>JACAXG010000017.1:3496641-3883349 GCA_018881555.1 Amblyornis subalaris | reverse complement strand
TCCCCTCCCCTCCCCTCCCCTCCCCTCCCCTCCTCTCCTCTCCTCTTTACAGTTCTATTCCCAGCTGCCTGTAGATGTTTTATTACCATGCACTACTCTGTCACACCCACTGCAGCATTCACTGATGTGGGAAGTTTGGGATGTTGCAGTCTGACACTGATAAGTCAGGCAGCCATGCAATTGCTGAGCTCAAGGCACTTCAGTGTTCTCCTCGAAGGCAGCAGGCTCTGTCTGGGTGCTTACATTTCGATAAGTGTGTAACGTTTGCAGAATCAGGAGCCCAATCTGCCATCGAAATGGTCTGCCCAAGCAGCTGGTCTTATGCCTGTCTAGTCAAACTAGACCAAACCTCTGAACCTTTTGAGGTTCACCCATCACTAATAATTAATGTTTGACTTTGATAAAGCTGACATTTGGTTTATAAAGGCGGACTAATAAGCTCCAAGAAGGCTTAGAAATCCTATCAAGTAATGTGTTGCATTACAAATCTTAAAAATTACTCTAAAAATTAACATAATCTACTGCTGGGCACGTTAGTATATTAATGTGATTGGAAGCGTGACCTCTTTTTGCTAACTTTCCAAGTGACCCTGGTAAATTTGTGACATTTCTAGATGTGTTACAGATAACTATTTTTTACAGACCTATAAAAATATAGGATACAGAGAATGCAGATTAAAAAAATACTGTATTTTCAGGGCTTTTAAAATTTCAGTTACAGGCTTTTCTCTTACATGAATGTCTTGTATTTAATGAGTAGCCAAATGTTTACGTATTTTAGGCAACTGGTTTTGTCTGGGCTTTTTTCTCTGGCTTTCCATTTTTGAGGCAGATGTTATCTTTATGGTTAAAGAGGTTTGGGCCTCCCTCTGTGATATTTAAAGGGACCCAAAGCCTACTAATTTTAATTTCAGTGGCTGCAGCTAGCAAGTAGTGGGAGCTACTGACCTTGAGATGACATGCATGAAAGGACAAAGTGTGGTGGGGACTTTGTCACATCTCTCTGTGTCTTTGTTGGGCAGTAGCTGTAATGTGCATCTACGTCTTCTAGATGTGCCACTTCCCTCCCCTGGCTTGTGGATGGACATCATCTGCAGGACATGGATGATGCAATAGAGGATAACATAGTCACACAAGAGGAAGAAAAAAAGGTAGAGGAAGGAAATAAGATGAAATGAAAAGCAGGAAGCAATGTGCTTTCTGATGTCTTTACATTCTCCTGACTCAGGGTGAAAGGTTTGCTTGCAATTCTTAATCTATGGGGAGCACAGCATTAAAGCTAGATATAATATTAATGATAAACATTAGCCTTCACCATTTGCTAAAGCATTCTTCAGCTTTTGATGTTCCCCCTTTAATGCAGTGTTGTTTCTTCCTGTCCCTTATCTACTCCTTGCCTTCTGTGAGCAAGGGAGACCATCTTTCTTTGAATTATGGGTCTTCATCACCATGTGGTGATCGTTGCCATCTTCACCAAATATCCTGGGTGTCTCAATATGCCTCAAACAGATCAAAGCCAATTTCCCCCGTTCTCCATCTTCTGAAATGGCTGTTGAGGACTGTGGGAGCAGCATGTCTCAGCTCCTTCTGATCAGGCAGCAATTAACATACCAAGAAGCATGGCACACAGACTCTAGAGAATATGTGTGAAATCTGAAAAAAAATATGGACTAAGGACTAAAGCAAGTAGAGGAAATAATGAAGAATGATGAAGTTGCAATAGATTTCTTAAGCTTCTTGTGAATATACACTGAATTCACCAAATGATATTGGGTCAAAATAATTGGAGGTAATTTTTAAATGTCAAAATATTTTGCTTTGACAGTCTCAATACGCATGCACACGGAAACATTCTGGCAGGAAAAAAGTCTGTTCAGCCTGAACTGCATTTTTCTTGATGCACATTTTCCCCAGATGAGTTACTGAAGAGGAAAAAAGATAAATTTCTTCCTGCGGGCTTAGGCTACTTGAGCTGCAGGGAGTTGAAGGTGTGCATCTCCTTTTTAACATCTTGGATATTCCCCAAATGCGCTGGGCTGACTTAGTGGCCATCTGTCTGAATTGACTGTGTTGTCCCCGGCTCAAATGACCACCCAGCCTGAACTCTGCAAGGGGGGGCTGCCTGGCTGCGGTTGGTTTCTCCCCAAATAGCTCTAAAGTGTGGCTTGGTGTGTGCTTTAAGTAAAATTATGCTACTGTTCGGTTCTCCACTTGATTAAAACATATCTTTCAGCGTTTAAGGGTGGGCAGTGACTTCCTGGGATTAGAAAGGGAAGTGAACTGGCTGGAAAGCAGCAAGGAAAGAAGTTGTTTACGAGTAGTGTGAGGGCAGAGCAGCATGTGTTGCTGAAATCTGGGGCTTGGCTGCATTACTCAACTCCAGTTACAGATCTGCTAAATGCATTCAGAGTCCCGTTTTCTTTCTTAATAGTACACACAAGGACGCTTTTACCAGAAGAGTGATTCATCTGCTGTGGTATTCCAGATAAATTTCAGGAGAGCAGGGTTCCCTTGGGCTGACAGTGTATCGTTTGCCTCAGGACAAATGCCCTCACAGCCTGTCAAGTTGGCTGAACACAGGCTTCTTAAGAATTGGACTTTTTCATCATGTAAGATTTCACTCAGCATAACAATTTTTCTTCCCATAATAAACATTTTGAGCAGCTTTGGAAATCCTTGCGTTCTCACGACTGTGGCAGGAGAAGCACCACCATCCACGGGAAGTACAAGTATCATAAACTCATCAATTCAGTCACTACTTAACAGGTCTGTGTGGAACGTGACTGAGCACACTCAGGTGCCACTTCACTAATTTATAGACACGGAAGACTTGGCTGTTTTAAAGGCACGAGGGTTGCAGTGGCTTTCAGCTTAATGAAAAAGAGTTGTTCTCGTCTCTGTTTCTGTTTCAAAAAGAAATAAGTTGATAAAACAAACCTATTATAGGTCTTTTAATGAGCAATTTTTTAAAGCASTCAAAACATTGGCTTCCTGAAAAAGCCAATAGCTTATTTAAAAATTTGATGTGTAGTTTTTTCTTTTTTTTTAATAGATATGTGTGTATGCTCAGAATATGAAAAGAAAGTATTTACAACCTCCAGAGTGAGTGGAGTGGACTGTAACATTCCCTCACAAGTAGAGGCCAAGATTTCTGGAGTTTGGCCCAGGCTTTGATACAGACTTGTTTTCTGCCAGCAGCAATTGATATCATTCTCTTTTCTCTGTGAGATGAGTAGGATAACATTCTCGGATGCACTGGAATCTAATCAATTTTTCTAAAACATCTAAGGATCCTTGGATGGAAAACAGTATCTGATTCAGTACTGAATCTATAATTTCTGAAATTTTGTATCTGTATACCTTTCTGGCTCAATACATTTGCATCCTAGCAGAAATAAAACCAAGAATAACCTCTCTGAAAAAAATAAAAATTAAAAAAATTAAATTTGAGCTTGAACTAGCTTTCCTCCTGTCCTATTTTGATCCTCACTACTGCTGTGCCATACCTCCTGAATTTTTTTTCTCAATATTGAGAAAATGCCCAGCTGATTTTAATGGTCATAGAATAAGAAACTGAAATATCACTTTTTTGATGTAAATTAGTTATTCTCTTATGCTGAAGAAGCAGCTTATTTTGATGGCAGTGGCTTCTGTTGTATTTATGTTCCTCCACTGATCTCATCAGGGTGCCAGATGAGCCATCCTTACAAGGCCTGAAYCAGCTGGGTCCAATATTAATGAGCAAAGGGACGTGTTAATTGTAGCAAGTGGTTCAGAGACCAGTGCTTCAAAGCCAATTCAGCCAGACCAGACTGAGCCTCCCTGTGCACTGCTTTTCACATGATCTTTTATCATCTTTTGAACAAAACGTCTGTATAGAGACAAAGAATTTTCACTGAAGAAGTTATTTTCGCCATTAGCCAGGAGCACTGTGACCTGCCATCTTCCTCTTATGAGTGGAAGACTGAACGAGTAGCCAGGGCTACCCTACCAGCTGATGTTTTTTTTTATTTTAGAGTAATAAGGTSAATCAACTCTAGACCAGAGCATGGGGGATTTTCAAGTATTTGCTGTGAGCCAGTCTCCTTCAGCTTGGACTTGGTGTTTTTTAACTCTCTAAAGGAAATATCTCTCTGCTAAAAGTCTATTTTGCTGTAAGTTGCAGGAGTTGAGCTGACATTCTGGTGGATATTGCAGTGAATTTCTTGGTCTCTTAGGTTTGCTATTCGATACTTCTCATTTTGCTTCTTTTATTCTGAGAGGTGTTGTGATGCTCATAAGAACTTTTAAACTTTTTCTCAGGCATCGTGTTGAAACTCATGGTTCTCTGATGTGCAAGCCATTTCTCCTCTCTTACAGGCTCTGGTAGAGCACTCACTAACTACTGGATTTGAAGGAAAGTTCTTTAGCACCAGTTAGGTCCTAGGAAAGAATTTGGGACAAAATCTTTTTGTTGTAAGCTAGAAAGTCATTCAAACACCAGAGCTGTTGTCAGTAACCCTTGTTGTAGCCCTCCAAAGAGGTTTCTGTGAAAAAGGTTTCTGTCATCCTGGGGCTCTCCTTTAGCAGTTCCAGCTATGAAGACAACAGGGTGCTCGTTGCTGCCAGGCGCTGTAGGGGTGTGAAAAAACGGAATCTCCTCTGAGCAGTTTCCATTCTGTGTTCAAAAGTTAACCAAGGGTTTTCTTCATAGAGTTTTCTTTGTAGAGAAGGAAGTAATGGATCAACTATTTCTAAGAGTGGGATGCAAATGTGCTTAAAATCCTTTCGAATGTTTTTCAAATTCATCAATAATTTGGTTAAATCTCTGGGGTTTATTAAAAATGAGAAAGGAAAGGAAATCATAGTTTCAAAAAGTGCTTACTTTATATGTTGTTGTTTTATTTCAGCATGYATGTAAATTTTAGTTATCCTTTTCACAAATGAAAACATGTGAAGGATGCTGTGATCTCAGAAGGTTTGGTAAGATAGCATCAGAAGTTATTTAGACAGTTAATGTTTTCTGAGGTTTCTTAAAATCACAGAATCACAGAATGAACTAGGTTGGAAAAGACCTTTGAGATCATCAAGTCCAACCTATGACCTACCATCTCCTCATCAACTAAACCATGGCACTGAGTGCCCCATCCAGTCTTTTTTTAAACACGTCCGGGGACGGTGACTCCACCACCTCCCTGGACAGTCGATTCCACTGCCCAATCATTCTTTCAGTGAAGAATTTTTTTCTGATGTCTAACCTAAACTTCCCCTGGYGCAGCTTAAGGCTGTGTCCTCTCGTTCTGTCAGTGGTTGCCTGGGAGAAGAGACTGACCCCCACCTGGCTACAACCTCCTTTCAGGTAGTTGTAGAGAGAGATAAGGTCTCCCCTAAGCCTCCTTTTTTCTGGGCTAAACAGCCCCAGTTCCCTGAGCTGCTCTTTGTAGGGCATGTGTTCCAGGCCCTTCACCAGCCTTGTTGCCCTCCTCTGGACACGTTCGAGCATCTCAACGTCCTTCTTAAAATGAGGGGCCCAGAACTGGACACAGCACTCAAGGTGCAGCCTCACCAGTGCCGAGTACAGGGGAAGAATCATTTCCCTGGTCCTGCTGGCCACGCTATTCCTGATACAGGCCAAGATGCCATTGGCCTTCTTGGCTACCTGGGCACTCTGCTGTCTCATTCACTCGGGCGTCGACCAGTACCCCCAGGTCCCTTGCTGCCTGGTTACTGTCCAGCCACTCTGTCCCCAGCCTATAGCATTGCAGGAGGTTATTGTGGCCAAAATGCAGGACTTGGCACGTGGACTTGTTAAACTTCAGGTTGTTGGACTCAGCCCATCTATCCAGCCTGTCCAGGTCCCTCTGCAGAGCCCTCCTACCCTCCAGCAGATCGGCACATGCTCCCAGCTTGGTGTCATCTGCAAATTTGCTGATGGTGGATTCAATCCCCTCATCCAGATCATCAATGAAGATRTTAAACAGGACTGGCCCCAGCACTGATCCCTGGGGGACACCACTGGTGACTGGCCACCAACTGGATACAGCACCGTTCACCAGCACTCTCTGGGCCCAGCCATCCAGCCAGTTCTTAACCCAACGAAGGAGGCACCTGTCCAAGCCGTGGGCTGCCAGCTTATCCAGGAGGATGCTGTGGGAGATGGTGTCAAAGGCTTTGCTGAAGTCCAGGTAGACAACATCCACAGCCTTTCCTGCATCCACCAGGCGGGTCACCTGGTCATAAAAAGAGATCAGGTTGGTCAAGCACGACCTTCCCCTTCTAAACCCACGCTGGCTGGGTCTGATCTGCCGGCCATGCTGTAGGTGCCGTGTGACAGCACTCAAGATGATCTGTTCCATAACCTTGCCGGGCACTGCTGTCAGGCTGGCAGGCCTGGGGTTTCCCGGATCCTCCTTCCGACCCTTCTTGTGGATGGGTGCCACACTGGCCAGCTTCCAGTCATCTGGGACCTCCCTGGTGAGCCAGGACTGATGGTAACTTGGCAAGCTCATCTGCCAGCTCCCTCATCACCCTAGGATGGATCCCATCTGGTCCCACAGATTTGTGAGCATCTAAGTGGCTCAACAGGTCCCTGGCTGCTTCCACAACTATGATTGTTCTCAGTAAGAGTCCTTTCCATTTCCTTTGTAGTAGTGATCACTACAGTCTTTTTACAACCTAGGTTTACCGACTGTGTCAATTTACTGGCTATGTCAGGTTTTTCTGAGTTTCCTGTATAATGTACACTCTAAACATTTGTTAAGAATAAAAAACTTCTTAACTGATTTTATACTTTTTGTTAGGAATTTATGGTTGTGAGCCAATAATATCCTAGTTCACAACAGTCATCTCTATCTCTGTCATCACTTGCCCTCTGGAATTTAAATCTGTGTTTTATAACTCAATGTTCTAGATTTTTTTTTTTTATATAGCCTTTTACCCATCCTAGTCAGCATTATTTGTATACAAATAGAGATTGGTTCCCATGACATACCTACTTCCACTCATCTTTGGACTGGAACACTTAGAACATTATCAATATTACATTTCATATCTAATCATCCCCTAGTTGAAACTGGGAAAGGAAAATGTTTGTTTCCATTATGTCATCCTATTCTTGCTTCACCAGTCAACATGTCATTTATGGTTGTGGTAAAATTAGTTCACAGCATGAAGAACTTTAACAACCCATGTTCAGTAGTTACCAAGTATTGATACAGGGATCAAAACTGACAAAGGTTTCAGCTGAAAATCTGTTGCATGATGGGAACTTGTATGGGTCTCCTGAGGTTTTCAACTTTGAGATTTCCTTTGAGATTTTAGGCAGGAGCTGGGACTTACCAAAGAATTTGTGAATGGAGAAACTGCATCAAAGATTCTGCACCCTTTGCATCAGGGCAGCATGCTTTTTCTTTCACATCTGTGATGAAATTTGCATGAAAGACATTGTAATTAATTACTGTAAATCTGAMAGAGATCCTGAATTACTCCAAAGTTTGGTGTAAGTCAGATTCATGGTCAAGRTGACCATGAGAATGGTCAAAGACCRTGAGAAAGATGTAATTAAAATAAACAGAATCTTTCCAGTGGCTTCCCAGCTGTTCTGCAGGTTTTGGAATAACYACATTATACCTCACATAGCAGATTTGCATCAGCAAAAGATCATTTTCTGTCAAGTAACTCTGCTCTTATACAAAGTGGCCATTTCAACATTGTTCCTTCAGTTTGTGTGTTCTGTGATCAATATCACAGTCTAGACCTGGATGACTGCAGAATCTGATTGCAATTTAATTTCCCACAAGAGTAGCCAGACCTGCTGAAACAGCCTGAATATGCAGCACTGAATAAGCAGGCTGAGCGACAAATGTCCTCGCACCATATTGGGAAGCCAAATTAGCACAGCAGAGTGCATCTTCCTGCCTTRTTTTTCTCCCCATTGCATTTTGGAAGGATTAAACTCTGGGACAGTCATTGTTAAGTAAAGGAAAATAACGTTGGCATCTGTTACTGAATAAATAATACTAAGGAAACCGTAAAGGTGCATGCATTTTTTAAAATTTTTCCCATTATATAAGTTTATGTAAGGTTTGCCTCAAATACTTGAGGATAAACTGGCAGCATGTTAAACACTTAGTGTCCACTAAGGACTTTTACCCAATTCTTTGATAGATTTAACCGTGGCAGTGGAAAAAATTATGTTCCCTACCATCCTTGTCACAACCACTGCCAGATGACACTGTCCCCATAGTGTGGTTGGAGGTGCCTCTGATCTACAAAGTTTAGAGCCTGCAGGCAAAGAGCAGTGATGAGAACAGCAAGCTCATTATTAGGTTTGACTGCATGCACTGGCTAATGAGGATGGATAACTTCATTTTGGGTGGCATCTGCTTTCCCTGATGCCAGTAGTGTCCCTGTCTGATTCGCCTGTGAGCTGCCTCCTGAAAGGCTTTGCTTCGAGGCTCGGCTTAGGTCAAGCCTGAATCAACACCAGTTGACTTTAAAATGCTGGGCTATAATCTGCAGTGCTTTAAAGATCCTTCATGGTCATGTCCGTCCCTGTTGCACAAGTGCCAACTCTGGTAGAGAATCAGAAGGGAAAACTTGGGACCAGTAATTGCATCCACTGTTGAAATATAAGTCACTGGTGTACGTGAGTCAGTATCTGCAGGTTCCCGGAGACAGCTCTTGGTCTGGTTTGCCAGATGAAGTGATTTTGTCTCTCCAGAGAGGTTTTGTTGGATGAAGGGAAGGTATCAGAAGGCTCTTTTCCCTGGACAGGCAGCCGGGAAGGGAAGACGAGGACAGAAGTGTGCCAGGGTATATGCTTAGATGACTCATCTCTGTTAGGTAATGCCTTAGCTCCCATCAGCAGCAAATGCAAGCCAAAGTAACCTCAGGATACACTTACCCAGAAAATTGGGCTGCACAGCTTATTCCACCATGGGCACTCTTGGCTGAACTCATTTCTAGGTCTCAGCTTTCGGTTCTTGTGCCAGCTACCAGTATTGGACAYAACAAGGAACTTTCACGTTACTTTACTTTTTATGCTGAGATCTAACTAATTCAGCTATGGAGGTGTCAGTGAAAACAAGAGCAAATAAAGAAAATGGATGTGGGGAAGGAAGGGAAGTATTGAAGACAAAGGGCTTAGGTACCTCCCAGTCGGGGATCACTCATACAATGGGCCATTAAAATTTAGCTGAGTCGAGTATATTGTTTTTAATTTGTATTCCCATAACATACTCTGTTAAGGAGGGTGTATGCAGCAAATGCATATTAATGATGCTACACATTTGCATATTATAGATCCATAATACCAAGGGTGTAGTAAAAATCTTTATGAAAAGTGGTGACTATGCAGCAGTCAATTTTCTCTCTATCTCAACCATTTTAATGCTTTTTTTTGCACACACACACACACACACACACACACACGCACACAAAACCCCTACAACTGATAGCTATACTACATTAAGGGACTAATGATCTGCAAAATTCCATTTATAAAAGATGAAGAAACGTTAGATTTATTTAGGGAATCATCAACTTATCTCTTCCTCTGGAAGATTTCCAGTTCTTTCTTCCTTTGTTCTAAAATTTTTAAACCAATAACCTGACAAATGTATTGTTGTTAAAAATATATTTGTTTGTATAGATTTAGTACCAGGAGAAGATTATCCTGAATTTAGTTTTCAGGGTAGTTTGTATGGCTGAGATACAAATTTCTGCAACTCAACTGTTTACCGTGAAAACCAGCCCCATCTGGGCTAACTGTGGATTTGGTTAGTGGTCCTTAACTAAGGATAGTTTTAGTTGTTACTTCAGCAAATCTGAGCAGGCATAATCTTTACTGTGGATTACGCTTTGRACAAAATATGACAAATTTGCCTCCCATAAGTGCAACCTACTGTTCATGAATGTTGCTACTTATCCAAGAGGACTTAGAAATGTGGTAAAAAGGGGAGTAACCTGGCAAGTTATACTAAGATATGAGCAAAAGTCTTGGGTGCSACATGTCAGTCTTGGTGGGGGAAGGTTTCCTATGTAAGGGATGAAATTGTGGCCCAGATTCATAGAACCATAGAACAGCTTGGGTTGGAAACGACCTTAAAGATCATTTAGTTCCAAATCCCTGCCATGGGCTGGGACACTTTCCACTAGACAAGGTTGCTCAGAGCTCCACTGGAAACCTTCAAAGTTCACTGTAAAGGCTAAAGGCCAAGGACAGGCAAATATTTTCACTCCCTTTTGAATGAGTTTTTGTGTTCTGAGAAGCAGAGGAATCACTTGTGGCTGTTTCTCGCTTGAACAGATTCATGGCAAAAATGGGGCAAAATGGACTCCAAGGTCATGGTGCAAGAAGTGGATTTTGGGAGGTATGGCTGATTGCAAGAGGCTTCTTTCTCAAAGGGYCCCCCACAGTTTCCCATCATCCAGTTTTTATATGGATATGTAATGAGAATTAATTGATGTGTGGGTCAATATTAGGCCTGGACATGAAATGTTTAACTCACTCCATCCCATCTTCTCTTTTCTAAAGAAGGTGCAAGCACTGATAGACCAGAAAGGAATGAAGGAGCAGGAGACGTCTGGTTCCATGATGCCAGTTGATCCTTGTCTTACTGTAGCTCTCTGGCTGGTTCCTGTCTCCACTTCTCCCGTGGTGCAGTAGGTACCTCACAGGTCCACTGTCTCTGTGCTTTGTTGCATAGAGAGTAAAAGTCCAKTCTGTCTTCCCATGATGTTCACAGGTCTTTCCATTGACTACRGTGTCTGCTGGAGCATATCCTAATTTATAGAAATGAAATTATCTTTACAAACCCAAAAAGGCTAAAGTAATATAAAATCATTTTTGGACCTGCTCAATAGCTTTATATTCTCAGTGACACTTTCTTTAAGAATGACAAATCAGAGTTTTGAGAAAACAATTTTTCATCCCTCAGACACTGTCTGACTTTAGGAGTAAGATTTGTATTTTCACTTTATGCACAAATCATCAGCCYTTGCTTATTAGGGGATAACAAGAGTGGAACACTAGAGGTTAAAAGCAGRTAAGGGTCTAAATTCTAAGTAAATATATCTGTCCTACTTTACATTTATYTTTTAATAGCTACAGAAGTATTGCTGCATTCCAGATTTAATTTTAACCTGAAAAACAAAGAAAACCCAAAATTATATTGTGCTTGGTTAGGAAGAACATATCCCCTGTGTCCTGTGTGCCTGCAGCAGTTGTCCATGCTTGGGATACCTGCAGGTATTTTCATCATGCTATAGAGATGTCAGAGCAGAACCACTGTGTAGGTGAATTATGTACATCCATCTGCCYTGTATAAGGTTTATGTAAGGGTTAAGGTTTAAATGTCATGGCAGAGACCATAAAGCCATCCTAAAATACGTGGCCTTATGGCTGGGTGATGAGAGGACTGCAATAGCAAAATTCACCTKGGTTTAAATTTTATTTTCAGCCAAACAAATTATTTCTTTGCTGTAATCCAGATGATTTGTGTGAGTGAAACTGATTGGGACAGAATAGACTATGAGTGGCTAAAAGAGAAATGGGGAAAATGGGTATAGTTTTTCAGGGAAATTAAGGGGATGCAATATGTATTAGCCTTCCTGCAGGCTGGTTGAGGCACATACTTTACATCCTGACTCAGTTTTATTCAGTCCCCCAGGGATTCTTCATGAACAAGAAGTGGAAGCAAAAAGAGGAGTCAAGACCTCACTATTTTTTCCTTAGTCACTTGAAGGAGCAGTTGCCCCATCCTAGTCCCTTTAGACCTAAAGGGAGTTTCAGCAATGAGGTTGACGGGAACAGGATCTGGCCCAGTAACGGCTATTTTGGAGTTGCTCCTGTCGCCCTGACTGCATTGTTGCCGAGAGTACAGAACATCCTTGCCTTCTGTTTCTCACTCCTTACTATTTCCTTAGAATAGTTAGGCGGAGAGTGACTGTAAATACTTAACCTTTGTCAATGGCAGACGTTCAACAGAGTTTGGCTGCCTCCCTCTATTTCCTTGTGGACACTGATTTAAGAGGCCATCCAAAACATTTGTTCAGAAGGATATGACTAACATGAGAATCTGTCACTGTGTAAACACAGCGACCAAAAACTATTTSGCAGTGCTTTGGATCTGATGGCTAATAATTGGGTATTTACATTTGATTTAACAGCACCAGTTGTGATGATCTAATGTCGCTTAGTGTTTGTGTGGATAGCTCATCAGATTTTTTTTTTTTTCATTTTACAATGATTCAGCATAATCACATGAGAGATAAAGAACATATGAAGAAAAGTACATRTTTCGGTAAGTAATGTAAAATTTCACTTAGAACCACATTAGGAATGACATGCTGAGCTCACACCAGAAGAACAACGCCTGCATTTACTGGAAACAYTGCAGAAAGAGTGAGTGAAGTCATTGAAAACAAATCACCATTCCCTTCCTAAATAGGCTTGGGCTGGAAAAAGGTCCTTTGGGTTGTGACCAGATTTAGCCTTCACAGCCAGTTTGCTCCACAAAAACTGAGTAAATTCCCTTGGGAAACAAATCTGAAAAAATGTGGATGAGAATTTTTGGAAAGAGGAGTGATACATGAATCTAACACAGTCAAAAATATATTAGAAGCCATCAACAATTTTCCGTTGTTTGGGCAGTTTCAGAAGAGCACATTCATCTATTAACACTTTTACCACTGCAGCAGCTGTAACGTTACACTGATCCAACTGTGTCAAAAGTTATGTGAACGACACCTATATCACTCCCCAATTCAAATACACATTATTCACTATCATGAAAACTATAAAGACTGCGAAGCCTTAATGATACAGATCCAAGTACACGCTGATAAGTTTGAAGGACATATGACTTGTATTAACTTGTGTACCTTCTACTGACATTGTTTTCAGAGTGTTGTAAAGGAGTAGGAAAATATTGTGCAATAGTTGGTATGGAGAAATTTGCTTTTGATTCTCCTACTACTAAAAAACTCCTGCTACTAAAGAGGTCATAAACGTGTTTGAGGACAAGACGTTTTCCTGCCCACTCAAGCAGTACCCAGTTTTTTTGTTTGCAAAAAGAAGAAAAATTTATATTTCCCTACACACATTTGCCTCAGATCACCCCAACAGATCTGAGGAGATATGGACAGTCAAATAATGTGCTCTGAGAACCACAGGAATGACAGGCTTTTCCAKGAGCTTTCCAAATCTAACAATGGCAAAGATAATTCTGTGCAGAGAACGGTCACCCTGTCCTACTGGTGCTCAGTACCTTCAGTTTTTCACATTTTTTATCCTTTATTTTGTACTTTGATAGCTGATGAAAAAATTTCTGTGAAATACRTTTTCAGCTTAGGCAGGTTAGATCTCACCCTGGTATTTTCACTTCTGTGCAGTACATTTCTTTTTCTAAATCTTTCATTTCACACTGACAAGSACTTTAGCTAGAAAGCTGTGAGATGCTATGATAGAATCATAGAAATTAGGAGTCATCAAATCCATCCCTGTGTGCCTTAGGGGAGGAGAAAGCAAAGAGATGACAGGAGACAAGATGAGAAGATAGCAATACTAAGCTATACACGTGTTTATCTCTATGAGCCAAGCAACTGCAGCTGGGAGCAATATATATGAGGTTTTTTGTTTGTTTGTTTGTTGGTTGGGGTGTTTTGGTTTTGGTTTTGTTTTTTTTTGACAATTCACTCCACAAAATTAAAATCTGCTATAGGATTTTTTTTTCCATTATTTTTTTTTTCTCTAGTCTATAATCCTTGACTCCTCCATGGATCACCAAGGGCACAGCTGTGGCTTCTGGGTTCAGTTGCCACTTACAACATGTGGACCCTTCCATGTCCAAGAGATRATGACAGCAATAATGTGCTGGAAACATTTCAATATTTCTAAAATTAACAGAAGTGGAGTTTGATATCTGTGGAGAAATTTGGTAGGGACAAAGTGAGGAGAGGAATACAGCAAACTCATACTCTAGTGTGAGATATATTTTTCCCTGAAATTTCTCTCTCCGTGTCTTTCCTTGGTGGAACTGGTCAAATCATCTAGTGAAAATGAGTCTTCTTTGCCAATGTCACCTGTTCATTATTTCTCCACTCACAGTGGTGGCAATAAAAGACTGCTACAAAAAGAAAAATATTCTCAAGATCTTGCCCCACAGTGCTCTGGAGATGTGATTAACTTGCCAGAGGTATAGACAGCTCCAAACTCATTCAAAGCAAGAGCCTTGAGACTAGCTGGTAGATTTTGGAGGTTTTCCAAGGCAAGAATGAAACAGAACTATCTGGATATTCTGCATACACACTGCAGTGGCAGTGGGCTGTCATTCCCAAAGGCTGGACATGCCTTTCATCCTGTCTCCACTAGCGCTTCCCAAAGAGGTCACTTTATCTCTCCTACCTCATTTGCTCTTCCCAACCTGAGCAGGAAATAYTCTTACCCTCCCATCCACAGGCTCTGACTCTCCCTGGCATTGCAGAGGAACACGCCCAGCACTTTCACTATGGTCATTAACTTGATTAGAGCAGGCTGGGGACTGCCTATGTGAGCACTTCCACCAATAGATCAGAGGGGTGGTAAAAATTCCCAGTTTGGATGCAGTGATGAACAGCTGTGGGGAGTAAATGTCTCAGCTGGAACAGCTGGAGCTGAAAGAGGATGTGTGACTAYGTCCTGAGACAGCCAGTCAGTCTCAGACAGCTACGTAACAGGAGCAACTGAGCTGTGCTTATACAATTTCCAGGCACTTAAACAAAAGTATTACCCTAAAACCTGCCTCAGTCACCATTAAAATACTAGAGCATCTTGCCATCTGTTCCCCAATTAGAAAACAAACATGTCTAATTAACATCTCTTTATTTTCTGGTCTCAGATACCCACAAAAAGAGTAAAAGAAATCTTAGAAGCTGACTGCAGAGAGGAGCTCTAAATACGCTGTTGCAAATACAAAATGACTCCCTTGAAAAAAAATATAAAGTTTAAAATTTTGCAAGACCTAATTGCAATGCCAAAAAGAAAAGCTCTAATAAATCCTAACTGGCAAAAATAAATCCAGATRAGTCTTCTTTGAGAAAAACCCAAGAAACAAAATAATCAAAGAACCCCATGAACTGAAAAACTACACCCATAGAGGGTGAAGGATCCTTGTTATACTTKATATAGAATTTATCTCAATATTTTGATGAAACTATCTTGAACAAGGGTAACATTTGATTAACATTTACCTCATTTAATTTATTAATATTTGTAGAGGATTTTTTTGATATTGCAGACTATGTGCATGATTTTCAAGAAAAGCAGTAGGTCACTATGCTTCCAGTTCTGTATTGAAGTCTTACTGAAGTCCCAAACATTCTCCAACTCCCTCAACTACTACAGAGGCTGTAAGCCAGCTGGTAACATCAGGCTGAWACATCCCATTAGAGAGGCTTGTTTTTCAGCTGCCAATAATTTTTCTGATCTTCAATGATCTGCTATTTAATACCCCACATTATGTGCCAGTTTCAAATGTTTGTTTGGGTTTTTTTATGGCTTAAGAGAAGTTAGTTTCATGAATGAAGTCAGGAAAAAACAAACAAACAAACAATATGGAGGCGGTTTGGTTCRGTTTTGTTGAAGTTAGAGAAAAAAAAACAAAGAAAAAAGGTAGAGAAGTTGTTCCTTGAAATTTCTAATGCTTTGTGGTTCAGAGTAGGGTTTTGAATTTTAGAAACACTTCACACTAGTTTCGAGGCCAGTCTTTGGCAGTGCCCACAAGAGCAACCTACATTTTCTTTCAATGCATTCGTTTATGCGTCAGTCTGTCTGCTCTAAAGCAAATCTCTGCAAAACCCTCTGAAAAAGCATCTGGTTCTCCCTCAAAACTCTTCATAGAGAGGATGACAATCAGCTACCACTATCAGTTTCTGCTTTCAGCCTAGTGGCAGAGGCAGAGCCCGAGTTTCCAACCCCCGCAATGATTTGTGTCGGTGTCAGCATTGCTTTGTGCTACAGAAAGTCTACCCTTTTCCCCCATTTGATGATTTAAAAAGCTGGAAAATTACACTCTTAGGAAACACATGAGGAGAATATACATGCAATTTCAAGGAATGTAACAAAAATTCAGATTTAAGGCCATTTTAGTGACCTTAGTTGAACCCTATTATGCATATTGATACAATAATTAAAGAAGTCTTTACACCCCATTTTTTTTCATGCCAAAGATTGTGTCATATTCATTATGCAAAATGTGTATGCTCAGGACTATATAGGAAAAGAAGAATCCCTAGAAGACACACAGGCCAAGGGACTGGTATATGGAATAAGGAGGAGATGTACAAAATGTTAGCCACCTGATAGGGAAAGATGTTCTATCTAGGGAAGATAGAAGGAAAATAGACATTCTGTGCCAAGGACACATACCACTGTTCAGAGACATACCTATTTCCTCCTCTTCTTGATTCTCTCTACAAGGGAGGTGATTATACAGCAGCTGTAATTGCTATTTCCTGGTGACTCAGGCATTGGCTCTCCCTCACCACGTTTGCAGACACAAGCCCTTCAATTCAGCATTCACTTTCTGTTTCAGAAGGCTCTTCAAATGAAGATTTACACTCAGAAGCATGATGAAACAAATAGGGACAGTTTTCTTTAGCATTATTTGTGTAAAATATTGCCACGGGGACAGAAAAATTACCTTGATCATGTAATAATGTCTGAGATGGATTATATCACGCAGTTCTCTCCCTTTGGCAATGTTTTACTGATGCTCCCTTGAAAACCAGTGAGAATTTACATCCTTTATCTGCATGCACATACACATATTATATTCAATTTGCTGGCTTTAACACAAAATATAATTTTTAAACCTGTAAAATTATGGATATAATTTTGCATCTGCACTTAGCTGGTGTAATTTAGTCTCTTCAACAGGTAGCAAGACTGTACTCTAAATTACCAAGATATAAGGTACATTAGGTAAAAAAATACCTCATTGATGTCATAGAATATATTCCATATATTATAGAAAGCAGAACTTACTCTCCTGTATTCTTTGATACCAAGGAGAAAGACAAATCTCTTTCTTGGTAATAAAATTTCAGCCCTACAATGTCATGAAATTGGTACCTCCTGCCTCTTATGATTMCTACTAAAAATTAAATCTATTCATGGCATAAAGCAGGGACTTTCCGAGAACCACACTGTGCTTTGTGTTCCCCTAATGGAAAGGAGATATCAGGGGCAAGAGAAACTTAATTGGAGCAGTCTGCTTTCTTGGCGGTTCTTGGGCACCAGAGTAGCCCTCTGTGTGTGTGGATAACCAGGCAGAGCATTCCTGAGGCTGCTCTAGTTTATGCAAGGTACTGGACTGACATCTGGCTGTCTCTAGGCTCCAGGGGAAGATATAAGTGGCTTAAAGCCAGTTTTGCCTGTTCTAGTGGTGAGAGCAGCTCAGACAAATCAGAAAATCTGGCACTTAAATATACRAATTATAATAATAATATTTTGGGGCAGAGGAATAAATAGATGCCACGCTGAGAAAATGTGGCCCAGTAGTGATGCACAAACAAAACCCCATCTGCTGGAGACTTTGCAAGCCTTTAAGACTTACACTTTTGGGTTCATAGATTTTTAATAAAATACGTAGATCATCAGGGCAAAGTTAGGGACTGATAAGTCAGTTGTGACTTGTATTTTGATTTCTTTTCAGAGCATGGCACTTCCAAATACTAACAGTGAGGTTTCTGTTTTCCTTCACAAATCTGCTTTACTTTACTGTTTGGATTATAAAACAGGGATGAAAAGAGACTGGTTGGATACTCCTGTACTCCTACCTCCATCTTTCTGTGTGCTGACGTTTCAGGATATACTGTCTTTCCAGAAAACTGCAACAAGAAACACTGCAGTTAGAATATGCTGATTTTTGATGTTCACTAAATGCACAGAAGGTATGTTGTATGGAATTYCTTCCATCTCAAAACCTCTCTTTTTTGGCCATTGACACATGCCACTAACATAACTTACACATATTTTGTGGTTTTGCTCTGTGAAGGAAGTATTAAGCTTTAAGACACTGTAATAAATTTGTTTGGTTTTGATAGAGATTGGCTGCCTGAATGCTACCATTTTTATCAGCTATAAATTGCTCCACAAGCTGTGGCACGAACGACCTTTCATAGTCAATTTTGACTTAAACTGCATAAATCATTTGCAATGATTCCTTCAAGAGATGTCAGTTCTTCCTCCTGTGTAAATTTGTCTGAAAATGCATTTTCTAATGAATTGCATCGTTCTCAGTCTGCAGAGTGCTCACAATCAATGCCCTGCAAATGCTTGAAATTTTAGGCGGGCTGGTTACCAACTTACCCGTGGAGTGTTTCGTCTGATCGCTATAGGATTGTCAGACGAAGTGGTCAAAAGCAAGTCTGTATTTCAAATGCAATATTAATATTACTGTCAGAGCTTCTTGGGCCAGCCCCAGGATCCTGGTTATCCTGTGCTAACCAACCACTCACGAGTAGAGACAATGTTGTGACAACAGTTCGTGATTTCAGCTCAGAGCTCATCTACCCTTTCTGGGGAGAGGCGGAACCACACTGGGCTTCTGCCTTGTGGGAAGCTGTACAATCAGTGAGAAAGCAATGTGAACCCCATTTTTCTGAAAAGGACCCAAACTGAACAATGGTTGAGTGGTCAAGACTACAACAAGGTCATGATAAGGGCTGGACTTAATCCTAAATTCTAATTTAATATTGGAAAACTGTGCTCTCCTTTAACTATAACAAAGGTTATTGGAAATATCCTTTCAATTAACACTGGTGAGACTGAGCCAGCTTTTGTTGCCATTCAGTTTTATGTTTCCTAATCTTTCTATTTTCTCCTTTCTGTAGTGTCTGTCATAGACTTTTCCTATCCTGGGGTGAAAATAATTGAGCAGTTAGGAGAAGTATCAATATCAGAGTTAACCTCTTTTCTGTGATAAAATGGTATTGTGTTAATCTCTCTAAAAGAGAGTCACCTCCCTCAGAGTGTCTGAGGCTGGTGTTTGGTTAGATATTTTCTCAGTGACCCTCTGAGTACCTTTGAGGCATACTGGCCATATTGCTTAGARGTGAAGCAGAGCAATATTTTCAGATAGAAGCAAAGAGGGAATTTATTTTATTTAATTTTCTTAATTCTTTCTGAAACTGAATGGAAACCAAAGCTATTCCCTGAAATTAAATTCTGAAAAAATTCCGTGTTCTAACCCAGACACCTCATAGTTACCAGGTGACAACCTGAAAAATATCATCAGTGAGTAGCACCTGTCCTACTGACAGCTAACCCCAGGGAGCAGGTCTCCTCACTGTTGCAGATGCACAGATAAGTCTCTTAAAGTAGATAAAATAGATAAAATACTTGAATCTAATCTGCCACCTCTCTGTTGTGCTACTGGTTTAGTCTCAATCTCCACACTTCTGGCTCAGGATAGTTCACTTCTCTGTCTGCCATGTAAGACTCTCCCTGATAGACTTTTCCTGGGACCGTACTGTCTTCGCAATTTGTGGAGATGAYAAAGGCTGGTTTTGGCAGTTCTGGTCTGCCCTTCTACACCTTCAAGTGGCACGGATAGTTGCTGATCCTGGCCTGCTTCCATGGAACCAACACTGTCGGGTCTGGGAAAGCGCTTTCTGTATGATAGCAGAAAAGGAGCCCCTTTCATCTGCTCTGTTGAGAGATGTAAAAACATCATCATCATTCTTAGAACAAATACCTTTTTTTTTTTTCCTGAGCCTGCTTGGATAACCTTGTACTGAGTAGTTTACTACATCTTTTCATGTGGATGTCACTCTCACAAATACAAGGGTGGAATAGAAAAATGACTATTTGCACACCTATTTGCATCAATCTGTCCCCATGAGAAGACAGGACTTTTCCTGTCTGGCATTCCGRTCAGTGGTCTGATGACTGGCATTATGCCTGCCATTGTTGAAGGGTTAACCTGACTATGAGATTCATCCTTCATGTCACACAGCACTGCTAAATATATCTGTTGTTTGAGCTCATTAGATTTGCCAAATGTCTAGATGTTTCCCTGACTCCTAGCTCTACAACATGCCTTTGTCCAGATGACTCATTGATTCATGAAGTCTTTTCAGCTACATCAGTGTTTTTCATTATTTACTGACCATTGGGCTTTTCTCTTTCTTAAATTTTGCTCCCTTCCTCCCCCTGCATCATTGTCCTAGAGAAAAAATCCAGTTTTACCCAAAACCAAAATTACAAAGAGACAAATAAAATAGCACAACAGTGGCTGGCTGCACAGCCTTTAAGAAGCAGGGTGTTTTACTGACCCACACAATGGCAGTGTCGTAAAGAAAAGCCAAGTGGGTTCCTTTGTGAGCCGTGGGGTGACTTTTCTTTGGAATAAGAAAAACATCTGTTAGGTTTTCCAAAGTCACTGTCAAAACTATGTTTTCGGAAAGAGGAAAGAGAGAAAAAAAGAGACTAACAGTGAAAACATGCAAAGACTCTGCTTGAAGAACAGGTGTTTCATGACAGGTCAGAAGAGAGTAACCCAGCTGAAAAAGAACTGTGACAAGGCATAACATCAGCATAGAAAGTGTTCAATATTTTTCCAGTCACAACCATTGTTCTGCTTAACTGATGCTGGCAAACAACCCTGCTGCAACCTTTTAGGTACAGAGGATCAATGAACAATTAATGGTGCCACTGGAAACACTGTGATGCACAAAATAACTTTTATTATATTGCCAAGATGGCTGTAACTCCTGCTCCCCTTAGTGCTGGAATCAGGAGTTCTCCATTCTGCTTATCTCTGTAAAGTAGAATAAAAACTTGGATCAAATCTGAATGTCAACATTTGAGGTCATTGTGAACTGAAAGAACCAAGGGCACACCCAGTGTTGAAAGAAACATATTGATTTGGGTCTCTGAATATTTTTTTGTCCAGCATGATGCACATGCTAAGCAAATCATGAATGACTAATGGGGTTAAATGTGATCATCACCATATCAAATATCGGCTCAGGGTTGCCCTTTCTGCACTAATCAGATTTCACAGCATTAGGAGTAGAATTTGTTTTAATTTTGTCTTTATCCCTCGAGATACATACCTGAGTTAGACATGACAGCAGGAGCCATGAGGTTGAATCCTGTGTCCCACAATCAGAATTTGGTACTTTACCCACAGTCCAAGACTAATGTGAGGTAGGTGTAAGTACCAGTCTTTTAATGTCTACAAATCTATCATTATATCCAGGGAAATGAGAAGCTAAATACTTGCTAATTTCTAGTTGACAAGATTGATCAGTTAGAAAGTAACTACATGCACTGAGCAACATACACCCAAGAGAGAAATGGACCCGACCCATAAACCATTTTACAACTCTCTGGATTTCGGGCCAAGAGCAAAAATTAAAGCAAACAATTGTGCCATAATAATTACCATTTTCTAGGCATATGCTATTAGCAGCTCACAGTCAGCAATGGCCCCGTGTCTCCCTGCTGGTCTGTACTTAACAGAGGTTTCCCCCACTGCCATGCCAGCAAGCACATATGAGGACAGGATACAGAAATAGGGGTCAGCTTAGGAGGTAAGAGTCCGCGCAAGTATATACCAGATCTCTAAAGATGCAGGCCATGATGTGTACTAGGTGTACATTTTCATCCCTGCCTCCTACTGATCCCAGCTGCTGATGCAGTTGCTCCTTAATGCTGAAAACTGGGATGAAAAAGGACAGAGCTCAAATTCTCTGCTGTCTTGACCACGCAGTCTTGATGACCTCTCGGCCCTGACAGCACTCCCCTCTCTGACAAAGAGAGGAGAATACCGTGCTGCTGGAAATTTGGAAGAGCAATAGTTAATCCTATGGTCACAATTTCTCTGAAATCAGTTGACTTCTGCTGTGTCTGAAATGCTATTTTAGTGCTTTAAACTTCAGGCGAACTTCCAGCGCAGACACTCCTGTATCCCAGAAGGCTGATTTAAGTGCATATATGTTTAAAGCCTGAAGAAATGGCGTTTAGTTCACTGTGCCCTGGATCTATTGCATAAAGGATTAGGGATTTTATCCTCACAACTGCTACTGCTCGTCACCCATAAGCAAACTTTTTTGACATTAGTGAGTTTATCTTGGTCTAACAAATTTATTAGTTTTTGGAGTAATGACCAAACAGTACAATATTTGGCACAGACTATAGAAATGTGGAGTATTCTTCAGTCCTCCCTCAGCCTATTCTCAGGATCTCATCCAATTAAAAAATAACTAGAGTATCTTCAAAAAAGCCTGGGTGACCGTGAGACCTAAATAAAATTATTTCCCAATGGGCATCTAGGTTCATGGCTGGCTCAGACTTCCACCGAGATGTAAATTCTTAAATACTTCAGTTACAACTGAGAAGCGGGATCCTAAGTCAGTTGCTTCTGAAAATTTTATCTGAGAATTGATCAACAACTTCAGAGTTTCATCTAAATTGTCAGTCTTCACACACATCCTGAAGTGCGCAGAGTTTCAGACTTAAACCAATTTTTTTCCATAAAAAACAAAAGAACTGACAAATCGATTCAAAAAGGGAAGAAAAAGGGCTTCATCTCTGCTGGGTGGTAAACAAAAAACTTGCACCAAGGATCCTCAAGGATCCCCAAATCTTTTAGTATGAGCTACACAGCAGCTACACAAAGGGAGGGATTAGGGAACGCAGGTACTGCTTTTACCTGGTACTGGCTGAAGAAACAGAAGGATGGAGTAGCTGGTGTCACAGTCTCTAGAATCCAGCTGCCTCCTGGCAAGATTGGTTTAAAATCGCTATTGGAAAATTTGTCCGTGTGATCAATATCTCTTTGCTGCTCACTTCCAGCCTGGCACTTTCAGCTTAGCTTGATGATACTCGACGAACTTCTCGTCCTGCATGGAGGAATTCTGTGTTGTGCCATTGTGAGAATGACACACTTGGGTGAATGAAGTTTCTCCCCAGTGTCAGGACCATCAGTCTCTGGGAAAAAGTAGCATGGGGCTGTCAGCTCTCCTGAAAAATATTTTATCACTGGCCAAACTTGATAGTAGAAACAAAAGTACTTTATTCCTTTTAATCTTGATTACAGTGTAACATGCATTTCATATCTCTCCCTCTCTGTAGGACTTCTTTAGCATAAATCAGCATAAGACTGCTGAAGATAAAGGGATGCAGCTTCCTACTACTTCATATTAATCTCATAGAATAACAAATTAACACATTGGAGTGCTACAGTGTTTTTAGAGATGGAATTCCTATCCACATGAGCTTGGAAATGAGGTACATTCTGACAGCTGGGATATAGGAATAACTTCTGAATTTCCCATTCATTGCACATTTATGCTCCAGTTCTGGGTTGTAATTAACCAAAACCACTTATGGCATATTTAGAAGGGCTTATTCATCTGTTTCTCTGGAATACACCAGAGATGGTTCCTTTCATGATACTTTGGTTCTGAATGCAAATAAAGTGGAGCCTGCAAAGGACGTTGTACAATTTATATTCCTAAATAATCTATGGTATTTGACATATGAGTAATAAGAGATATTTTCTAATCCTGAAAAGCTATAGGACCTAACTGGAAAGGAAAACATAATTTTCTAAATGGTGAAGTGACATACAGAAAAGGTGAGTCTTCCAGTGTCACAAACAAGAAATATGGGACAGAGTCAGGAATCACACGCAGACCTGCTATCTAACACTGGCCCTTGAGCGCAAGGAGAGTCCTTCTGCTTGGGGATTTCTCGTGTGTATCATGTCAGATATTCACTAGATGAAAGCAACAGACATCAAACATTCACTGGATGTAATTTTACTCTTTCACCTCCTTTTACTTCATCTGTTTCTAGCAACACTCCATCTTGCTGCCTATTTCTCTGGCAAGAGCATAAGGATAGCCATACTGGGWCAAGGCTGAGGCCCATCCAGCCAGAATGCTGGCAGAGGGATGGCTCTTTAACAGGATCAGTCATACTATGATCTTTTACGAGATGTGATGGATTTCAATGAGGAATAACTGTTCTGTGCATAGAACACTATCTCTAATTTGCAGAACTWGTTGGAGAGTAGATGGAAGAAACATACTGCCTGGATGTTTTCTGCAGAAATAAGTGTCAGGGTGGCTACAAAGGGGAAGGAAATGAAGAAAGAAGAGAAAAAAAAGTTTTCATTTTCAAAAGGAGCTATTTTGGGAACAGTTTTGGCACATTTCCCAGTTTCTTGTCCTAGGTTCGTGGCAGTTGGTTTAATTAGTTTTTCTCCGTACAACTTCTGAAATGCTGCAATTGTGATTTGTGCCTGGTAGGTCATTAATTTTCTTCCTGCCCATTTTAATGCACAGCCTTCTCAGAGCTGGCAAAAACAAGCTCTGGCACATGATTCATAATGATTGATGGTCATCTTCCACCTGACACAACAGGTGAAAAAAAAAAGGACATGGGCATCGGAATTGCTACAGGAATTTCTGAGATTGCATTAACACTCAGCGAAGCCTCATTGTGGCAGATGTTCTACACCACCATATTTTGTCTCAAAAAGAGCTTGTCTTCCATCATCATCATTAGAATTTGGATGCCATTTCCCACTAAAATCAATTTTCACAAATCACATTAGGTTGATGTGTACTAATAACTTTGAGAACTTGGGCCATCCAGTATTAAAGATGAAGGCAGGTGAAGGGCTGGGTGGGTAGCACTGAGAAGTGGACTGGTTTGTTCCTCATAGAGGTAACTCATGAGCTAGAGCAAACAGCTTTTCAAGTCCTACTACAGAATTACATATTTTTTTATTTTTCCTTTGGAGAGAGGGAAATAGTCTTGTCTTTACCGCACTCTCAGGCCATCCCTGTGGTGAGTAAAATTCCCTCTCCAGGGTTCCCAGCCTGGCTGGACTTTGCACCAAGACTTAAGGTCCACGCATCACATGTGACACGAAACCGGCATTGGCACCTCACAAGTTCATGAGACATATCTTTCTTTCTAAATGTCTTAGAAATGAGACATCAGTGGTGAAGCTTAAACTCTGAGTCGAAGTATTAGTTGCCATTTCCTAACCAGACAAATCCATCCCTCTTCCCAGTTCATCCTTCCTTGGATCTATGCAGCTGTGGACTTGTCAGTACCAAGGGTACCATTGCAGGTTGTTATTGCCAACACACTGTGTGCTGATTCTCACAGATTGCCCTTGTTTTGCCTTCCTTCACCTGATTCCTGTGGGATTTTGCTTATCTAGAGTCATTTACTGCAAGCAGCATTGAGCTATCCAAGTCCTGCTAATGGCAGGCAAGAAGTTGCATTCCTTGGTTATGTAAAACCAATGAAAAATGTAAAATAATTAAATTTATCCCCAGACACCAGCATATTTATCTTTCTGGCTGAGGCCTGCTTTATCAGAACAGCATGGAAACAAATTCTCATTATGCTGATGGAAGTCAGATTCTGTTTCCCATGTAAGCCATGTGGAGCAGCTCCTTGCTTTTGATGCCATATGTTTTCATGATCACAGTGATTTGCTTTGGTTTGCTTTCATTTACCTCCCAGAAATATGAGAGTCAGGGGAAATGGTAGGTGCTGTATTTGCTTCTGCTTTGTTGATAGTTCTGTGCATTATTCAAATCCGTGTATTTATTCCCAGAGGAGAAATATCATTAAGGTATTGTTAATGCTGACAATATATCACTCTTTAGAGATAGGTGATTTATTTATTTATTTAATTTTATTATTTAAAAGGCCACCCTTTGGAGTGTTATATGCTTGGGAAACCCTGAGTTACATGTTTAAAATCAAAATTGTCAGTAGGTTAATATTGTTGTGCACATTTTGTCTCTGAAACAGAGATTCCTTTAGCTTTCCCATACAGTTTAAGCTGTCTGCTGAGGACATGGATCACACCAGGATATTCAGTCTGTTGAGTAATGATCTTACTGGGGTGGTGAAGAAGTAGAAAATCTGACTGTTTTCAGGGACCCAAGAATAAAACCYAGCTGGATGGACCATAATTACTTCCAGGTATGAACTGGTGTATAYAGGCTCCACAAACAGAGGGGTTGGGGACTTATTTTTTAAAAAAATTATAATTATATACCAATGCGACACATTTATTTAATCACCCAAGATTGAGAAACAAAAACATCTCAAGTCCATCTCAGCTCATTACCTTAGTGTCTGAGCAATGGGAATTTTCATATCTTTACAACACCCTTGGAGAAAGGAAAGAGCTCATTGATCTTTTCATAGGTGTAAAACAGAGGTAGAAAAAGCAGCTGGGATCATGTTCATGGTCACCAGCAGGAAAAGTTCACCAGAACACAGAGTGGAAGCCAAATCCTAGCACCATAGCGAGGGTGCTGTCTTACTCATTTGAGCAGCTGACCTTTGAAATACCCTTCCGATTAGGAGATGCTCATACTCAGCTGCAAGTCTGAGCCCTGGGTTTCAAGTCAATCTGCAGCATTAAAATTTCCTTGTATCCAGGTTTTTATTAGTTTGCCCATTCCCTGTCCAAACCCTGTCAGTTTCAAGAGAAACCTCTCTGCCTAAACTATTCTCTCCTTGACTTTAAGCGAACACTTTGCCTGCCAGRCATTGATCTTTGATGGGTATTTCCTTGCCAGCCCTTCAAAACAGTTGCTGTCACCATGGCATCTTATTTCCATATTGTGTCTGAGAGCGACAGCAATTATTTCCCACTGGAACCGACTTCAATGTCACTACACTGATTAATCAGCAAAGGTTACTATGAGGGAAAGTATCGGTCTTCCTTTTCCATTGGAGCAGGGAAATGCCAGATCTTAGCAGCACAGCGCCTTGGGGATGGCTGCATTAGGTTTCCAATGAAAGGCTCCGTGCAAGTCAAACCTCCCATCCCCCACTCCCCCTTTCCACTCCTCTCTTCCTAAAACACACACTGAGGTTTAGTATAAAGTTAATTCTATAACCCAGGGTACTTTTTTTTTTTTAAAATGCTACTGACCTTCCATTTCCTTGTCAGTCGACACCAAGCAATTCCCCAGATGGAGAGAAAGATTTCCACTTTGAATATCCCTGAAACACATTTAGAGCCAAAGGCTTTATCATGGGAATAAAGCACTGAGGTTCTCACAGCTGGGAAGATTTATACAGCTGAGCCTTACCAGCTTAAATGCCTACAGACAGAAACAGCTGAGCTATGTATTATTTCTTTTCCTCCAACTTGCAAGGGAGATGAAAAGCACAGAGGCAGCCGGCAGAGAGCTGTGACTGACAAGGGAGGGGCAGAGCTGTCTGCCCATGGCTGCTGCAGTGGCATTTTTATCAAATAATTTCAGCTCTGGAGGTGAGGGGGCTGGGGCTGACACGGTCGCCCCAGCCAAGGGGAGCTGCCCTTACAGTGAGAGCACTCCAGACAGTGCCAGGGAGTCYTAAGCATCAGCCAGGGAGGGAGGCATCTGACGCCTGCCAATGAGCCCCAGGGGAAAGGTGTTCAGAGGAAGATGTGCTGAGCTGAGTGCTCTGCACAGCAGAATTGCTGTTTGCAGTCTGTGTAAAAACAGAAGCCAAGCTGTCTCTGCTTTTCTCACCATAACAGCAGCAGTGTTTTGTTCCTCCAGAAGTGAGGGTAGATCTCAAAGAATTTAGACTGACCCCCACCAAACAGTCATTCAATGGCCATGCTTCCCCTGGAGAAAAACAGGAAGGGAGATTCCCAGAGGCTCAGATTGCTGTCCATCCACTCATGCTTACCTGACCGAAGTGACCTGCAGATCCCTCCGGGGAGTCTGCGCTGGTGCTGGCCAAAGGTGGGCAGAGCAGCCCTGAGTTCAGCAGCCATGACAACATGGGCAGGTCTGCTCCCCCAAGCATCCATCCCCTGCCTCTGATGTGAGCCTGCTGCCCTGCACCTGCACTGCCTCTGCTGTCAGTTGTCCTCCACGTCACCTAAACCCAGGAGATGTGGGCTCCACTCTGTGCTGTGCGTGGCTTCATCACCTCTCTCATAGCCCTCAGCCATGATTCCGATTCAGCCATATTCAGGTGCCTTTCTGTCGGAGACGGGGAAGAGGTCTAAGAACAGGCAGACCTGAGTGTGTATGGGATCCTGTGCCCACCCCACAGCGAAGATAAGAGGCCTTCAGAGTCCATGTAACCATGCTGTGCTCCTAGTCACTCCTGATTTTCCCATTCGGACAGCCTGTGGTCCAGCAGTGCATTTTGTCTCTCTGAGTGCCCAGACAGGCTTGGGATGCAGCATCCCTTCAAGAAAATGTGAACTCTGAGCCTGGGGCCATCTTTTCCTTATTATAAAATGGAAACTAAATTACTTACATTTTAGGAATGCCAGCGAGGCGTTTTCAAAATTGTAAGAATGGTCCCTATGCTTGCAAATCATTGGAAGAACAGAGCTGCATTTACTAAATGTTGCTAGTAAATCAGTATGGGAGGGGAAAAAAAGAATTCAACAAACCTGGATATTGATTAGAAATGTCTTTTAGCAATAGGGAAGAACACAGAATCTCCTAAAATTAAGGGGTCTGTAAAACAATTTAAAAGATTGTATTGTCAGTAATAATGTATCTAGTGACTGAAGTGCTCAGAAATAATCGGTGTCTGTGCTTGTCCAGCCTGAGGGACCTGATAGGGGGTCTAATTTACAATACCAGTGAAAAATCTACCCTTTGAACACCAGGTTACTGTGAATACTCAAAAATCATTMATTCTGCAAAACTTATGTCATCATGCCTGCCTGTCAATATCCAATTGTTGTCTTATTCTTAACTGTAATTTTTCTTGGGATATGGACTTCGAACAAATGTCTAACATCTGTTAGTCATGTTACTTAACACAAGAGCCACCCCTCAGGGTCAAAACAAAAGTCCATTTACCTTAATAACACATTGCTCACAATGACTGTAAATAAGAAAAGAATGGGGTCATCGGGACTAGACACTAGATTTAAAGGCTTTTCATCAATTTATATGTTGTGAATTTATATAGAGCATATAGATGCTTTATGTTTGCCTGTACCCTTCTGGTAGCTCTCTGCTTAAATTKTGACTGCCCTTGAGCACTGGAGGGATGTTTTATTGGGAATTGCACATTTACCGTGACTGAGTAAAGCTAAAGTAGAGTCCTTTGCCATGCAGATATGATTTCTATCTGTATTATTTGGCATGTGTATTGGATCTGCCAGTTTTTTCCTCTCATTCAGTCTTATGAGATCTTCCTATAACTTCCCAGTTGCTTCTAGGTTTCATTGCACTGCTTCATTTGCAGTCCTTGCCGCAAAGCTCTTCACCCTCTTTTTCTAGTGCCTTTTATGTGCTTTAAGAGCATAGATCTCTGTGGATTTCCTCTCTGAGCTTCCTTCAGTTGTATAAATTTAACATTTATCCCTAACTTTTCCTTTCCATCTTTTAAGTTGATTCGGATTGTGATGATGATTTGTTCTTTTGTACTGTGACAATTTACTTTTTTTTCTAAGACTGTACTGAAGGGCCTCATGAACACCTTGTCAAAAATAAACTTCATTATTTTAACTGAGGCATCTTTTTCACTATGCTCAGCGGCTCTGTCCTACCCACATCTACTAATTCAAATCCTCTTGTTGTTTCTACTGATTTGCCT
This sequence comes from Amblyornis subalaris, assembly GCA_018881555.1. Taxonomy (NCBI): domain Eukaryota; kingdom Metazoa; phylum Chordata; class Aves; order Passeriformes; family Ptilonorhynchidae; genus Amblyornis; species Amblyornis subalaris. The sequence continues at coordinate 3,853,768 of JACAXG010000017.1, read as the reverse complement.
GTGAATCATACCAAAATTTATCCCTGAACCCTTTTTAAAGGTGACTGTCACATTTCCCATCTTTCCTAAATTTGACAGCAAAGCTTATTTATGCAAAAGGAAACATACTGCAGCTCAGCTAAGCAATTTCACAACTGAATTCCTGAACCCTCATGAATGAATGAATGAGTGAACGAATACTGTCAAGACCCAGAGTCTCATTTCTTGTATTTTATTCAATTGTCCTAAAAATCCTTCCAGCGAAGCTTCAATATCAGGCTGTCCCTCAGCTTCACATTCAGCAAAATAGCTCAAATATGAGAGAACCTTTTCTACACAGAGCAGCAGCACAGAGATTATCTGCAGTGGACATGTCTTCAAGAGGTCCCTCTATGACTTATTGGTACCACCCAGATGTTTTGGAGGACAATATGGACAAAAGCCAGCAGAAGTCACAGATTAATCTAGACTCTTTTTTTGTTGTCACATGTGTGGAATGGCCTAGAGAAGTGTGTTGCTCCTTCCTTTTCCCCCTCAATCATGACATCTGACTAATGTTTTCATCCACAAACTCTTCTCAGGCCCCTCAGGCTCCAGCAACCTCCATCTTCACCACAAGGACAAGCCCTGTCCTTGACCTTTCCTGCAGTCACCAGGAGGCAGATTTTATACCGCAGAGGCACAGCCAGAGTGTAGATAACAGCTGGTTGCAATCCCAGTGTTGAAAATCATCACACTCCAAATTGTTATAGCCAGGAAAATGAGAAGAGCTGTCCTCTCCCTCTAACGTTTTCATATGTTCTGATGGAATCAAGGTACCTCTGATGGGGACAGTAAGAGAGAGAGTTTAGAGATGGGGAAACCCAGCCCTGTCTCAGAGCAGCGACCTAGGCAGGGCAAAGCGATGAATCACTTTAGGGCTTGGGAATGGAAAGAGCCAACAGTACAGTGAAAAGAGGGAGGGAAGAGAGAGGGAAAGCTACAGACTTATAACCCCTCCTTTGGGTGAAAAATTGGAAAACTCGACTCTGCTGTATGTTATTCTGCATTTTTTTATCTCCTGTGAGTGACTGAACCTCCTAGTGCAACACAGCCTCACTCCTGAAAGCACTGCCCTCCCTGTTCAGAAATTCCAGCCCTAGACAGACAAGATTTATTCCCCTGAAGAATACCCTCATGTGGATATTGGGTGTATTTTTGTACTCCGCTTGGAGACTTTTGCTGCCTTGCAAACTGTAACTGCATATCCTTGGCTAGTCAAGCTTTGCTGATTTGCACTAGCCCAGAATCTAGCCTGAGACTCAAAAATGTTCTGTGCCAATCCTGTGTGACTTCCAGTGTTCTCTTTGGTTTTGTGGATATCTTTTCCTGCCTCTTCAGACACTAAATAAGGAGGCAGAAAAATGGGAAAACTAAACTAAGGAGAAGCATGACTGAAAAACCTATGCCTGTTAAAAAAAAAAAAAATTCAGAAACTTGCTGTCTCAGCTATAGACTTTAAAGGGTAATGACACTTTTAGTGATCATAAAACGTGATTTCTATTAAGCATTTGGAAAGTTGTAAAGACAACTGAATTAAGTTCTGGAAGCATTGAAAATTATAAGGCATCTTAGTTAATATTCACAGGATTTGGGAAATGTAGTTTTGTTTATGAATAAGGAACAATATTTATCATTATATGGTATTCATAAATGATGCAGATGCAAAGGAAAATTTTGAGGTTCTGAGTCTTTCGGCCCTGAATAAAATTAACTTAACTGAACTTAAAAGATCACCAACTGCTTGTAGTTGAGAATTTCTACAGGAAAAATACAGAGGTCTTGAACACTCTGGCACTTTGTGTCTATGGATGCAGCAGTAACTCCATACACACTCTCCATTATTGTTTCTGTGTATGTATAACACTTCGTCTATGGGTTTACTTTAACTGCAGAAATAATAGGGATTCTCACCTGAGCTTTCTGCCTGCCTAGCATTTCTCAAAGAAAAAATGCTCTCCAGAGTTAAATGACATCTTGTCTTCACTTCAGTTTAGGGAGTTGGGGGTGGGTGGCTGGAAGAATGAAATTGTGACTTCAGGTTACCTGTAATTTCAAGAGGGTTATTCCTTCACTTTGTAGTAAAGATACAGTAATCAAAAGTTCTTAGGGTCTTCCATTATCTTCATAAACCTTTAGCAGGGTCAGAAGTCAAACTTTGGCTCCACTAGCAAAGAGTCCACCGCTGTATGAAGGACCAGCAGGGCGAGAATGGAGGGCAGCACCAGCGACTGCCTTTTGACTTGGGAGGGCACTGCAGTGTGCCCGCTCAGCTCCAAAGCTGGCTGCACTGGCTCTGCTCTCAGGGTGCATTATGTACCATATTCTGCCCATTCTGACTACAGGCAGGCCTCATAGACATCCAGAGATCAGCTGAGATTTATCAGATGGGTATTGCCTGTGCTGGTAATGTCAGTGTGAGAACCTCGAATGTCACTCTTTGACACCACAGAGCTAAGGAGGATCACCCCGTTGTAGTCTGGAGCTAAACACTTCAGCAACAGTAGGATTACAGATAGGGCAAGGAGTGGGAAAACATGCAGAAATATTTTCTCAGACTGAGAATATAGGAAATATGTGCTTGTGAATTTATTTTATATGGAATTGTTGGCAGCTGCACATTTTGATTTTACTTAGTGCTGCAAAGGGATTCCCTCCGTATCCCTTATAAGGTCTGAAGCTTAATGTTAAAGTATCTTGACTCCAGGACATAAGACAAAGAATGTCATTGTTTATTCTTTGATGTTCTAAAGCATCTTATTCTTCAGGGATCTCAACATGCTGTACACACATTAATTAAAGTCCATAGAACTCCTAAATCAGTTGCTATTATTCCCAGTTGATTGATGGAGAAGCTGAGATGGAGAGAGATTATTCAGTGCATTTTCTAATGTGGGACTATGTGAAATTAGACCCTCAAAATTCATGGTTTGGCAATTAAAGGGAAGCAATATGATATTTTTCACATATACTGAAAAACCTCTATGTTCCACTGAAACAACATTAAAAAATTGTTCTCTGAGACCTTGGTGTAACAATACTCAGAAAACTGCAAGGATTTTTTGGATGAAGGAAAGCTAGTCTGTGTGCCCATCTTCAGCAGGTGCCCCTGTGGCACCGAGTTCAGCTCTAAATACAAATATGCCCATTATTCATGGTTATTTGGATTTTTTTTCAGTTGAAGCTACTTAAAAAGAAAGACAATGTCCAAAGCAATACAGGCAAAGCTGAACCTGTGAAGCCAGCTGGTACTGTCAGGCAAAGCATGAACCCAAACCAGCTACTACAAGAAGAATCAAAAATTACGCTGGTGAGCATGGTAAACTGAGTCACATATCGTCATATTTTATAATGGAAGAAATTAACTGGATAGATTCTGGTCTTACTCCATCTGTAATTCCTAAGAAACAGGTAGAAGATTGCTTACCCATTTTTGTCTATTTATTTTTACACTGAGTAAATTTTCTTAAGTGACTGAGACACAACCTTCTCAAAGGCAGATTTAATCCTGTTCTTTGAAGAAACAGGCTTTAGGAGCTCTCCATCAGATGTATGCACAGATGCAGCTTCCTCCTTTTTCTCTGGTTCCCTATTCAAGTGAGAGAGACCTGGCTGATGGATCAGTGTTACTCAGACCATCTGAMAAAAAATGGTTTGAAATAAACTATATTTAAGCTTGTTCCTATTTCATCTTTTTCTTTCTCATCAGACTCCAGCATTGCTGCCTCCCAGACTCAGGCCCTTCAGAATGCTCTTGGAGCCCTGCCTCGATCTGGGGCTTTGCAACAGGATTGGGTCAACACACAGTGGAGCAGCTCCAGCTCTCAGCCCAAAGTTTCACAAGTTTTGCGCAATTGGTTTGGGAAGATGCAATGGCCCCATCTTCCAGAGCAAGCTGTATGCTACAGATAATGGAGTCAGTGGATCTTTACATGCAAACAGGGCATTTTGATGGCTCAGGGGCAGCAGAATGGGACTTCCTATTGGCTGCTTTCTGATTGTAAAAGCATAGCTCCCACTGGATAATTTAGAATAAGCTGGCACAGAGAAACATTCAGGATCTGAAAAGAAACCTGACTCATATTTACAATTGCTATTGCAGTCAGCTGAACAAATAAAAAAAATCTGTTTAAGCTTAATAAACAGGATGTAACTTGTTAAGCCTTAAAAGAATACCTAAGCAAGCCAGTCTTTTGAATTCTATTTCTGTCTTAGCTACTGTCTTGCTCTGTGACCTTGGCATGCAATTTCCCTCCCTTGTCTCTCTGTTCTGCCTCCCACCACTTTTCTGTCTTGCCTATTTATGTTTTCTTTTGCTCTCAGTATTCAAGTTTATTTCTTCTGTCAATTGAATCCATTCTATCATTCAGGGAAGACTGTACTCTAAAGCATTTTGTCATCCAAAACATTCCCTAGAATATCAAAATTGAAAGTAATGGAAAGTAAATAAATATTCACAAACCATTATTTCCACATGGAGCTAGAACCTTATTATACCTGGCTGCCTGACAAGTCTGTCAGTCAGTAACACTTATTTCTCCTCACAGTTGGCTGTGCTCCTCTGAGTCCTTTTTTCCGAGTCCTAAACGGATGTATATCCTCTGCAGTGCCTGGTACTGACATTAAAATTGCACTTTTAAAATGACCAGAAGGTCCTCAGATGGTCCCAGTCTGCATCCTTTGTGCAGCAGTCTGAGATATTTGTGTTTGTAAAGGCAGAAATCCCAGCACAGGGCAGAGGGGCACCTAAATGAGTTGTTTCTATAGGACACGTTTGAGACCAGAGTCTGAAATGTTACCTCTGCACCTCAGACTTTCCACCTCTGATACTTTGTGATTCACAGTCCGAAGCTGTTTCCTAAACGTGTAGTATTAAGTGATCAGGCTGAGTACCAAGGAAATGAATCACTTTCCTCTTTTGAAAAGCAGCTGCCCTGTGGGGGGGAGAGGAGGTCATGGCTGTCTTCTGCATTGTGCAGTGCTCAGACACAGGGAGATCTGCATTCAGCTCACTTCAGCCTGACATTTTTAGGGGCAGGTCCTGAGCACCAGGATATTCCTACTCACCATCCTTGCGACAGTAGCAGTGTGCAGAAAAAAAGGGCAAGACTCAAAGGGCCAGAAGCAAAGAGGGAACGAGAGAGGCTCTCCCTGTGACTTAGAGATGAGTGCTTCTTGTTGGGCAAAAACGGTGTGTTCTGGTCTGTGTTGCTAAAACAGCTCAAGTGCTGTGTAGGAAGAGATGTTAGACACAATTCATAAGCAGACCTGAATTATCTCCCCTTCCTAAAAGGGCTTTTAACTGCTGAAGTATAAAATATGCTTTTTACTGTTATTTCTGGTTTTGTTTTGGCTTTTTGTTTGTTTGTTTCACGGGGTTTTTGTTTGKTTGKTTGGTTTTGTGTGTGGTTTGTATGTTTGTTTGTTTGTTTTTTAACAAGTGGTTCTAAAATCAAAGCTCATATTTTGGTCTAAACACAAGGTGCTCAATATGCCTGAGCAGTCCTGCCTCATCAGTGACCCCATTAGCACTCAGTTCCTGAATACAAAACTCTTGCAAACTTACACTTGCAACAGAGCACCCTGGGCAAGACAGTAGCATCTGAGGGTATCTTAAGTGTTATACTGACAAAAACATGTGTTTCCACATGCCTCAGGCAACGAAGTGATCAGTCAGGGGGTTATGGTGTCAGCACCACAATTCTGTTTACAATTTAATTTGGGTTCCTTATTCTTATTCCGGTATATGATAATCTAGTACATTCAGATATTGCTTCTGTAAGTGGCCATCACAGATCAGGATAGTGAGCTCTGTCATRACACAGTCAATCAGGCACACGAGATGCAAAGTACTCATCAGCTTGGGAAGGATACTGCGAAAAATATTCAGAGCAAATGTTTCTTGCACAGTGCTCCTGCGGTCACGTTCCCAACCCACTCTCTGCTTTCGTGAAATCTCCTGACACCTTTCCATTAACCTGAGCTGGGTTTCTGCCAGGTCAACACAGCAAAAATGAAGGACTTTTGTTTCGGAGAGGTTTCTTTGCAATTGCTACTCCAGACGTTTTCAAGTTGTTGTGCACTGGACCTCTAAGATAGAAGGAATATCTATAAATATCTACCAATGAAAATTGCATTAATAACTAATTAATTATTTAAATCCGCTGTAGGTTTGTCCACAGCTCCATTGGGAGATCTGGAAATCAAGCACACTTACCCTTGTCTGTTACCATGGAGGGACAGCAGAAATCCGTCCATTTAGTGTAAGCTGCTCCTCTGCTATCTCAGCCTATTTTATCAAATATTTTCCCATGCAAAGGGATGAAGTCTGTAATACTTTATACAATGGAGCAGTTCTTTACAAGAATGATTTAGTTTTGACAGATAGGACACCTCTAGCTCTGAGCTCAGTGACATGATCTGCATTAATCCATCATGACACAGATGTAGGTCTTCACAGTCACAATGCTAAAATTGGGGACTAAATCCTTTGGAGTAAAACTGGAGAGAAGTAGCGAATCAATACCAAGAACAGAGTCCAAAAAAAAAGTTCAGGGGAGACCTTATTGCTTTTTACAACCACCTGAAAGGAGGGTGTGGCCAGGTGGGGGTTGGTCTCTTTTCCTAAGGAATATGTGACGTGACAAAAAGAAATGGCCTCAAGTTGCACCAGGGGAGTTTTATATTAGGGAAAATTTCTTCATGGGAAGGGCTTTCAAGCATTGGAACTGGCTGCCCAAGGAAGTGGTGGTGACACCATCCCTGCAGGTGTTTAAAAGATGTATAGGTGTGGCACTTGGCATCATGATTTTGTGGTGGACTTGGCAGTGCTGGGTTAATGGTTTGACTTGATGATGCCAAGGGTCTTTCCCAGCCTAAATGATTCTATGATTCTGTTATTCTATGATTCTAACCATGTCAAATTACATCAGCTGTGGATGCATCTCTGTATTGCTTTCTTGTACCTCGTAACCTGCATTCCTGAAAATCCTTGTCAGTGCACTGCTTAGGCTGGTGAGATGGATGTGGCTGATAGCTGTTAGTTCCTGCCATATGGATCACAACTGGGGGTTCTACAACTTGCTAATGACCTGTCTTAGCAACAGTCTGCCTGAAAAGATGAAGAAATGGAATCTCCCTGTATTTGCTGTGCTAAGCTTTGTGTTGGCAAACACTTGCTAACATATGTCACCAGCGTTGAAAAGACATGGTTTATTTATATGTTAATTACTGCAACACTTTGGGGAAAATATTTGTTGATACAAGAGTCGTGTAAATAGTCAAGTGTTGAGAGCCGTTGCCACTCAAAACCTAATGAGTTTTAGCCAATAAGAATCAAGAAAATTCTACAACATGAAGGGCCTGTCCCTGCTTATGGCTCAGTCCAGTCCCATAGAGATGTCCATTGATGTCACAGAATCACAGAATCCATAGGGTTGGAAGGTCCTTCTGGAGATCATGCAGTCCAACCCCCCTGCCAAGGCAAGGTCACCTAGACAGGTTACACAGGAATAAACCCGGGCGGGTTTTGAATATTTCCAGAGAAGGAGATTCCATGTCCCCCACAAGCAGCCTGTCCCATTTCTCTGCCTTCCTCAATGTAAAGAAGTTCTTCTTCCTCACGTTGGGATAGAACTTCTTGTGTTTTAGTTTATGGTCATTGCACTTCATCCTCTTCCTGGGCACCACTCATAAAAGTCTGCCACCTTTTTCTTGGCTCCTGCCTTTGAGATATTTATACGCATTAATTACATCCCCTCTCAGTCTTCGTCAGACATAACAGGCCCCATTCCCACAGTCTTTCCTCATAAAAGAGATGCTCCAGAGCCTTCATCATCTTTGTGGCCTCCACTGGACCCTCTCCAGTAGCTTTCTTGTACTGAGAAGCTCAGAACTGCACACAGCACTCCAGATGTGGCCTCACTAGGGCCGAGTAAAAGGGGAGGATCACCTCCCTCGACCTGCTGGCCACACTCTTCCTGGTGCATCCCAGGATACAATTGTCCCGCCTGGCTGCAAGGGCACACTGCAGAGTCGTGGTCAACTTGTTACCCACCAAGACTCCCAGGTCCTTCTTTGCAGAGCTACTGTCTAGTAGGTCAGCCCCCAACCTGTGCTAGTACTTGGGATTATTCCTCCCTGGGTGTAGGACCCAGTATTGATCCCCGGGGAACACCACTGGCTGCCAGCTGGATTCTASTCTGCTTATCCCAGCTCTCTGAGCTCTGCCATTCAGCCAGTTCTTGATCCACCTCACTCTCCACTCATCTAACCCACATTTCCTGAGCTTATCTACAACGATGTTATGGGAGACAGTGTCAAAAGCCTTGCTGAAATAGACAACATTTCTGATGACATTTCAAGACAATTTCTGTGAGTTGTGAGCCAGTCTTTAGCTGTTCCTCCTGCAAACATTCAGGAAATCACACACTCCCTTCCCTGAATTGGTGCCCAGCTTTGAGACGCTGCACTGCATTTGAACCAAAAGACAGGGGTCACTTCTGGGTGACAGCAGGGAGTGGAGGGTGTGTAGGTGTCGCTAGAAGCAATGTCAGTAGTGAAGCACATCTCATCCTTCCTCAGACCCAGGGCCTCATCTGGACACGGAGAGGGGCTGGTTTGAAGGTGTCATGCCTTCTGTGAAACTGAAGCCTGAGGCCTTCACAGCTATGATCATTAATAGTACCTCAACACTGTTTGCAAGAAAAATCTGGCATTTCTGCTGGCTGGGAAAGTCTCTGGGCAACATGTGAAAATTGCTGATCTGAATTCTCCTTCTTAGCTGCCGATAGAAACTTTTCCCTTCAGAGCAGCCACATTCCACACTCCTTGTAGAAAACTGGGTAATGATATATCAGACTTTCCACAGCTAAATTTCTAGGTCATAAAGTACTTTACAGGGAAAATTGTTCTGTCAATGTATTGAATTTTCATAGCATTGCTATTAGCAATACTGTTTTCCTTGAGGGCAAACAACAAAAGAAACAATTCTCTGGGATCCACTTGGTTGTTACAAACATCAGGTTGTTTATAAAGTAGTTTACAAACTCCTGGTTTTGTGTGTGAATAGTATTACAGGGCTGTGATGATCAAAAATGAGATATGCATTTTTTCTGCATTGATGGCCCAGAAGCTGCTGAGCACCACACCCTTTCCATGTGTGGGCAGAAAGCTRCTTGTTATGCAATGAATGTGGTTATCCAGTTCTTCAGAACTACAAAATATTGAGACCTGAGAATCCCAGAGATTCCCAGCTACCAAAAATACGTATTTTTCTATGTGTTGTATTCACACTAGGGATTAGAATAAAACATGGGCAAGATAAAAAATAACAACACAATCTGTAATAGGTATCTCCTATATCTGTGCATGTGATGGAGATATATAGTCAACATGAATGGGAAAAAGACCACATGATACAGTCTGATAAAGGTTTGAGGTACCAGTTATGTTCATTCTGTCTTCTAGAGAAAATATAAAAGGAGGTGGGTGGCATGAAGGGACAAAGGATGAATATTCACAGCCCTTATAGCCGCTTGTCTATCCCCTCTCAGTAAAAGCAATATAACGGTTGCTATTAAGTATTCCTTTCAGGTTAGAGACACAATGGCTCGGATGTTCTAGAAGGGATGTCATTGCCCCACTGAGCTCAAATTAAGACAGAAAAGTAGCTCAAGGCTGATATGTTTGGCTTCATTCCCTGCTGTAGAGTATCAAAAGCTCAGTGGCTTGTGTTTTTATGGCAGTGATTGCTGCACAATAATTTTAAACCAAAACCACTAGTAAACTAAAATAATAAACGTTGTCATTTAGAGACTGCTCCTTCCTGGTAACGGTCAATGATCCTGTGAGTATAAAGGTCGTCATGGATTTTCATTTACATTACTACTACAATCTTGTTAGAGATTTTGCAGTGCCTGAATTGTGGGGAGGAGGAGGAGGATTATGTTTAATACACAATTCACAGTGGAAAAATAGGAAACTAAACTTTTGAAACCATAACTGAAAGAGAAAAGGTGACTGGATTTGGAAATATATCCAACCTTCAGATCAGCACCACTGTCAAGAAAAACAAGCTACTGAGTTCTGGAAACAGCAGTTAGAGAAGGACACTGTCTTGATGTGGTTTAGCCCCTGATCATTATCTGTGCAGTTTAGACAGGGGACAATCCTATGTTCATCAACAAAACTATCCCATGACTTGTACACTATTCTCAGAAGTCACAGAACAGCACAGTCTTCAGGAAACCACACAGGTTAAATAGACAAGTCACTAAAGTGTCAATATTCTTGGCTCCACCCAAAAATAGAGCCTTTTATGATGATGTTTGCAGCTTACCCCACATCCTGTTTTAAGACAGAGCACCTGTGCAAAATAGGTGGTTTTATTTTTAACCAGCTAGCTCTGATTAACCTATTACTGCTATTATTTCTGCCACCTGCAGTACCTCAGTGGTTGCCTAAAAAAGCATCTAGCAGTGAGCCAAGCCTCAGGTGACTGTGTGTCAGGTGCTTCAAATCTGTTGGGTTTCTGGGATGGTGCTGCCCTCGGTGTTGCACATACAGCTGTTGCATGATGTGGTCCTGTTTTCAGGAGTGGTGCTTTTTGTATCACCTGTTCAGCAATGGACGATACAAGGCATCACATCCCAGTACAGTGACTGATTTTCCTTCTAGGGGAGTAGAGGGACATAAAAGCTTAGTAGATCTAGGTACAACTTCAGAATATGCCACCTCCCTTATAGCAGCTGTCGATAGTTGAAAGCTGAGGAGACACTGTAGAAGATGAAAACTACAGCTGCTGGATGCAGTTTCCATACGTATTCCATTGCCCCAAGAAAACGACAACCTTTTTTGACTGGTCACAAAACTCTCCAGGGTCCCACAACAAAATAGTGCCCAGAAGTTTCCCTTGGACAGTTTAATTTAATTCAAATTCTCAATAGATTAAACGGTCAGACTCCACGGGGTCTCACATGCCAAATTCATTTGTCAAGAGTCGRCTCTATCAATTCCACATGGGTAATTTCTCACTATTTCTTTACATTAGCAAGCAAGTAACATCCTCCTCCAGTCTGCCCCTCCTGTTCTTGAGTTGAGATTGACAGAGCAAATCTTCACACTGCCACTACATGATATTTTCTCTCTTTCTTTTACCTGCTGATACTCAGTTTCCAAAAATGCTTGTGAAGAAATAACTGTGTAAAAGACATTGTACTTCAGCCTTTCTTTTATTCCAGACAGATTCTGGTGAATCATCAGCATCATGGGCTCCATCAAGACTTGTGTATCTGGAGCTGAACTTCTTTTGGCAGATTTGGCAGGGTTGTTGTCTATGAGTTTAGAGGTATTTGAAGAAGGGTCAGCATAGCGTCTGTGGGTGTGCTGGTACCTCCTGGATATAAAAGCTCTGGGAACAAGGACAGAGGACTCTGCAGCCTTTTATTTTCTTATCCTCTGTAATAATACTCTTTCCTGGCTTGCTTTACAAGGTTCTTTTGTCCTTCAAAATTCCCAGAGAGCTTCTACTTCATATGTGTCCACATTTGGTGTTTGAGGAGTAATGGGAAGACAACATGTGCAGGCACAGTGGGCACATGTGCGGAAACAGCTTTTTTGCAGCAGTTGTTTCACAAGGAAGGTGGCCTTGGTCATCAAATGAACCAGTTTGAACAGCACTGAAGTGATACTGCTGGTCAATATGAAAATGCAACAGGGTGTAAGGAAAGAGCTAGGGGATGTGAAAAACTGAACTTCAGTTACAGCGAAGCTGAGGTTTTTCAGCTGATCGGGATGTTAAACCAAGTTACTTCCTCACTCAARATGAGGACACACCCAGGCTAAGAGCAAAACAAACTTGTTTTGATTACTGCTCTCTTCCTTTCACTTTTCAGACACTCCAGCCTGCCTCCATTGTCCCAGTTAGGGTTGTGTCCTTGCCTGGAGAGAAAGGACTTATTTTTGGCAGTTGTTTCTACTATCTGGCTGGCTTCATACGGAGCAAAGATGCTATCACTGAACTGCAATAAGATCTCTGCATCAGTTCCCTCACGTTATAAGGTAGCAGTGTACAGGGCTCTTCTTAGTTTTCTTTTTTTAAATGGTAAAGTAATTACTTATATGAAACCAACATAATTTTAAGCTTGCACAGTGAAAGGCACAGGAACAAACACCAGATGATGCCCTATGATGACCTTTCTAGCTGCTRTTGTATAACTACGTCCTGAAAATATTTCTCTGGCAAATATCCTTTTCTCTTCTCAGATCAGAACTGCTTTCCTTAGACAACTTGGAAGTGGATTGTGCCCAGGCTCACACAAGGTTGGAGGAGATATTTTTCAAGCAGCCTTTCCTCCTTTGTGCCCTTGGGCGCAGTCTGGAATAATCTCACACCTGGAGACAGGTGATTTACCTAGAGGATCTGGATTCTCAACTCCAACTCATGTGTTAGATACCTTCGAAAATGTCACTAGAATCTGCACTGCTTGAGCCACGTGCACATCATGCCCTGCAGATGTTGCAGTGCACACCTGGGAGGGAGTCATTGCACTGTTTTAAAGTTCAACACCTTAGAGCAGGGATGCATGAGTGAAGGCCTCCCTCTGTGTCTGAGCCTTACAAATGTATATGTGGACTATTTTGGAAGATTTTGGAATATTTGGGAGATTTATTACATCTATATTCTATATATCTATATCAAAAATTATATATATATATATATATATAAAAACAAGGGATAATACTTTTGAATGTTCAACTCTTACTTCTAGGATTAACTTACTTGACCAGCATTCACCTTTGTATGAAGTCTGAAGGCCCTTCGGATAGATGCCATCCAGTCTGACTTTCAGAAGTTGGAAAAGCTTAGCAAAATTTCTCCTATCATATCCTAGAACATGGAAGATTGATTCTCTGCTTTACATTCAGTTTTTGTTTCGGCATTGAAGAAAAATGAAGAGGCAGCTTCGTTTATTTAAACAAAGTATATCAGGTATGCTGTAGGCCTAATTGGGTTTTTCCCTTGACTTGAATCGTTCTCCCCACCACGTGGACCAGGAACATAAGATTTATGCAAAACCTGTAATTTGTGTATACATTCTTTTTGCCTTGAGTTTTCTGTTACTCCTTCCCCTTACTCTCTTAACACAATGATTTTTAAAGAGTTTCATCGTAGAAGTAGAACTAAAGCCAGTATAGAAGGATGAACTAAACCAAGAACAGCTCTTTGTGGCACATTGCAGAACTATTCCCTAATGGAAAGCAGATGGGGTTTTTTTCCCCAACAATACAAAATTCCCACTTTTCTCCCTGTGAGACACAAGCTACTGGCTTTTAATGTCATTAGTCATTTGTCTAACGTAAGTGCTTGAAGAACAAGATGCCCATAGGATTGCACTCCTAATTAAATTCTTACAGCTCTCTCAAATTGTCTTTTCTCTGATGAACCTTGCATGTGTGCAAGACATGAGGGCTTGCATTGGTGTGGGTTTACTTGACACTTGTGTGGTTTTTACTGGCGTTGACAAATGGCAAAATCCTGAGGGACCTCTCATGCCTTGTTCTTGGATTCAACACTTGTGAATCCTGAACTTAACCCGAATTGAACATCGTATAGACTGGATTCCTGGCTGTATAATATTGATATGTCTTTGTTGACTCCTGCAGAGAAGTGCTGATTTACATCAGCTGAGGATAGGTGGAGGTTTGAGGGTGCCCATCTGTTCAGCAGCCAGCACGGGCTGTTCTCATCAGCGATTTCTGCCTACAATATTTGAATTCTGACCCATCCATCAGTGTCCCCAGGGTGATAAGTCTGACAGAGGATAGATTCAGTGGCTGCAGACTGTTTGTTTTAATATAGTTTTGTTTTCTTTGCTTGGCTCTTTTTGAGACAATTAGAGTTTAAATTACCTCTCATCTTCCAGGTCAGCCGTGAGCAATAGAAGAGTTCCAGTAAAGCAAAGGGGAGAAGATTACATGCTGGCTTCCTTCTCCAGGCTTATAGGGGGAAGAAATTTAAGGTTTTAATTTCCAGACCTGCTTTCAGGATGCTCATAATTTTTACAAACCACAAGTTTGGACTATCCTTCTAGTTTCCCCTTCTACCCAGAAAAAAAGATGAACATTAAAGCAAAGCTGAAGAATGTAATCAAAATGGGATTTATGTCCTGAGATGTCTTTAAATGTCCTTGTAGTATTTAAATAAAGTTGAAATTATCTTTGTTATTTGTGCCAAGCTGTATCATTTCTTTGGCATATCCTGTGCTATGAAATGGGAAGTGGTTTTACAGACTTCCTTATATAGGGCCTCTGTTTAAAATAGTTTGGGGTATTTTTTTCTTTCTTAACTGTGATAAGAGAATCTAGACTCTGTTTACATTCTTTTGCTCTCTGCCTTTTTATCTTCAAGTGAAGCTCTGTTTTTCTTTGAAAGGTAAAAATGTCATCTTCAGATGAGAATAGCATTGTGCTAAGACATCTGATCAGACAATATTTTACAGTAAATCACGCAAATCTATGAACTCTGCACTTGGCAAAAAAGGATTCATAGCTCACAAGTTGCAGCTGAAGAAAAACTCACCACAGCAAAGAAAGATCAATTAAAACACAAACAAGGATTTTGGCAGAAAAGCAGGATGCTGCAAAATAAGCAGTGTGTTCCTATATTTCAAGACTAGAGGCAAAGGAAAGATGGGCAAAGCAGGAGGGGAGTGAGGAGGTGGGGCAAATATCTTCAGGGAAGGAGAAGTGGGACATGGTATTTCCTCGTGTGCAGCATAAAGCATTTTTATTAGCCTAGCCTAATTATTTCAGATTCGGGAAATGAACAGGGTTAGAATAATTATAAAGGGAGATTCTCACCTGGAGCTGCTTCTTTAGGAAGCAAAGCTGTCAATTGATTGCAAGACCCACATGGAGAATCTCCTCACTGGAGGAGAGCTCTGAAATTATATAAAGCTAGCAGAGCTCTGACATCAACAGCAAATTCACTGCCTACCTAACCTGCTTCCAGTCCCCAGCAGGAATAACTTCCTTACAACAAGTAGGTTATAGCAGCTGCCAAAGCCACATCTGGAGCTTTGGATTCTACAAGCAAAGCCCCAATTGACTCTCCTGCATCCCAGGGATGAGCATGGTCTGAAGTCCTCATGAGGCAGAGTGAACAGTGGCTCATCCAGCTACGAGAATAGGAGTTGTTCAGGCAGAGATGACTTCTACTTATCTTACTAAGGAATATGCAAGGTGAAATGAAAGCACATTTCTAGCACACAGTTACCTCCAGAAAATGTCTGAGATGAGGAGAAAAAGCCAGATTGATAACGATGAAGAAAAATTTGCTGGGACAAAGATTAGTGGAGATAATACAGAGGACAGATTATGGAGAAGTGTGAAGAGGTGCTTTGGCCATGGATCAGAGGCAGCACTGTGAGCCTGTATGCACGTGTGAGTGGTAATTAATTTGAAAGGAGAGTATCAATCTCCTGCACAACGACCCCCACAGAAAGAATTGGCAAGTGAAAAATATGAGGGAAATAAGATTCACAGATTATTCAGGGAGAAAAACTGAAAGCCCTAAGCCCACTCAGCAACAGGAATTGGAAATGTAGGCAAAAATGGAAGAAGTGATGTCAGAAAAGGAAAAGATAAGCACTAAATAAGGAAGACTGAGGTGTATAACCAACAGATTATGGTTCCATTCATGCACATTATTTCTCAGCACATTCTTCCTTGCTGTCAGCTGCCCATATCACAAAGGATTTTAGACCACCAGGATGGGGGAAACATATGGGAGATGATCACACAAAGGTTGAGCAGATGTGACTTGAGTCAAGTTACCCAAGTCACAGTTGCCACTTCACAAAAGCACTAAAAAAACCTAAAAGTGTAGGGCAGGTAACCAAGTCAGCGGCACAAATATTTGTCAAATACAGCATGGCATCACATTTTTCAAACTTGTATGTCACARACTCAAAATAATTCTGATACTAGGATTGATCTGAAGTCCTAAGGCAGTGAGCAGTACAATGCAAAAGGGTGTAGGAAAAAGAGTGGAAAATACATTATGTTACTTTCAGGATTCATATTTCCATGTTCTTTGGGCATGACAGAGAAAACTGTGGTAGGCTCACAGTGAAGGAAAGGGGAGGTTTTGCTCTCTTTTTCTGTTCTTTCAGAAGAATAATGGCTGTTAGAAAAGCCCAAGATGAGTTGTTCGCCTGAAGAATGAGAAGGAAGATAAGGGCAATTTCTGTTTTTCTTCCATTTCCCCATTCCTTTTGGAGCCAGATGAAGGGATTTCACATATGGAAACATGATGGAAAGCCATGAGGTCTGTGCTGCTGAGACCCTCTTTGTCTTATACTAAGTACTTTTGCTGCACAGCAACATAATTTTACTTCGAGTACAAGACTGAGGCACCAAACAAGRGTCTCATTAGCCATGCACATTTGACCTGGGATCAAGGCACAGGGAAAAAGTTCAGGTACTATGATATAACTTGGATCCCATGCATCTTGAAATAAAAGCTCCAATTTGCATCCTCTGTGACCACCTTATCCCCATTAAAGGGGCGCAAAATACCAAAAATTTCCTCTGTATTTAGCAACAAAGATAAGGTTGCAATTATTTATTTGCACCTCTCGTGATGCAGTAGCTTTTTGAGGAAAAGTTCCAACTTACTTAATTCCTTTCCCARTTCAATCCTGAACCAACACATTGTCAGCTTTGTCATGTGGAGCTCCTGAGGAAGTTTATGAGTACATAAAAAGCAGGATATTTATTAGCTTCTGACTCATAAACAAACAAGGCTTGTTCTGAAACTGTAAAAGTGTAAATAAGGAGGTAGTAATGAATTATCTCTTTTTAAATGGATGAATAAGAAAAGAGAGGCAGGTTTTTCCCCCTAGAGAGGACCTGGACAAAACCCTTTGTAGGAGTTGGTGACTTGAGATGGATCCTGTAGGAGAAAGTCACAGCCATGAAGTGATGTGGACTGGTCCCCTACTGCAGGTGGTTTCACTGGGGAGGTGAAATCCAACCTTCGCCTGGTTCCAGGGCTGCAAAACACAAGGGTGGAACACTTTTACTATTCCCATGTAACCTAGGGGATGGATCTGCTGAAATGCTAACTAGAAATTGCAAGTTCTGGCCTCAGGTATTTCACTGATTTTATGACATTTATTAAAATAAGGATTTTTTCTTCCCTCCATGCTGGACTCAAGTTCATTCATAGATAAACTAAACTGGGAGTTAATTTATTTTCTTTATCCTCATATCTATGTCAAAGCCATGTCTCTTCTGCTTTACTGCCAGGCGTATGTTGAATGCCAGCTTGCAGGAGTTTTTGTCCTGTATCAATGTGTGGTTCTGTGTTATAATCAGTATTCATTAGGCAAAATACAAAAATCCCATAGAAACAAAACCAGAAAATATTTCACTTGGGATGGGGTAGACTGATGCACACCTGTCAAAGTTTGAGATTCAACAGAAGTAAGTTTTTTCCAGGAACTCTGACAGAAGTGTAGATTGTCTCAGATCGTACAAGAAAGTAACCTTGGCACTGTGGACAACACATCCATTTTCAATACTAGCACAGCAATTCTATGCCAGGATGAAGTTTGTCCTGACATCATGAGGAGTCTGTAACCTACAGAATATCAAGGATCAGACTATTCCTTTAGGGCATATACTCATTCCAGGTTTAATCCAGACTCTTATACTTGGCATTTCACCCCTTCTTCTCACCCATGCCCCCAAATTACCTCAGCCTTCATAGCAAGAGATGCAACTCAGAGTCTGGATTTAGTTCTTAATAGTTTCTCAACCTGTTTTCTTTTCTGTGAGGACACCAGATACATCAGTTAAGCTCTGAGTATCTGTCAGAACCATCCCATGTCTCCTGGTGCTCCTGGGAGAAGAGACACATTTATCTCTAAGTTGGGGAAGCAACACAATCACAAGAAGTCCTCATGGCACACATGCGAGCACCAGGCTGGCAGGCACAGTGCTGTTGTTCCCGCTGTGAGTATCCAGACCTGAAGGGGATAGGATAAATGCTGCATGTCAGGAATGCAAACACCCCCAGTGGCAGTGGCCATATTTTAAGATGAAGAAGAAACTAGGCAAGTTTTTGTTTTCCATCTACATCTCTGTCTTTCAATACAAATAAAGTCCCAGTTCTGTGGTCCAGGGACAGTGACCACAGAATGAATCTCTCTTGTGCCTACATCAGTGTGGGAGCAGGGGAAGAGGCAGGCCCTGAACTGAGACATTTCAAAACTGACATTTTAAAATTGTCTTCATGAGCTACAAGATGAGAAACAGCAGATGAGGAAGCAGCAAAACTGCTGAAGCACACGAGACAGACTTTAACTAGCCCAGTGTCATGACTCTTGTGTTGACCACTGGAGAATATTTTAGGAAAGGATGTAAGGAATTCGGTTACTAAGCAAGGTGACCCTTCCCTGACAGTCAGCATCTAGGCAGCTCTCCCCCAATAATCATCTTTAATGACCCACAGTGGGCCTACCTTTTATGTATCTGCCAAATCCCTTTTCAACCCATTCAGTGCATTGTTACATTTGCTGCCTGATCAATTTGAGAGGTGCCATCTAGGTATGAAAAGGTATTCTTTCTATCAGAAAAAGCACAATAGCAGTGTTCTATTTCAGCTAGATAAGCAGTTACAATGCAGGCTGGCATGGTTTCAGAGGTGTGTATTACTTGGTAGTTCACTGATGTGAATGCCAAAGGCCTGGATTCACTTTAAAATATTACCCATTTGCTTCTTACACTCTCTTACCTTTCTGAGACAAATCAGTTGTTTCCTTGCAATAATTGTTATCTCTGAAAGTAGCTGCCAGAGACCACAGACTGAAAAATACAAACTCATTTGAGTTGTATGTGATGGACTTTTTCTCTTATTTTGTTCTTCTTCCTATAGTTAAAATATAGTAACTTTATCTATTTTCCTTCTAGACATATTTATTTTATCTGTAATAGGAGTTTAAGCATAACTTGGTTTGTCAAGACTACCACTGCTTCGAAGACTCAGTGGCAGCAGAACAGAAAATCCTTATCTTGTTTGCCTTTGCTAGTAAAGGGTTTGTTTAGTCATGCTAGCTAATGCTTTTATGCAGGTCTTGGGACCATTTACAGAGCAATCAGAAAACATGTCTCTTTCCAAACAGTTTCTTAATGTAGTGACGCATCCTAGCCGTCATTTGTGTTCCTTTTAGGATTCTTTTAGGTTGGACCAGATGCTGCATTTGGACAGATTTCACTGGGGTTGGGTGACTCCTGAGACTTCAGGAATCTTTTGGTAATAAGTCTCCAACTGCCATGTCCTATCTTCAGTGTACTCCACAGGAACAGTGTCACAGCATCCATGTGGATCAGTCTCCAAGGAATGGAAATGCAAGTCTCCACTGATAAATATGAAATATCTTCATTAAGAGCTATTTAAGGGTTTATTAATTTCCCTGTGAGATCAGGCTTACAGTGAAATCTACAAAATTCAGAGATGACTAAAGTGAGATAGAATCAGTTTTGTAAACTCTTTCTTGTACCATTTATCCCCTCTCTCTGTTTACTGAAATTTACTATCAGTCTCACTTGCTTTAAGTAATCCAGTGCTCATGATCAAAGCAATAATCCCTTAACCTTTCCTGGCTTGTATTGTGCTTGTCTTCCTGTTCCTCTTTCTGTAAAGTCATCTTCAGGCATACCTGAGATTAACTGTACCTGCAGTACTGGTGCCATGCTTAATGTGTTCTGGGATCTGACCCTGTCTGTGCACAAACACATACTTCTTACCATCTGCTCATCAAATGACCATCACCATAAGATGGAGTTTCATGACCCAAACAGGGATGCACATGTGTTATTTGGTGCATTAGAGCTGTTCCCTAAAATATACAGAAACACAGAACGGCTGGAGTTGAAAGTGATCTCTGGAGATCACCTAGTCCACTTCCCCTGCTAAAGCAGGTTCACCTAGAGCAAGTTCAGCAGGATCTCATTCAGGTATGTTTTGAATATCTCTGGAGAAGGAGACTTCATAACCTCTCTGGGCAGTCTGTTCCAGTGCTCTGTCACCCTCAGAGTAAGGATTTTCCTCATAGTCAGATGGAGTTTCCTGTGTTTCAGTTTGAGCCTGTTGCTCCTTTTTCTGTTGCTGGGCATCACTGAGGAGAGAATGGCCCCATCCTCCTGACACCCAGCCCTAAGATGTTTGTATGCATTGATGAGGTTCCCTCTCAGTTCTCTTTCTCCAGGGTAAACAGGCACAGCTTTCTCAGCCTTTCTTTCTTGTAGGAGAGATTCTCCAGTGTAGCCCTCCACCGGATCCTCTTTAGTAGTCCCTTGTCCTTCTTGAACTGTGGAGTCCAGAACTGGACACAGCACTCTAGGAGAGGCATCACCAGGGCTGAGCAGAGGGGCAGGATTGCCTCCCTGACCTGCTGGCAATGCTCTTCCTCATGCACCCCAGGACACCTTTGGCCTTCTTGGCCGCAAGGGCACTGCTGGCTCAAGGAGATCTTGTTGTCCACCAGGACCCCTAGGTCCTTCTCTGCAGAGCTGCTTTCCAGCAGGTCGGCCCCCAGCTTGTGCTGGTGCCTGGGGTTATTCTTTCCCAGGTGCAGGACCCTGCACCTGCCTTTGTTGACCTTACCAGTTCCTCTCTGCCCAACTCTCCAATCTGTCCAGGACTGACTCCAGGCCTCTCCTCCCAGTTTTCTGTCTTCATCAGATCTGATTTGCTGACTGTAGACTCTGTCCATCCAGGGCTTTGATGAATAAGCTGGACAAGACCAGAGCCAGTTCTGACCCCTGGAGACACCTCCAGCTAGAGGTGTCCAACTAGGCTCTGCACCACTGATCCCAATACTCTGCGCTCTGCCATTCTGCCAGTTCCCCATCCGCTTCACTGCCCACTCACCCAACACACACTTTCTGAGCCTACCTATGACATCTTCGAAAGTAAGCAAAATAACTTACTACCCTTCATCATTATACGGTGGCCTGATGTATACAATTGCTTTCATCTGTAAGGGAAGACTGGACCTAAGAGTTTGTTTTTAAGTCTGTGAATTGGTGCAAACAATGCCATCAGTATAAGCAGGCTACAGATTTGGAAAAGAATTTAGGATACATAGAGAGGCAACTGCCATTCGTACAAGCACAAACCATAACAGTCACGTTAGCCATGAAATAGAACAAACCCCACTATTRACCTGGCTGTGAGATGATCTGATAGTCTGTGTTTTTCAAAGTGTGAAAGCAAAAAGCTTTCTTTGAAGTAGAAATCAATGGAGATAACATTTCTCTTTTCCCCTGTTACAGCCTGGACCTCTGAACCCCGAATTGGAGCGTGAGTCCTGGTGGTGGAAAGTCCTTGACTGGTGGCAGCAAAGAGAAAATCATCACCTGTTCAGCCACGAAAAACACACAGGCCTGGAGCACTGTTTGTTAAATAAGATCAGTTAATAATTGCACAGCGGAGCTTCAAAGCTTCACAGCACTGTAAATGAGGGCTTTGTAGATGCTGTGTGCCCACTGAAGCCTTGGATTTTGGGCTTGATATTTAATGCAAGAAATCTAGTACTGCTTTGACTTACCCAGTTTTCATAAGAAAAGAATTGCTAAGAAATGAGCACAAATTTTAACTTCCAGACCTGATCACAATATTATTTACACCATTTAAAATTAGTTCAAACTAAAAGAAAGAGCAGGTTAAGATTAGATGTTAGGAAGAAATTCTTTGCTGTGAGGGTGTTGAGATCCTGAAAAGGTTGCCCAGAGAAGTTGTGGACGCCCCATACGTGGAAGTGTTCAAGGCTGGGTTGGATGGGGCTCTGAGCAACCTGGTCTCGTAGAAGGTGTCCCTGTCCATGGAAGGGGAGTTGGAASTAGATGATTTTCAAGATCCCTTCCAACCCAAACCATTCTGTAATTCTATTATTCTGTGACTTCACTAAATTAGTAGRGCAGATATCCTGGTTTTCAGGTACAAGACCAAACCTCCTGGATTGGAGTCTCAGTCCTAAGTTTGATTTTCAAATGGAATTAGGCCTCTGTGTTGGAATTATATGAGTTACTCAGCCCTAAATGTGCTGTTTCCTCCAGATCCCAGTTGATACCCAACCCATCCACATGCCACGCCGTATTGAAGGGAAGGTTTGTTTGACAAAATATTTCTGATAACACTTCTCAGAGGATGCAGCACAGTAAGTTTTAAAAGTACCACTCCTTTTGCAGTAACATTGCAAATTCTTCAGCTCAAAAATTGAAATATGTAAGGTTAAGGGCAAAAAATTTATATTTCAATGAAGAGTTTTTAGCTCAGAAGCTATTTTTCAGAAGTAAAAAACCAAAACAAGACAAAACATTTTAAAGCTCAGTTCACGCTGCTAAACCGTCTCCTTTGCTAACATTTTCTTATCATAGAGTATATATAGCCTTTATTTTTCAACACAGACATATATATGTATGTATGACTACACATAGCATCAAAAACTTTTAATTTCCTTATGTTTCTGTCTTTCATTTTTGAAAGGGTAAGATGAAGCATCTTTCCATAATTCCAGTTTAATCAAATGGTGCTGACACTATCAGACTTATGAATGACATTGGCTTACGAATGCCCCCTCTCATCTGGTCACCTCTTATCTGGTCACTCTTTTCTTTTTGCTAGGCATGGGGTCACACTGCCAGCAATGAGATGCATTCCGTACCCAAGAAATGTACATCCATGACACATCAGTGCAATGCAGATAGCCACATTACCTCTGGATGGGGTATCAGAAAGCAGCTGTGATAGCCAGACAAGCGAGGATGTGAGTCCTGATGAATCTGCTTTTGAGATTTTACCACTCCCCAGCTCTGTGATGAAGGGAGTTGTGCTGAGCCACCAGACCATGAACGACAGCAGCTGAGCTGTGGGCACCATGTTCCCTTCCAGCTCTGCACAGGCTCCTCAGCCTTCAGCAGAGGGGTAACAATGAGCAGCTGAGCAGGGAGTAGCACTTTAAGATGCTGCAGCCATTTCCTCACTTGCAGGACTCAGGGATACCCAGGCTCTCTTGCCTTTTCAGAGCCAGCTTGAACCCTGACCAGCACTGCATCGGGTCTCTCACAACAATATTAATGACATTTAGGAGAGAATACTATTCATGTGTGTTCTCATCGAGTCCACCTAATTTAAGCCTGTATCCTTTTACTCCTGCTGAAACCCAGAACCATCATTTCTCTTCAGGGTACTGGAATTTCTTGTAGCAGAAGGTTATCTGATGGTGTCCTTCAGAAAGGCTCTTCAAAATTGCTTCCTTTATCCTGAGTCCTCCTGCAGTGCCAGAATTTTTTCAGCATAGTAAAAATATTTCATTCATCAGGAGCTTAGTCATCTGATTCTTGGTGCTGATGCTGCCTTTTGGAACAATGGCTGGCTGCCACTCTGTCTGCTGCTGTAGGAGAGCTGCACTCTGTAATCTTTGTGTTTCTTTCTCTCTCTCTTTTTAATATCCTTGGCTTTATCATGGGAATTGATTTTTCTAAATGTCCACCTGGTATATTTTCTCTTCATTAGAAATGGAGACCAGGTGTTAATTTGTACCAAAGTCACTGACTTCAGATGATAATGAGTTCAGAAAGGATGGGAAATCAAAGTGTATTCCACTATGCCTAGAGGAGCAAAACTGYGGGGGGAAAATATACGTCTGGGCAAAGTAGCTGGAGGGCACACTACCCCTTCTAACTGTGCTTTTATGCATCTGCCTTTATCCTCTCTTGAAATGACTGGCATGACCAAAGGACCCCGGGGAAAAGACGGAGAGAACAAGAGGATTCCCACAAAGCTGCATCATGCATTAGCTGTGAATAAAACAAAGTCAGGGAGCACAGCTCTGATCAGCTTTACTCCATCCTCTCTGTCCCTTTGGGGAAGCCTCAGATCACAMGTGTCAGCTACCAGGAGAGAGTACAGAGAGAGGTGAGCTGAGCTGCCTGTGCATGTGGAGAGTGATGTAGACACAAATGTGGAGTACTCTGATCAAAGTCTTACATGATGGGAATATACGGTGTGGAGCATCCCCAGATCCCAACTCAAATGATATCCTACTCGTTCCACTTTCATGTGCATAGGAAAAAAAATAGCCCAAAGAGTTTTTGCACGACTTTATTTCTCCCTGGATTTTCTTATGCTTGGAAGGGAAAACAGAAATATTATGATCATGAGAATAATAGAAATTTTGGATAGGAAAGGACTTCATGGAGACTTCTTGATCAGGATATGAACAGCAGCATTGTTGCTACACCATAGAATCACAGAATCATTTAGGCTGGAAAAGATCATTGAGGCCAACCTTTGACCAATCACTGCCTTATCAACTGGAACATGGCACTAAGTGCCACATCCAATTGTTTCTTGAACACCTCTAGGGATGGTGACTCTACCACCTCCCTGAGCAGCCTGTTTCATTGCCTAACAACCCCTTCCATGAAGAAATTCCTCCTGATGTCCAACCTGAAGCTCCCCTGGTGCAGATTGAGTCTATGTCCTCTTGCCTTGGGACCAGAGCATCACAGATCGCACTTATTGCTCTTAGCCTCTCCCAGAAAATTCCTAGTTTCTTGGGGTTTTTTTCCCTCTTGGAAGGTGAGCCTGAGAAACACTTGTGCACCTTGGGTACAGGACAGCATGGCACACAGATAATGTGGCAAACTTTCAGCAAATGATCATCAAAGCTATTAAATGCCAATCAACTAAGCTGAAATTGTACTAGGTCAGCTTAGTGGCCTGTTGACAACGTCTCTCATTACTGAACTGATACTGCAATAGTTCCTGGGCAAAATGCACTGTTAATGTTTTTTTCTGGTTTTTTTTTTGCCCTGATAAAATTAATGAAGGCCAGAACTTGAAGAACTGAAACCCATACATGGGCTCTTCTGTCAGTAGTTCAGTTCCCCAGATTGGCCTGATATTCAGATATTGAAACATCTTTGTGCGACAAAGAGCAACAAATCCCACTGAAGCTAATTAATATTTTGAATATTTTGTATAGATTTTCAGGGTTAAATGATCAATAGAGATATGCAAATCACTGATGGTCCAAGATAACTGCTCTATTTCTGCTGACACTTCTGACAAGAGACATCACTGTGGAAAGGAAATGAGTCACATGTTTCTAAAAGGCCAGGAGAAACCAATTTCTGAACAGTGTGAGTACATTCCTGGCAAGATCATGGCAGGAAAATTATACGGAGTGGCAGATCAAACATATAGGCAGATGAACTGCAGTAGCAAAACCCATTGCACAAAGAGGGGTTTTCCCTCTGATGTGAGCTGTGTGGTTCTCACAAAAACCTTTACAGCAGAGTAGATACCTTCCTGAGGCTCACTCAGAGCAAAACAAAGGTAATAATACTGTGGATTGCCTCCTTGTGTGGGGTACATATTCACTCACTTTTAATACAGAAACTGATTTGCAACACTTCCCTTGTGTGACAGAAAAAGACTACCTGAAAATGGTAAAACTAACTGCTGCTCCTCCTAACTTCATCAAGTTATTTGCTTATGCAACCTTAAAGAAGAACATGAAAAACTTTCAGATGTTGTCATTACCATGTTGGATGACATAATGAAAAATTAAGTCTGGGACAATCTATGACCATCAAGGATAGGACAGAAGAATTGCTTGCCCTGAAGTCTGTGGGAAATCTGGCACTGAAATTAGAGACATTGATTCAACATTGATTTTCCCTTCAGATATGCTTTCTACAGGTTACCTTGCCCAACATTCCTCTGTGTGTCGCCTATAAATATTGAAATCATTGTGGCCACTGTTTTCCATGCAGGGACCATGACCGAACAATACGCTTGCTTATGTACTTGTTTAGATGTCCTAGTGTAAATCTGAAAAGAGAAGGAGTGCCTGGTCTATGTCCTGACTTACTGATACAAGTCCCCTGAAGTCAATGGAGCTGAAGGAACAGAACTGAATTTCCCCCTCTGGTTTAGGGACATTGCCTTGGATTTACATCAGTGAGGCTGAGAGCAGACAGTCATTTAGCTGAATATTGCCAAGAGGAAAGATCATGGTGAGCTGCTAATATTTGTTGCTGGAAACAATCCAGGAATGATAGAGAAGCCATATTTTTACAAAATTTTGAAACCATCCTCTAGGCACACTATGTGGGTCAAAGTACTAGGCAATAATGAAAGTCAGATGGGTCCTAGGCCTTTTTATTCCTGTCTGATCCACTGATCCTCCAATTTTGGTCATTTCACTTGAGTTTCTTAATCAATTTCAGGCCAGCAATGAAGGGAGCTGCAAGAATGCCTTAAAATCCAGCTAGGCTCCAGATACCAGCTTAAATAAAAAATATGTAAATACATTCACTTTTTCTGTTTTTTGCAAACGATTGGCAGATTCTCACATGGAAACTAAACTGTTAACAACCCAGTCTGGGAAGGTGCTGAATGCAGGAGGTGAGAGCCATCAGCTGCCAAGGTACAGTAACACTATGGCTCCAAGTGTAAAACTGTCCCACGATCTGTTCTGAAAGACACTTACAACAGAGTTCTGTCACAAACTGGTTTTGCTAAGGAAACTGCTTGTGGGCTGAGAAATCAGCACAGAAAGGAAGTCAGGTTTCTTGCTCTCACAACACATACAAGCTTATGCAATTTTATAACCAACACATTTTTTTAGCAGCATGGAATTTAAGACTAATCCATCCTCAAAACTGTTTCCTGGTTTCCTTTTACTCTCAAGGATAGATCTTACCTTTAGTGCAGACAATCAGAAAATATTATGACCTTTCACAGGAACTTGGAAATAGCTGACAATGCTTTCATAGGATGGCTCAGATGCTCACTCTCAGTCTAAACAAAATATCTTCTGGGGGGAAAAAATGTATGTAAGAGTGAGTATATATGTATGTGAATGCTTATGCATGTGAATTTCCTTCCTGCCTCTCCAATGAAAGTGGAACATGTAATTAATTTTTTTGACATATTAAGATCTGGTAAACTATGAGTAAATTCTGTTAGTATTTGATTAAATTAATGTAACAATGCTCAGGGGAATTAGCCAACTTGTTTCAGGTTATGGATGGATATATGTTTTTAATTTCATGACTATTTATCTTTTTGCCAGTAATAGTGGGTGAATATTATTTTAGACTGACTGTGAGAGTTGTTAGAGGAATCCATACAGTTGATTATTTAGCAGTCGTGAACCCACAGTTCATATTCCAAGGAACACACTGCAGTAACATTGT
The DNA here is from genome assembly GCA_018881555.1 of Amblyornis subalaris. Taxonomy (NCBI): domain Eukaryota; kingdom Metazoa; phylum Chordata; class Aves; order Passeriformes; family Ptilonorhynchidae; genus Amblyornis; species Amblyornis subalaris. The sequence continues at coordinate 3,826,468 of JACAXG010000017.1, read as the reverse complement.
GCCTTCTGCATGCTCACCTCTCTTAGAAGTCAGTGAAATTTAGATATCTGAACTGATAAAAAATACTAAAGTAATCCCTTAAATTCCTATTTCAGAAACTAGTTAAAGTTAATTAATAACAAATATTATCCTTGAAGTCTGTGGATATGAATTTGTCAGATGAAGCCTCAGACATTGACCCCTTCGTCAAGGTGAACTTAATCAACCCAGATAATTTTTTGTTTATCTGATGGAATGCAGGAATGGAGCTCTAATGACGATCTTCTCTAATTCCAACTGCTGTGTAAATACCATAAAAACATACAGTAAAAATATGACCTGTTTCYAGGCATGAAAATATTGTCCTCTGTGATTAATCAAATGAAGAGAAGGGAATGACTGTCGTGCCAATGCTAAAAAAAAAAAAAAAAAATTATCAGCCAGCAACAGGAGGTTACACTAATGTTTGTTTTCAGTAGTGCCTATACTGTTTTAGCTAGGTTAACATGCTCTGGAAGCCTTTAGGGTCTTGCAGACTGGTCTCTATCTATGACATGAATCGCTGTGCCTTTCATGTCATGTCTTAGACATGTTCCCCTGACATGAGATTTGCCTCTTAGAACACAGTCTTAGCCTTGTCAAAGAAGGATGGTAAAATAGAAGACAATCCAAATAAGAGAATAAATTTAACTTCAGATAACAATTAAGATATTTACTTCTTATCTCAATATTTCTTTTGCTTTGACTCATTCCTTCATCTTTTTTGCCATCTTTTTCCCAAGCAAACTTTCTGACAGTGCATGTTGTAGATGACATGAAATCCCCTGGTGGAAATTACCTTATCTATCTTTTGATATCCACACTGTAAGTTTGTGTCTGAGATAGTTATCCTATTGTAGTCAGCTCCAATAGAGACAATAGGGTTGAGAGTGTGATTGATCTGACCAAAAGCTTCTGCCTTCTCTAGGATAAGGGGTACTACCCCTTAAAGTCTTCTGAGTTTACTGATCTTTCCTCTATTGATTATGAAGAAAGCTCATGGAGGGAAGTTTAGATGTAGAAGTCCACACTGTAGTGAGATGTAGCCCCTCCCTCCTGACTTGAACGGAATGTCAATCATTCCCTTAATATACACATATTCTGGGGTTCCTGGTCTTCCATTTCTGTTTTTAAAACAGTGAACACGGACTTAGAACCCTATGGGTAACATAATCGTTTTTCTGTGTCCACAGATGTACCACAGTGAGTCACTAACCTTGCACGATCATTCAGATAACAAACAACACTGGACATGACTTAAAATTTTCCTGTATATCTGTTGCGAATGTGAAAAAAATTACTCATTTGAGTTTTTTGAGTCTCTCTTTTTCAGTCTGTCTGAGGAGACAGATTGCTTCAGTTCACCTTTAGCAAGTAAGTTCATGATACAGATACCTCACCCGCTAAAACAAGAATCTAAGTTCACTTGTCTTCATAGTGTCTGCAGGTAGCTTAAAGCTTTCCCTGGTTACTTTTGATCTTTTTTTTATGACTATTTTTATAACCATTCCAGGGTCCTGCTGGACAGCTCCTTTTCCAAAGGGCAACGGTAGCAGAGGCAACAGGAAGCCAAAGAACATCCTCCTTAGTCTGATGAACCTTTTGTGAAAAGGACAGCTGGGTTTTTAGTGTAGTCTACCATGATTTGAAGAGGACCACAGAAATACACACCATCTGCTGGTTAGTGCTACCTTCTCCCTTGACTTTCTGTATTCTTTTGCCTTCATGGGTTTGACCTAGTTACTTTGGGAAATTGTCAGCACTTTTACCAGACTGAGATGAATATCTGTCTCTTGAGACTGAATTCAGTTATTATTTACATGAAGTCCTACTCATTTGTGAATGTCTATGAGATAACTTTAACCTCAGCACTGAGGTTTGACTTTATATATGTAAATAACAATATTTTACTAGTTGGAACAGGAAGAGCTGTGTAGATAATATGATGTCTCTGTTACAGTGGGAAGGTTGACAGACTAGCTGTGAGTTTATATTTGAACTTTGAGGAGTGGGACATAATGTAGAGAGAGGATGAAGTATTCTCAGCCATGGTATAGCTGTGTCACATGTTTTCAGTTTGAAACGTGACCACACGGGTTTTAAATGCAAATGAGGCTGGGTAAAGTCAAAATCCCCTCCTTCTGAGAACTACAAAATGACATTTTGGGAATAGATGGTTCTGTTCCACCATGAAGTGGGTTCTAGATATACAATATCAGAATGTCAAAATAATTTCCAAAATTAATGACTTTATACTATGAGTGCTCTTAACTGAACKAGTTACACATATATTTAATAGTACTCAAAGCAGGGACAAAACTATGCCTCTGCCTTGAGTACATCATCCACAGTAGGCCAGATCTGGTGGAAAGATCTGGAGGACAAATCAGAACACGTCTGTAGTTGATGTTTTTATGCACTCACTCTGAGTATTGTTGCTATATACTTTCCCAGTTCAGATATTCCTCCTCGTCCCACAGAAACACAGTGTTTGGATGGACTGATGGACTGCACCAAAGCAATGGCTCCTACAGCAAGTGGTTTACAGCCACTTAAGAAGGCTCTGGGAAATCATGAAGATAAAATAAAAGAACYGCATTCAGCAAGAACTTCACGTCTTTATCTGTGGGGAGAAAYGAAGTGTATAAGGTTGTGAAAAAAAAGATTACTCAGGTAGAACTGCTGACGTAAGTGTAGTGTGACTGAAGAGGAATGTACCTTCTGTGTCTCTAGGAAGGCCTATCAGTGCAATACAAGAGCCATATCTGACTAATAAATTATGATCCTGGTTAATGGTTATTGAAATGGTTAATCTTTTGTTACCCTCCTTATCTTCTACATTTTTTCAAAGTGATTTGATAATATCCTTTTTGCCCATTTAGAGAAACCTTGTATAAATCATTCCTTGAGGAAGTTGATAGACTGCTGGTAAGAATGCTAAACAAATGAATTTTAAAAATTAGTGAATATTTTAGGTGTTCTTTRAGAAGATGCATACATTTTAGCTTATGTGGCTACCTAAAACACTGCCTGGAAAATAAAAATAAATTAGAAAAATGACCAGCTGGTCATTACTATGTGATTTCTTATTTTTAGCAAAGTTTCTTCTGATTGCATCTATTCTTCTAACAAGTCACTAAAAGAGCTTCACTGTGATAGCAAACCCATCTTTTAATCTTTGGTAAAACTAAGTTTTAGGGGCAATTAAATAACAGAAAGACAGGGAAAAAAATCACCTAAAATATGTTTCTGAAATGAAGTCCACAAAAACTTTAAGAACTCAGCACTCCTGATGCTTTTTGATGTGAAATGGCTAGCAACCTTATTTTTAGCTGCTGCTCAGGGAACTGAGGTAGTAAAAAGTTAACCAGACTCATACATGGTTTCTATCTGTATCATTGTGGGTTTGGAAGGCAAAGAGACACCTCTTACATGGCACCTATCAAAAAATCTAAATCTGTCCTCCTTTCCCAAGTCTTTCTTTACAGCAACATTTTAGCACTTAGCAGTACCTGATGATGGATACATTTCATCCAGAAAATTCAATTGCCTGCTGCTGCTGCTATGGTTACAGATAATGACATAACTTCTTGATCTGGTAGAGACAATGATAAGGGTTGTTATGATGGGTAAAGGTAAAAAGTTGCAAAGTCAGAAAGACTTTTGTGAATGCTCAGTAGTGGCTGATTAGCACTTGAAACAAAATCATGTATCTTCTCTCTAGGAGCTCAAGAAAGAGTAAGGTTTTCTTTTTCCCTTTTCTGACAGTTTTAAAAATGCATGCACGTGTCATTTTAAAACATGGCAATATATATATGCATTTTTGTAATTATTACTCCAGAACAAGGAAGACAATTTTAGGAGGCATGGGTGAAATCAGATTTAGAGGACAATTAGATTCAGTCCCATCCAAAGGCTTCCAGCAGATGAAAACCCAAAGCTTCATATTTCCCTCGAAGCTGTGCCTGTTAAATCCATCTCATCTGCTTATGCCCATCACAGCCCACTGACTCCCTGGGTATGCCTCTGTCACCCCACAAAAGCCTGTGCTTTCAATGAGGTCTTGACCCCTAAGGTCAGATGATTTTACCTATATGCAGTGTTGGCATGGTCCTGTCACTTACAATTTGATAGTTTGTTTGGAGTTTTCCAGGATGATATCTTGCAAATCTCCACCACAGTAGTATTCCTGTCTAACCCTTTCTGTTGACAAGTGATGCAGGAGAAAGGTACAGGGAAAATGTGGTTTCTGGAGGTCTACTGCTTTTATAATCTCCTGTAAATCTCAGTCTTTTTCTGTCCCTTGCAGAACCTGACAACAGGAAGGATACAACCTAGGTATAGTGTTCCTCAGGCCTTCRTTTCCAACAGCTCTCTAGTAATTTTGGCAAGCCACAGGGAGCAAAAAGCCCTTGGCCAGAATCTCCTCCTATTTACACTGGCGTACATTTGAAGATCAAGCCAGCAAAGTCAACACAGTTTCACAACAGTGAAAGCGATATGAGATCAGAGTTTGACGAGGTTCTTTTGGTTGTCTTTCAAGGAATTCAGAGGTATTAAAATACATTTCAGCCTAGGCATTTGCTTTATATTTCTGCATATTCATGCTAAGCGTGAGGGTTTTCTCATCTARTTCCCTGACACTGACCACCCCTGCTCAGGTGCCATGCTTCATTCTATAGATTACATTAGTGCCAAAACATGAGCTTTTAATGAGATAAGGGAAAGCTGTAGAATTAGCAATTAAATTCAACACTGCTAAATGCATCTGCTCCAGCACTGAGTCTCAATCAGCAGGATAAGAATTATGGATAAGTTGTGCTGGCAACTGAAATAACCTTTGGATGGGGTAGCTGCCTTAGAAAGTGAGACTGGAAGGGTTGGCATGTTTTAGTTCGAAAGGAGAAGGCTGTGAAGAGGGAATCATGAAGGGCTGGATAAGGTAAATGTAGAATCTCTTTTACCACCCTCCACAATACTAGAACTATGGAGTCATTCATTAAAATAAGCATGATTGATTTAAAACAGGCTAAAAAGAAAGTACTTTTTTACATAGTGTAGGAAGCTCTTAGAGACAGACAGCACTGGCAATCTTAGAAATAGGTTAGGCAAACTCATGGACAGCAGGTCAATTAACAGACAGAAACCAGCAAGACTGTGCCCTCTAATATCCCTGACTGGCTACTGCAAAAACTGAGGGAGCAAGAGGTGAGTAAGCCACAGGGTCCGGTTGTGCTTCTGGTATTGTATCTCCTAATGCCCCTGAAAGACAGAAAATGCTGAACTAGGCAATTGTGACCAGTAGGGATTTTCTTTTGCTGTAATATTCCCACTTACAATATTTTTTGATAGTTTTCCATTCAAGTTGTGAGGAACACTTCAACTGGCTTCTGGAGTCAACTAGAGTGCTCTTTTCATGGCATACTACTGAGGGTATGCATTGTATGCCCTGGGCTGCTTCATAAGAGCAGGAATGAACATGAAAAGTTTTTTGGGACAATTTGGAGGACAGCATGGGGAAGAAAAATCTGCACTTGTTCAGTGCCATTCTGGCAGAATCCCGCCTGTGCACTGTCTAGACCCACAGGCACACCCAGGCTTTGTTCTGAAGGAAAGTCATTTCTTCATGGCAAAATAAATTCAAAGAATAAATGACAATTATGAAATTTATGAAACAGGCAGGGATAGTCAGAGAACCAGGACACACAACTGATACTCAAGTTCTCCGAGACCACAAGCAATAACGGGATCAGGTTTCACCTATTCCATTGGCTAGTGTGCKGTACTGAAAAAGGATCTGGACAACTTGCAAAGGGTTAGAGCCAACAATAGGAGCCTGCATGGGGTCACATAGCTGGCTTCACTCCCCATTTGGCACCATGGGCCAACATTTGGTTAAAACTAAGGATTCTTTTTTCCATTGTCCTGCCTGGTGCTGGCAATGAATAGACTCCTGGGGTTGTGGCTTAAGGGGATTATTAGGGAAAAGAAAAAAATGCCTCATACAAAAATCCAGCACTAAAAACTATGAAAATTTAAAAGACTGATGAAGAAAAGGTGTTAAGCTCTAATTATGGGCTTTCTCTATGCATAAGGCAGAAGAATCACAGCAAATTCAGGTGGAAGTTTCAACTCCCTCGAAACAAGCATAGCAGCGTCAGACCAGTGATGGTTTTAATTGCTTGAACCAGCAAGAAGACAACAAGGAAGGGCCCCTATACTTAAGCACATGATGTCCTGTTCCTGGTTTTTCTCAAATCCACATGTTCCTGTGGCTATGGTAAAAATGGTTATGAGTGGCTGGTATGATTTAATTGCATACACAGCTTTACCAACATTGCCAAACGTGCTCAGTTTTACATACACTCTTTCTGCCCTTTACAGAGTCAATTCTTTGCATGATCTTGTGGCATCAGAAGCAGAAGGATCTGGATTTTCACATTATTCACTTCTCTGTGAGAGCATATGATTGTAACATCTGCAAATAAGCTTCCCTGAGGACAAAGGTTAATATTTTCCATGATACTCCACAACCTTCAGCATTACTGAGATTTCTGTTGTGAGTTGTCTCATAGAAAAAAGTCAGGATGAGATTATTTGCTTTCTCCAGTCTCAATTATTCCTCTCTTTTTCAGACCACTGCTCTGCTAGGTCATGGATGACAATATGTGTTTCAATATCTTTTGGGAGAGAGCAGGGGAACAGCTCTGAATGTAGCTTGCTGCATATGCAATCCCAAATATGYAGCTCATGACCACGGCCAAGTAAAAATTGCAACGTAAGGAAGCCCTGATAGATTGCTCTTTATTTCTCCCTCTCTTTTCCAGTAAAAAACATTCTGTCTATGATGTTGATTGAATCTCTAAAATGGTCTTCTTTCTTCCTGTCCTTATAATTAGTTTCCTATTTGATGTGTATTTGCTTTATTTTTTTTAATGTTTGAACACATTTGTCATTGTAAGAGTGATAACAATTTGCAATAGATGTTAAGACCCTATTAGCACTTTGCTTGTGTAACAAAGAATTAAGACACTTAAATATAATTTCTGGAAATATTTACTCAGTTATCCATTTTTGGGGTGCAGTTGGTTATTTCATGGCAGTAGCCTGAAGAGAAACCAGAGATAAACCATCAGTTTTGACTGAGTTTCAATTGGGAACTTCAGTTCTTCATGTGGAACTCAATGAGTGTGAACTACTGCATCTTTAAATCAGAATAGTGTTCATATTAATTTCTTGGAAACTAGATATTGTGTCTGATATTGTGTTGTATATTTTCTAGCCTCTGTGTTGGAGAAGAAGATTTTACCCTTTCTGTATTTGCATGTTTATTGCAGGCTATTTTCTGAAATATTTATTTCTAACTCAAAATAATTAATACCTTCACTCTTCCACACTTCTTGGATATATCACTGTGCTGCACCAGGCTGGACACCAGGTGCCCACCAAAGCTCCTCCGTCACTCCCCTTTCTCAGCTGGACATGGGAGAGAAAATATAAAAGAAACTTCATGGGTCGAACAGGAAATAATCCCTCATCAGTTACCACCATGGGCAAAAGAGACACAAATTTATTACCAATTGAATCAGASTAAGATAATGAGAAATAAAAACTAAATCCTAAAACACCTTCCCCCCACCCCTCCCTTCTTCTAGGGCTCAACTTCGTTTCCCATTTTCTCTCCCTCCTCCCCTCTAGTGGTGCAGRGGGATGTGTTATGGGGGCTGTGGTCAGTTCATCACGTGTTCTCCGCCACTCCTTCCTCCTCTGGGGTAGGACTCCTCACACCTGCTCCAGCATGGGACCCTTCCCGTGGGAGACAGTCCACCACAAACTTCTCCAATGTGGGTTTCCTTCCCATGGGCTACAGTTATTTAGGAACCAGCAAGGGTCTCCCACAGGGTCGCAGGTCCTGTGGAAGCTTCTGCCAGCTCCTCACAGAAACCACCCCTGTAGCCCCTCACTACCACAACCATGACAGGCAAACTCCATACAAATGCTCCTGGTCTGACAGAAGAGATTTATTCAGGAACTGTATGAATTTCTTGATATGAATACATGCACAACTTTCCAGTGGAACCACTCAGGAAACTGATGGAGAACAGGCATCACATGCCCTAATAATAGATTTTATACATCTATATGGAAAAATATTAAAATTTTTTTTTAAATTCATTTTTCCATGCCATAGGTGTGCTTATGAGTGCTTCAAAGCAATTACACAGGAACTGTGTTTTGTTTTGTGCCCAATGCTACCAATTTTGTGCCAACAAGTGATTGCACTTGTAACTGCCCATTTGACGTGTGCAATACCGTGTTTGCACTTCTGCATGTGTATTTGGGAGAATACAAACCAGGACCTCACAGTTCACAACACAACAAATGAAGCATGGCAGSGAGTCATGGAGAAGACTGGCTTTGCATGCAAATTCCTTGAATCAGTAGGAGTGTTGATTTCTAGGACAAAAGCAGCTTGCTTCTCTGATTAATTCTTTATAAATTAAAACTTGCCTATTAGMTGTAATTTATCTTTTGTAAGCTTGGTGAACAGGTGCTTTTAGCCCTTAAGACCCACAGTGGAGCAAGTTTTCTTTTTATTTATATTTTTAAGAGCTCAATTGTCACAGCCAGCTATTATGCAGAAGTGATTCCACTGACTAATTTGACTTGACATTTTGATGCCTATTTCTTTCAGAGTTCCATGTTRTTTGGCTAATCTTGACCTGTGCCATGTCATTCAGCAACACATACCTCCATTTTTTGACTACTACTCTACTGAAGAATTGTATTCAACCTGTCTATGTATTGTCTTATATGTATCTACTGGCTCTCCTGGCTTTTTCTTTGTCAGCAAGGTCAAACTCATTCCTCTTCTAATTATATATGGTACCTATTCAAATCTTTGCTATTCGAGCATGTCAGCTGTTGAAGTAATTACATTAGTGTGAATGTCAAAGAAAACTATAAGAAAAGGAGGGAATACAAATAATTTAAAGCTTTAAGAGGAGAAGAAATTTATTCTTACTGTCACTGAATGTACTAAGTCCACTTGGACTGTATAGTTTCAGGTGTTAAACAGTCTGGGGACCTGGCTTGAAATGCTAGTATTCTTCACTTTTCATTCTTTCTTATTAATGTTCAGATGAAAACCAYAAGCTTTTCACCAAGTTCATTACTTTCAGGGGAGGATCTGGATGTCTGAGGAAGTAATCTTCAGTCTTGCCGACTGAAGTTATTGTCTTTAAGAATGCTTAGAACCTCCCAGAAAGGAAACAGTGTACTAGCTTGTATGAAGTGAACAGTTGTCAGAGCCTGCTGAAGAAAATGTAGTGGAATCCAATAACTTTTCCATTTGCATTGTATCTCTTCCTTCTGGGAAAATATATTGACAAATTTATTATAAATCACAGTTCAATTTAAAATATCTACATGCTCTTTGCTTTTTGAGCAAAGATGCTATGTTCTATACTTTATGCTATGACTCTTTACTGGCAGAAAGACTCTCATTTAGCAGTGGAAAAAGCTTAGACATTCTGATTCTCTTATGAGTACCCAGCTTATTATCCTTTTCTTCTGGTGTGTGTAGTTCCATGCTCTTCCTTAGAAGGGCACAAGCAGGGAAGCCTTGTGCACAAAGGCAGTGTTTTATTTTAGTGGTGTTTCACATATCTTCTGACTTGGGTTTACTTTGGGTAGAGATAGTCAACGTAGTATTCAGTACTTAGAAGATTACACAGTTAACCTTGCACGTGTTATTCTGCAAAAAGCCCTAGAAGAACTTTCCCAGTGATGACCACCTCCTGCTGCTATTCCATGTAAACACCCTGGCTGTTCTTACGGACAGTCCATACTGCTCTAATCTGTACAGGGAGACCTGGAGGTAACGGAGCTTTCTCACGTGATTTTGATCACCTCAGGAGCAGAAGAGAAGACCCATATTTTTCCGGTTGATTTTGCCCAAAGCAGAGTTAGATGTTCAGAGTGTATTTAATCAATTTTGGCAGTGGTGTGTTCTGCAGTTGTCATTAAACATGGGGACCACAGCAAGAGAGCACCACTGTTAACACTATGTTTTAATGCTTTGATTTTTGCAGTCAGTTACACTTCACAGAAATCGAGTAACAATGAAGCCATCATCTTTGCTATAGGTCAATGAAACAAAAAATCTATTTTTCAACAGTCTGCTGATGAGAAGCTCCTTTCTTCAGTTGAAATAGAATGGACTGGATGACTGGATTTTATTCTGCAACATTACGTCTGAATACCTTCTGCATTTTAAAGTGAAGGTAAGATATATGATTATATCAATAATTACACTACACTTTTTATGGGGTTTTTTTTTGAAACTGGCTAATTTACTCCTGTTCATGTTTCAAAGCCGTRCATGTACCAGACTGAACTTTTTCAGTTATTTATTTATTCACAGAGGAATATCAATCATGTACAAGACTTGCAAATTTTTTCTGAACTCATCACTTTCAACTGAAAAAAACCCCCAGCTAAATAAAACAAAAAGTTTCTCACTTTTAAGACAACCYTGATTTTTATTGTGAAACTCTTCATTATAAAATTCACCTGTTTTAACAATAAAACCCTCATAGGCTGTATATTTCAGGTTTAAAAATATGTTTCTCTCTTTAAAATTATTTTGGAATGGGGTTGTTTTGTCTGGGCAAAAAAATCCCCAATCTTTTTTTCAATTCTTTCCAATTCTTTTTCCCAATACTTTTTATTTTTTCAAGGTTCTTCAGGTCCTTACGAAAAACTTTTGCTTGAATTTGGTTTTTATTTTTAGGTTAATCAGTCTGATTGGAGAATTGCCTTAACTTCTGTGAAAACTTTCCTTTCATTATGAAACCAGATTAAAAAAAAACTGATGCAGCCCAATGTTTTATTCACTCAAACTGGAATGAAAAGGGAAAAAACAGATGTGAACTGAAATAGAAGAAAAGTCACAGTGGACATATGCATAAAAGTTGCATTGAATTACAAGAAACAAGGTCCTGAAAAAGATTGAAGACAAATCTTGTTGAATCAGACTGATCTTTATAATAAACATACTCAGTCTTGTGATCTAATAACAACCTCATTTCACGTTTGAGGAAGTTGGATTGATATTTTGCAACAGGTTCCAATGTCATGCTTGGGCAATTTTTCGACTTGTTTCAATTTGGAGGACTGTGAACTGGGCAGGGTTGATGAGTCCAGCATAAACAGCAGCAGAGCTATCAAATCTGGAAATTCCCTTTCAAGAGAAACCATCCAAAGTTCAGGAACATTGCTATTACATTCAAATTGGGTCAGTTTGTCGTGAGAGAGCTCTAAGAGAGATTATATCATTTCCTGACATTAAAAACACACATTTGAGTTCTTTGATGATAGCGGAGTTGATTGGTTTTGGAGTGTTTCAGCATTTTGGCATGCCCGTAACATGAGGATATGTCATTAACACTGTAATAAAAGAACCAGACTTGATGAAATTTAACCTTCTAGAAACTTTGATTGAGAAGCAAAGCATTCACATATTAGTACTTGCCTTTTTTATCCGGCAAGGTGTTTTAGAGGCTGGAATGGTTGTTCATACCAGTAAAAGAATTATTCTTCTTCATTCAAAAAACAAAAGTAAAGCAGGTCTGTAAGTGAAGACTTAACATTTGTATTTTAAATTTTGTCTGCAGAGAACATATATCGTAATTCCTCAAATCCCAAAAAAATCCAAACACAGAGTTACAGATGTAAGACTTAAAGAAAGTCCATAACATCTGAATGTTCAATCTTTCCAACTTGTTTTGGATATGTGCCTGCAATTTTTACTATATTGTTATTTATTTCTAAATTGGTGCCTTTAGGTACAAGTCTTTTAATACTCAAAATAAAGCAAAATAGTTACTACATTGAAATGCAACAATTTTTACCTGCAATTTTGAGAGAGGGTAGTTGGGTGCATGATCTACAGCCTGCCTTTCATCTTCAATTGGTTTATTAATCTAAAGTATTCTAATTCTCAAACGTACTAATTTCACAATAATTTACAACGTGATATCAAATCAATTAGGAAAACTGGTCCAAATGGATTTAATCACATCAACTCAGATATCTCCATACTTTTGCTTGTGTTTTGTTTATATGATGTRTCTCAATCAAAACTCTTCACATCTGCAGACATATAGTTATAAAATTCCATATTCTAGATATCTATGTCTATTAATGTTTATGCAAAACAACATGTATCCTTTCTTACACAAATGATCAGATCTATAATTGTACCATAAATTTTTAATATGTAATTTTTTTTTCCAAACAATTGATCTCAATGGGATAAAAAATATTAACTTTAATTTATTTCCTTATGCCTGACATATTTCTCTATATAACCAGATTGTTTTTCTTTAAATTAATGTTGTCTCCTTACTGGTTTTCTCTATTTGCCGGTCTTAATGAATAAATTTAAACTCTGAATCACAGGCATTTAAATTGGCTGAAGGAATAAATGTATAGCTACATTCATAAATATATATCAAAGCAGTCAAAAGCTTAGCTATATATTATGTCTTGATGTGTGTGCAAAATTTCCATTACTGTTATTGGGAGATAATGTGGGTGTTGTGAGGGCAGAATATATTCCAAGCAGTATCCTGTAACATGTTTTTTTCCTACTGGTCCCATTTTCCCTTGTTTGTATGCTGTTTGCTACAGTTACATAGCATTTGAATCTGAATTTTAGGAACTTTACTGAAAGCAATAGCAGAATTTATACTTTATGACTACAAAAAGATTTTGCAAGTTTCACATTTGTACTGGAAAACCAAAGGCATGGACCAAAGCATGTTTACGCAGATGTTGATAACTAAATTGCAAGTATCTGTATTTAAGCAGAGGAAGCCCTCCTGAATTTCTGTTCTATGATTAGGACCACATACAAGGATAACAACAAAAGAAGGACAGTTGCTTCGTAGTTACTAATAATGGTCATGGTGGTAGCAAAGGGACATTGGCACCGTGATGGTGGTGCAGGAAGATGTGACAGAAAAAAATAGTTATCCTGTATACAGGCTAACTAAGTAATTGAAGGCAATTGGAGGCAAAAACATATCATGTTGGAAATGTTTTCTCAGGATGTTTAATGCTTCTTATGAAAAGTTAAATAAAAGTTGCTTTATGTCACTGAGCTAATCACAATTTTTGTTGCCATTTTAAAAATCCCTGTTTTTTCTGCCTRCATCTCAAATGACACTTCTCTGGGCTTTCATCACAACTGGTGCCAGGAGTCATTGAAGCATTTGCAGGTTCAAAACCTTTATCTGTATAAGAACCAGAGCCAAGGCAATTCCTTAGTGTTATTATCTAGTGCTTTCCATACCTTTAATGTCATTTGGTTTTGCCTTCAGTTCTCTTGAGACAAAAAGAGTGAGAATAAGAGAATTGTGTGATACTGAGAAAGATGTTCCCCTCACAGTGAAAAAGTTAGTGCAGAACGTCCCACAGCCCAACTTCAAGAAGTCATTAGTGTTCCCATTCCTGCTGGGATGTGTGTATAGCACGGTGACAAATGAAGTGCTAAGTAGCCATGCTTAGCCAAGGAAAAGGGCATTATTATTCTTCCCTGTGAAATGGGTTAGAGGAAAATTATTTAGAAGAAACATCCGATTAAAACAAAACAAAGCCAAACAAAACAAACACACACACAMAAAAAAGAAAAAAAAAGAAAAATAAAACCCAACCACCCCACAAGGCAGTAAGAACTTCTCTAATACCAAATGTGTGTCACTGGTGGGTACACTCACAGTCCTCTTATTGCGTGTCTCAGTCATTATTAAGARGCAAGAGGATATATACTTGGAGAGGGTGGGTCTAGGTGCCAGATAGTCACCGTCTGCAGACTGTAAAATTTTGGGTAACCTAAATGCATATTTTATCCCTTGACTTCTAATCAGCTTCAGATGACACACACATCTATTTACATATTTTTCGAGGTGAACAATTTTCCTATCCATTAATTGGAAAAAGAAAAAATATAAGTGATGTTAATCACACCCTTTAAGACCAGAAAGTACCTCTGGTATTGAAATGCTGAGGCACTCCCTCTGTCCACAACGTAAAGCAAAACACAAACGCATGAACTGGAGTCGCATTGATTCTAATCAGGCTTGAGGGTGTGGTTAAAGACATGCTGTTGTGAGGTAGTACTAGGTAGTTTTATTTGTTAAAAACACTTTGAAAGTATTACTGACTTTATTTAGGACTGATCTCTACAGATCTATTAGATGCAATAAAGGAAGAATTAAAAGTGAGGAGAAAAAAATAGAGGTGATGGTAGAAATTGGCAGCATTTTTTCAAATGCTGTAACTAACTGTGGTGTGTGCAAACAACAGTGGAATAGGTCCTGGTAGAATAATAGAGTTTATTTGGATGATGTGACAAGGAAARGTAGCATTCTGATAGACAAATGTGTATTTGGGGGAACAAATTAGAGTTTTAAGCTAGAATTAAAAATGCCCATATAATTTCTTGAAACGACACCCTGGCAGAAAGCACTTTTTTGTGCTGCTAGGGACTTAAGTGTGTTTTGCTTATAACAGATATACCTTTTGGGGTTTTTTAGCCTATGTTTCCTCATGAGATCTTGTCCTACTAACTGTGTGATCTACTAACTGTGTTAGAGCTACTAAATAACTATGGCATCAGTCTCTAGGGCCACATATGCAAACAAGCAACAGTACTGCCATATTTCATTTTGAAAATTATATTAAGATATTTCATACAGAAAAACAGTCCTTGTATTCCCTTATTTGAGAATTGCATGCCAGAGTGCTCCCATTAGACATCAAAAGAAGAACATGTCCAAGAGATAATGCACGTATTTATACCCAATATCTCAGCATTGTTCAGCTTAAAGTACCACCAAGTCTTAGTGTGTTCTCTGGGCTGGAGACAGATGTTATGGGCAGTTCATTGTGTAGACTTGGACCAGATCACTTTTAACATGTTGAAAGGATTACTCTGGGCTTTTATTTATGTAAATAACAATTTTTTGGGTTGCTGTGTCCACTCTACAAACCTTACGGAAATAAATAGCTTAGGTAGAGGATGTGATGCCTTTTATTGGATTATAGTATATAATGTCTGGGTAAAAATATTGTTTTCATGAAAATAAATTATTTCAAAGTCTTTAAATCTACTCCAACCAACACTGATTCTATTGAAGCAACTTTTTCTTCCTCCCCTCTAGAAAGATTGTCTCTCACATGGGCCTCAGCCCTGCCACAGGACAATTTTCTCAGCCCAGAGCTAACTTCCAAGGATTTATTTACAAGGTAGTAGACGATCTAACCCCCACACCTACTTCTTTGAGGTGGTTCATCTCAATGACTTGTTTCCTAGTTTAAGTGGTGTTCATTTTTCAGAATCACAACTCTTGATAATCCATCCCAAGGCCTTGAAGAAGGGAAATAATTACTGTGTTACGCGTTTAGCAAAGGCTCCAGTAGAGTATGATGCAATAGTTAGAAGAAACTTCATTAAGATGATGATAATGACTAAAATACATTCCATATTTACTGGTGTGGATCTTTTTGGCTGAGCTATGGAGAAAAGTACCATCAAAATAGATAAAGTGAGCAGTGTTGGTGCTGGGGGAAATTGGTACCATACAACAACAAAAACTCTCCACTGCTCTGTGCTGTGTGAGATTCTGTTGGATGCTTTTAGCCAAACAATGGCAAAATATGCTTGTCTCTTGTAAATCCATTCACACTTTGGACTCTTTGCAAGAAGGTAAGGTTTTCACTTAAAGCATGTCTACAAGATTGAAGAAAAACATTTTTTCAGACCTTTGTGTTGAGCAGGACATGGGAAAGGAAGAGAAGAGCCTGAAACCATTCAAAATAAAATTAAGCGAGACTTAATGAAGAGTCTAACTTGTTCATTGCATATGTGCACATGCCTTCCAGCGTGTTTATTTTGAAGCAAGGTAGTTAAAATTGTACATTAAACCGCTTGTTTTATGATATGCAGTTAACTGCATTGCATTTCTCTCTTGCTATTTTCTAAGTTTTGAGTGCATGACTTTGAAATGTCAGGGTTCTTTCAGAAGGGTGTCTGTGCATGAAGGAGAAAGAGGTTAATTTCCTATGTTTTTAATAAAGAAAAAAGGAGAAAAACAAAACAGAAATTCCATCAAGTAGCAACTGAGTGACATGCACAGGTACCCTTTCAGGCACAGCAACCTTTACATCCACTGCACAGACCTCTTGTCTCTTGAGTTAGTTTTGTGGCTCCTGGATGATGTTCTCATACTTTCTGCCGAGCAGCACTAGCAGATACCAAAATGCACGTTTTCCCAGTGGAGTTGCACAAAATGCTTGCTGGTAAATGTGGGGTTTAGGAACTGTGAAGCTTCAGGTACATCTGTTCCGTTTTCTCTAAGTCGTACCTGTCCTAGTGTACAATGCCACGTCTGACTTCCAAACTCTTGCTGAGCTGAATTTTCTCCAGTTCACATTGGACTGTATCCTCCTTCAGAAAGCCTGGGCTTAGCAATCAGCAGGGGAAACACTGAGTTCACACAAAGAGAGAGAAAGAAAGAGGCACTTCCTGGCCTCGAGAGCTGGCAGCAAGCAGGAAAACACAACCAGTGCGGAAGGAATTTCTAAGCATGCAGCTGCCAACTACCTCAGCTCCTGTCTGAGCATGGACAAACTCAGAGGCTTTTTGAAAAGATACAACTAAGAGACAGAAATTGCATGCAACACATCCTTAGTCCAGATTTTATTTTCCACCTGTTAGATTTTGAGTATCTACCACACAAAATAATATAATCAGTGTTACTCCAACAAAATGTTGTAAGGTTTTATTTGTCTGAAATGGGCAATCATGGAGTGTTACCTGAGTGTCTTTCTGAGAAATCGGTGAGGTATTTTGAGTGACAGGGTCTTTAAGAATCTGACCTAAGACAGATACCAAGTCTGGAAAATTTTAGCCTGAGTGGTTACAGTTTGACAGAATTTAAGCCATTGAAAATAAAAATTTATTAGGAGTGTTGGGAAACTCCAAATTTAGATGGCGTTGCCACCTCCATTAACAATCTATGTGAAAATTCAGCAACTAGCTACAGAAAATGAGACTCATGTATTAGAGTGTTGGTCTATTAATATGCATATGGAGACAAAGAGAAAATAAAATGCTACTTTTCCTATTTTTTAATGAGACAGAATCATATGTTAGAAAGAAAAACAGGCATACTTAAGAAATTAAATTGAACAGAAATAGGAACAACTCTGGGTTTATACATTCCCTTGACAAATCTCTCAAGTTTTTATGACTGTATAATCCAGCTCCTGTCACAGTTTTCTGCCATGGCATCTTTCAGACGATTGGTTTTGTGCATAGTTATTAGTCTGATGCTGCTAATCTCTCATTTCTGAAGGAATAAACCTAACTGATTCTAGCTGAATGCTTATAGTTTCTTTTAAAAGGATGTAATTCAAGTGGCTTAATGGGAAAGTGGACAATTCAGGTTTAAAGACAGTGTTTGGTCTATTGTATGTGCCAGGTCTAGAAACTGGGCAGTGTATGGGCAATATTTTCCAGCTGTATCTGGAAGATGACTAGTAATATTCAAGTGTGGTTCTTCTTGTTAATTAAGAAAAACAATGGGTGGGATTTCCTTCACCTGTATTTGTAGGGTTAAAAGTAATGCATGTAGGCTAACTTAGTTCCCCATCTGTAGAGAGGGTGTCTCATCCCCACAGGGGACAGGTTTATATCACAGAAGGATTACCTGCCCTGTGGAGATGCTTATTTTTCCCTCTTAATGTATAGAGGATGATCTAAATGATTTATGTACACCAGGCAGCAAGGATGACTACATCTAATGCAGATGAGACTCACTTGGGCTGTAATAATTGTCCTTCTCCCTGCAGGGTTGAAGCTTACATAGACATGAATGTTTTGTTGTCTTCTCAGTACTCCCATCAACTATTAGCAGCTCAGATTTATTTCATCCTGGCTTAAGACCAAATTCTGAACAGATGCGACAACAGTAAACTTGGTCTCCAGCTATGCAGGCTACAGGGGAACCCTTGTTCTGAGCCTTCTCTTCAGCATTTTGTGCTTTTTATCTGAAGTTGTTCCTGACTTACCTACTAACATTAGCACAGCACTACAAAATGGTCTAAACTTGCTTGTAGGCTTTATCTGAGGCTTCAGCCAGACAGAAAATGATGTGAGTAAAAAGCGTGCCTTTTAGAGTAAAATGCTATTTTTGAGGGTGGATGCATCTTATGAGGATTAGTTTGTTCTTAATATTCTTGTGAAGCAACCAAAATATAGTAAATATGTGAGCATTCCTACTCATTCTGGTCTATGACCTTTTTTCTTGCTTGTTTCCAGACTCTGGAAGCTGATTTTTCACATTAAGTCCTGTCAACAGTAAAGAATTATAAGCATTTTTTCTTTTATCACACAAGAAATGCTACTGCTGGTCTTTTTTTCAAACTCCCTCTGTAACCTCTTGGATATCAAAAGACTAAACATCTGTTCCCTTGTTGATACCAGTCCTATATCCCAGGAGTCACATCTTTTTTTTTCTATCACCACTTTTAGATTTTCTCCCAATATAGAATAGCAGAGGAGCTTTTACCACAAGAAGGTCACCATCCCCAGCTGGAACCTCTGGGTTTAGCTGTAGTTTGAAGAATTATGGCACCTTTAGGCAGAAAGCAGAGTAGCACTTCCTCTTTAGACAGTCTTGGTGATTCAACCTCCAAACTTCCTGCAGTCTCCTCTTTCATTCTTCAGARCACAAGAGACCTGTGACTGCCTTCGTTAAATCTCAATTAAGCAAGCTCTAAGTCCAGAGGCTGATGAACAGACATTGTCTCTTCTCCCCTCTCACCACGTGACCTCTGAAACACTCTGAGAAATGTCTTTTTGTTCCTCAGGAGAAAGGCATTCTCCCTGGTTGTCCTGGGGTATGTTCAAAATATGCCAGTAAAGAGGGAAGGGTTTCTTCTCCCTTTTTTCCTCAGAGTTATGCAAACACCAGAAACTCTTACAGGCATAGTTTCCTAAAGTCACTTCCCACCTTACTTTTCCCCAGGGATCTCTTTGTCCACTACTTGTCTTGTCGTATGTAAAATGAGAAAGAAGGGCTGCCTGTGCCTGATTCATTCTTTGAAGTATCTGCCACAGCAGTGTAATAAATAACTGTAAACTTTGTGTCCTTAAGATGAGAAATCAATCCACAGAGGCAACTTTTAGATATTTTTAGAATAAGAATCCAAGGAGAAGGGAGATTAAGTGGAGAAGTGAAGAACTTGACTGTTACCTTGCCTCATGTTTGTTAATTGAATACAACTGTAAGAAGAGGCAGCATTCAGCTTCAGAGYTCTTTCTGCGTGGAAAGCAAAGGTGAATTCCCTGATTCACTACAAAAGCTCTCTCCTTTATATCAGTTGGATTATTGATTTCTTTGACATATTTTAAGCATCTCTTTCTAGCTGCTGCTTTTTTCCTTTCCAGACTCTGCCTGCCCTCCTCTGGTCTTTCCACACCTTCACAGGCAAAGAATTGAAATGCTGAAATATCTGAAAACCAGAAAATGTAAGCAGAAGAAAGAAAGAAGGTGTGAATAAAATGAAACCAGTTGAAGTAGTAATGCTGAATATTATGTATGCCTTTATTTTAGTATAAATAATGGGAGAAGTTTCTATCCAATTTAGGATCACTAGCCTATTGGCCAGGCAGACCTTTTGTCTCCCACCTTGTTCAGGCACCTGAAAAGTCTCATGACGAATGACTTTGTCTGAGCGAAATGTTTATTTCAGGAAAGAATGGTGAATGCACACTTGAGTCAGGGTAAAATATCTACTAAATTACATATCACTCTGTCTTTTTAGATTACCCTTCTCAATTTTAAGATGCATGTGAAAATTTAGGATTCAGAAGTTTGGAGAAAAATAAAAATCAAACAAGAGTTTTTGCATGAAATCATGAGAGAAACTTGTTCTTTAGTTGTGATGTTTTCTCATTCTCCCTCAAGTTACAGATAATTTCAAAAATTCCGCTGGCAATACACAGGGAAAATATCTTCTCAAGTTTGTCAATACATTTCTTCATTTTTTGTTGCTGTTCTTCCTGACCATGCAATGTAGTTGGGCAGGGATAGAGCAAGAGAGAAAGAATTAAGATATCCACAACAATGGAGCAGTGCTGGAAAGTTCCTATCCGACTTATGATGACAAATGATGTTTCAAAGCAATTAGTGCCTGGAATGGACTGATACATACAAGAAAAAGAMAATATATCTTAGTCTCCTTTAAATTTTAAAAGCATTTGCTTAGCTTATTCTTTGCATGCTGTTCTAAAATATTCACAAGTATCAGTGATGTTCAGGGAGTTTGTACTGAACAGTTGGAAATCTTTCGTGACTGATCGGATCTGACTCACCATGTCCTCTTCATAAGTGCAATGCTTGCCATTCCCCAGAGATACCCCCTTCCACAGGGAAAAGTGTAAAAGCAGGACTTTGGAAACATTATGCAGGAAGGCTTTGCAATGCAGTTAAGTACAGTGCAATGTGGCTGAAAACACAGCCCGCCTGATGTGAATAGAATTCTATCAGAGGATTGTAGAGTGATTTGTGCTGGAAGGGACCTTAAAGATCATCTAGTTCCAACCATGAGCAGGGACACCTCCCACTCGACCAGGTTGCTCAGAGCCCCATCCTACCTGGCCATAAAATTTTCCAGGGATGGTGCTTCCACCACTTCTCTGGGCAACCTGTGCCAGTGCCTTGCCGCTCCCACAGTAAATAAATAATTTCTTCCTRATACCTCATCTAACACCCTCTATGCTATTTCAATTTAAAACTTTTTCCTCTAGTTCTAGCACCACACTTCCTGAMGAAACGTCCCTTCCCATCTTTCCTGTAGGCCTCCTTTTAGTACCGGTTGGCCACTATAAGGTCTCTGGAACCTTCACTTTCCAGGCTGACCAACCCCAGCTCTCTCAGCCTGTCCTCACAGGAGAGGTGCTCCAGCCCTCTCATCATCTTCATGGTCCTCCTCTGGACCCACTCAAGCAGGTTCATGACCTCCTTAACATTGCACAGGACCCAAGAGTGGTAACTGGAGGTCAGGCTTCAGACTTTACTAGGAAACTGTACAAAGTAATTGAATAAAATCCTAAGTCTCCAGTAGCTGTAATGCATTTCATCCCTAGCTGGCATGCAGACACCTCAATATGAGGTATTTTCTCCAACTGAGTCCTTCTCTGAAGGGCAAGTTTAATAAAATTACATCATATTACAGCAAAAGTTACCAGCTTTTCCAGTAGCTGAAGTTAATAATTTCTTAAATTGTCCTTTAGAAATTTTCCAGGCCAAAATAATTTGTCTTAAACCCTTCAACATATTAGTCAAGCAGTTTCTCTCGTTTAAAGTACTGTGAACCTCCTAACGAAGGCAATTTCTTTGTTTTTCACTTTCACATTTATAATTTCACAGTGATGTGGTCATAAATTAAACATCTACAAGTGTTTCCAATCTCTTCTGATTAAACTTCGTTATTTTTAGCTGCATATAAAGGTCTGCAACCAGCTTAAGCCCTCTTCTAGATGCCGTACAAATGACAATGAATGCCAATCTCTGACTAGATAGTTTGTAATTTGAGATGCATTCTCGTGGTTAGGAGCATAAGTAAATTTCCCATTAGTTTGTATGAATCATTAGTTTATACTGTAACATCTTAATTTCACATCAATTAATCATGATTATTGGTTTAAGATATTCATGTGGCAAAAGGTTTTGAGAAAGATGAGTAATTAAACTGTTTTGAAAAGCAGCTGTTTTTTCACAGTTGACAGGACCTTGTACTTTTTGTGTGAGAGGGATTACAAAAATTTCTGTGGTCATAAAGGAAGAAAAAAATCCCCTGTATTTTTAAACTTATATCTATTGAACTGAGTACTATATTGGTGAGATTCTGAAGTCTTCTCAGTTCATTCACTAAAAATAATTTAAAAAAAAAATAAATAGGCATTGAGGGACGAGAGGGAAAAGACAGTGGAGGAAATTAGAAATAGTGGGTTTTCCTGTGGCAGATTTCTTCAGTTGGTTATCTACCAAAGGTCTCCGTTACACTGAAATAAATGGCTACTTTGCAATTGTATCTTCTCTCTGTCAGCAAATAAGTTAGAAGGAAGTACAGTGTGCAGCTGATAAAACAGGGAAAGATTGTGTACGTGAAAACATACCTAAAAGTTGCTCATAAAGGTAACAGAGCAAGTTACACAAGTTCGTTGTGTGCCCACGCCTGGTACTGAAGCCACTGGGAGTTACTGGTGCATGAGACCATGAGAACTAGGCTATAAAATCATGGAATCATGGAATGGTTTGGGTTGGGTTGGGAGGGATCTTAAAGATCATTTAAGATGATCCCCCATGGGCAGGGACACCTTCCACTAGAAAATTAGCAAATGTTTCTTACTGCAATGGACATGGACATTAGGAATAAAGTTCATGTACTAGATTAACTGTTACTTTCTGCAACTTTCTGCCTCTTTCACTAAAGGGAGAAAAATTTTCAAGCCTTCCCCAAGGAACCCATTTAGTCTGAGATTCAAATCACATTGGTTTAGAGGGAGTTTTCAATGTTCTCTCATTAGTTCATGTTTAACAGTCATTCCATACTTGCCTTTCTACTCTTAGCATTTTCCTCTATAAGACTGGCAACTGCCCCAAGAATGAAACTGGCCCCTTTTTGATGTCTCAAATTCCCAGCTAGAGCAGACAGCGAACATCTGGATCATCTGCTTTACTAGTTGTGTGTACTCCACTTTCACCCTACTTTCYTTCTACCTAAAATTCACCGTGTTTTCATTTGATCTTCCTACTTATTTYCTCCCTGAAGGCTCAGATTTGCATCCAGTGAAGCCAGTATGAATGTTATATGAGGAAGTTTAAGCCTTTAGACTGTGATTTAACAAGGTACTTAAGCACATGCCTGGCTTAGCACACAAGAACCTTCTCATTGAAAGCTGCAGAAAGATTGCTACTGGCCTAATTGGGAACAAGAGCGATCTATGAACCATTAAGCAGCTGCTGAATTCCACTGCAGCAGTGGCTATATTTTAGTGGTAGCCTGGGTGTGAGCTCTGAACAGTTTATGATGTGCTTGGGAACCTTAAGAATGAAAGCACCTCTATGCCAACTGCACCCAGCCATGCAATTTACCAGTCTAGACAATATATCTGCAGGTCCACTGCCACCAAGAAGCTTGCAAAAAGGAAAAAGCTATTTTGCAGAACAAATTGAGAATTATATCTCCCCAAACTTGAGGTTAATCAGTGAAAAATATTTGTCAAGGCTCTCCAGAAGAAATAGAAATTATTTTATGCATCTCTCTATCATGTGCCAGAATAGGATTTTAAAGCACTTCCTTGTACACACATATCCATGCATGCATGCATTCTTACATATAGGATATCACACGTATATCTCCTTACCCTAGCAGGGCAGGACTAGGAATGCTATTTCTGAGTTTGCTCTGACCTTTGTCTTCTGATATTTCAGAAGGGAAGCAATCACCAGAATTTAACAATAAATACTTGGAAAAAATGCAAATTATTTGGTTTATAAAGGTCAGAATATTAGCAGAGTGATTAATTCATCCACGGATACTGTCCTATCTTATTCCCCCAGTGTAATGTTTGATACTCCTGTAGGAGGTGTTTCATATGTAGGTGAGTGTAATATAGTCATAGATACATTGTGCAGTCTGTGGGGTGATGGCTATGACTTATGTGAGAGACAAAAGAGTGTGATGGTAGATAAGAAAAGATAATGCTTGTTTTTGTAGGTTGGCATGATCCTCTCACTGTGCTTTATACTTACATCAATTTATGGCCCATTTAAAGCTGTGAGATCCACACCTCAAGTTTCTTTGTCTCATACCCACAGTAAAGCATCATAATCTGCTTCATGCCAGGGAAAATATCCAGCTCATAGTTCAGTGAAGGGGTTGTACTGCTCTGTTGTGACTGCACTGCCTTTTACCCGCAGGAAAATGTGAATCCATGGCAGTGCCAGCGCAGCATCCTGGTTCTCTTCCAGCTCAGGATGCTCCAACAGACGGGCTGTAACTCCACACTGCAAACTCATGAGATATACCCCAAGCCCAGGAGATGTGAGTCTTACATCAGCTGCACATGTCCCATGCTCAGAATACTCAGTAGGAAGATGGCTCTTGGGATCCATTTAAGATGACTTTGGTGTAAATGTGGCATGGACTAGTGTCCATCTAACTCCCACTCTGTGCCTCCACCTGCACTAGGCTGTGGGTTAAGTGATGTGGAAATGCTGTCATACTACTATTGCTGCTGCTTACCCCTAAACCCCTAAAAAGTTGTAGCCTAAACCAGTCATTCAACAGCTTCTGCCTTACTCATTGAAGACTGTTCATGCAATGCACACAAAAATGGTGTTAAAGCTCTGAGCAAGATAGACTGCCTTGGCTTCAGGTGATCCCACAAGATGCTGTGTTCATAAATAGGCTATTTTTCTTAGAAATTTAGCACTTTGTGGTTATTTATCTAAGATCTGTGCACCRTGTTTGGAAAGCAAAACTTCTTCATTTAAAGTTGTAGTTGAGGTCTGCATGTCATTATTTTAAATCAACACAGGAAAACAGCTGAAAAGAATTTCTAATTTAAGCTTTTCATTCTAAACTTTTAAAATAATACTTTCAGCCCTGCTTAGCTACATAATTTGGCACCATGACTGATGGCACCTGTGAATACCCCTTGCCACAATCTCTKTAAGGTACCTTCCTGTTTGTATCTATGGTTACAATAATGCCCGTGACAACTGTGTAAGCAGCCTGAAGAGTCACTTTTCTTGTGAAACTTCCAACAGCACTAGAAGGCATGCAGAAGCAGCAATTTCAGAAGYATCACATAAATGCTCAGGCAGACTTATTAGAAAGAAGAGATCTGTGTTATCTTGAAATGAAATGAAACTCTCCTTTAAAGGGCTACACTTTGACACGAATTGCTCACTGGTCCAAGAACTTGTATGCGGAAATTACTAAAGTGTTGCTTCTAGTTTGAAAGTGAGAGCTGGAGAAGAGCAGAAGGACCACTGGGCCTAAAAGAGAGTATCACTTCCACAGAATGGTTAGACCAAAGAAAGCCATCTGCAAACACTGAGTGTTTTGTTATTGGCAACAGTCATCAGCTGGGGGAGGCTGTGGCCTCAACTCTATAGCAGAGCTGATTTGGTCTTTCTGTTAAAGCTGTGCATTAAATGTCAAGTGTTTTAGAGTTTAGGAAGTGTTCAAGGATGTTTGCCAAAAATTTGGACAGAAAGACACTATCCTACTGCTTGTTGACATTAAAGGACGCACCTAATATTTGCTTACTGGGTAAAGAAAAGGCTAATATTAAAAGGTTAATTTACTTTACAAGTTTATAATTTAGAATGGATAGGATATCTGGTGTTAAAGAAACTATATTTGCAGATGGGGATGGGAAGGCAAGGAGCTATAAACTCAGAACAATTACAAATATCTGGCTAAAGCACAAGCAAAGTCTTAGAGTGATGCAAACTTATCAGAGCTGATGAAAGTAACTGAGCATTTGGGCTCCCCTGCTGCCTCAGGAACACCAGGAAGAATAATAAAGCATTCTTCTGCATCCTCCCAGTCACCTAAACTGCTTTGAGAAATGCATTTGCTCAGTTCCTCACTTTTCCCAATATGCCACCTGATTAATTCTCTCTTCAGCCAGCTTTGTGTATTTCCAAAGGGGTGCAGTTGAGAGCAGTTGAGTAAGTTGAATTGTGACTTCTGAAAATCTGTTGTTTCTCTGGCTTGCCCTCAAATTCTCAGGCTGCCTCTGATCACTATTGTTCAAGTTTTAAGGCAGAATATTTTACTTTTGCAGCATGTCATGTGCTCTTATTTTTAGCTTGTTTGGCAATTCCTAAAGTGTTTGTTTCTAGTTTAACTAATTTCTTTATAGCTGCATCTGTTGGGTTGGGGCTCAGTTCAGGAAAAACAATGACTGGATTTTATTGTTTATGAATTCTCTAAGTGCATGGCTCTGCACAGATAACTAGACAGAAAGTCACAATTTCAAAACACTATTACTAGATGACTTAGGCTCTACTCCAAAAATAATTAGGCACTTAGAAAGATGATTTTCTATGAAAATCAAGAATATGCAGGAGACCTTTGACTTGAGATCTCTGGCTTGGAAAATGAACATATGAATATATGGAATTTTACTCCTGACTGTGATTCAGTAAAGGCCATCTTGTAACCTACTCATTACAAGTAGTCCCATTAAACTCTGTTTACCTCACCATGRGTGAACTGGGTTATGACCTCAGTGGGGACACCAGAAGTGAATAATTGAAACAGATGGATGGGATGTTAAAAGAGGGAATATTATATGACTATTATCTCAGGGCCTGCTTTGTTCCTGTATCATCAGCCTGGTAAATATTATTACTGTTCCAAGTAACTAATAAGAGATAATTTGGCTTGGTGTGCTTAGACACATTTTTCGCTTGCTTCTCACTTTGCTAAAGTCTACTTACTTGACTAAAATGATTTAATGTTTCAGGTCCTTTGTGGATATTTTTGTTTGTTTTTCTTTTAAATCTTTGAAACTGTGATGCGGAGAAGCTTTGTGGGGTATGAGGGTTGGGGTGGTACTTTCTTCTTCACCCTAGAAGTTTTTGCTGGGAAGCCATTTTGATGAGAGGCCTTACTGGCTTTGAAGCAGGGAATAGAAATTTGGCAAAGGATGGGCTTGCTATGTAGTGCTTTTTGCTGTCTTTGTAAAAACATGGCCAAATCATGTGTGTCTGAAAAGAATCGCTTTCCACAAGCTGAGACATTTTTAAAGATCAGGGGAATCAGTTCCCTGTCTTGACAGGACAGGCCCCATCCCAACTGTGAACAAGGGCACCCATTACCAGAGCTGCGAGCTGGACCAAGACTTCTTCAGAATTGATCTTCTTTGTGTCATGCTCCCTGGGACTGTGGTGGCAGCAGTCATGGAAAATTAGAGAAGATTGATTGTCCCTTCTGTCAAAGTTCCCTCTGCTGATTTCACCACTGGGCCTGTGTCCAGCTCAACCAAAGGTATGAGTGGAGGTGAGAACAAACTGTCCAGTACCTCTGTCAGGAGGAATAGACGAATCTACTAGGAAGTCTTAAATGTGATAACGTTGTAACTGCATTGAAGATTCATCCAGAAATCAATCTACTTGCCAAAATCAGCATCCACTTTGGATCAAAATCCCCAAGTTAGTTTTTGCCATCATATTTAATTTTCCATGCTACTCTCTTAAGAGCAAAACAAGAAAATGGACACTTCACTCTTCAGAACTTCAGGGAAAACCTGATCTGCAGCATTTGCTTCTCTTAGATGGAGCTTTGCCAGCTCATCAAAGCTAATATCCCTCTTTCTGCAAATAAATGCCAAGGGATCTTTAATTAGCTAAAATGACTGGCAGTCAGGACCTTGATTTCTCACTTAATCTGAAAATAGCACAGTGTCCCTTAGCATACTGCTAGAACATTGGCACTGTACCAACAGAGAGAATGTAGTGCCATTTACTTAATCATACACTTCCTGCAGCTTCTCCTACATTTCAAGTTGAGTTCATCTCAACAGCTGGAGAAGGGCATTGTAGTTTCTAGAGCTGTGGTAAGGGAATTAGTGCTTTCTTTTGTAATTGTTTGTAGGGCTGTTTCAGATCTTTTGGATTTGTTCACTCGAACGTTAATACAGCAAACTCTAGTGGTCAGTATGGTGCAGTGGAAAGGAGTCAAAAAGGCAGTCCCAACCTAACCTATGCTATGATTTATTACCATCCACAGGTGAAACTTGGGCTCCACCCCTGATGCTTGTTCTACACCACAGACTGCTGTTCTTAGCACAAGTCTTTAAACTAACACCTGCACCAACAGCAAATAAAGGCTGAGCAAGAAGTTTGCACCTCAGTGAGGTGTTCCAGAATTTCTGCAAGTAGTCATAGGACCACTGTATTAGCAACATGTATGGGTGTGCCTGCAGCAATGTTCCATTCCCACAGCTCCCAAGAATAGATGGTAAAGTTCTAACCTTGCAGATCATTTCATCCTTGCTTTAGGTGCTAAGTCAAAATTAACAGAATTTAACAACTTCAAAGTATGTTTTGGTATATCTCTCATCTTCAGGTACTCATCAGTGAATCACAGTAACAGAGTAAATGCTGGGATGAGTACTTCTTAAACAGCTAATTGCTGTGTCCTGCAGGAAAGACATCCCAGTGTCAGTGAAGGCTGTAGAGTGGGTGCAGCAGGGAGCAGAATGTTGTGGTGGAATTGGACACAATGGGGACATGCTGCCAAGGGCCAACTTCCTGGCTTTGCACAAAGAGTTGTGACCCATTTTAGCAGAGATCTGTTTGGTTTTGATTTTTACTGGCAATGCTAAAATGAAAAAAAAAAAAAAAAGAAAAGAAGGCTATAATGAAAGCCAAATATTCTGGTATAAATAAGTATAATTCTGTCCAAATCAACAGAGTGAGACTGGTTTAATTGAGAGGCAGACATCTGTATAGATTTCAAGTAGCTCTCTCCATACCTATAATGTGTCTCTTGGAATAAAGAGCAATGGAATGTCCTGTCACTGTTAACTGGAGTCTGAATGTGATGACTCCACAATTGTCTTTTAGTTCCTTATACTTTCAGRCTGGACAGTGCAAGACGAGTTCATTCCAGGAAGGGAAGGGTGTGGGGAGGGTGGGGGCTGGTATAGCTTCCACCTATTTTGCTGCTTAGCAGCTTGTCCTGTTCTCACCACAACTGCTGTGCAGGGCCTGTTTTCCATGGCTTCTGACTTCCAGCACAGGTGTGACCAACAACACATTTAAATTTCTTAATGCTTCTGCTCTACCCTTGAAAAATTTCTTCCCATGGAATCCCACTAGTACCAGTAAAGTTTTTCTAAAGATATCCTGAAGCCTCAAAGCACCACTGTAAGTAGAAAAGGAAAATATTTTTATGCCCAGTTTACAGACAGGGAAGTAGAAGTTCTTAAATTACTTCCTCAGCATCATTGTAAAACTAGGCTTACATGAAGAATGAGTTAGAATGAGAGCACAAAGCTTTTGTCTTCCTGCCCTGTATTTGTTTCCATGTTTCTCTTTCTTTCAAGAGACTCTACATTATAATTAAATTAACAACAAATATCATTAAAGTAAGTGGTTAAGGTTTTCTGAAACATTATATATAGAGTCTGCTTTCAAGTAAGAGTCAACTTTTTCTTTCTCTTTCCCTTTTTTTTTCTGCAGTAAGCCTCCATTTCCTGCTTTCTTTGAAAAATTGTACTACGAATTATCAACAAGAGGTCACATATTCTAGCATTCAGCAGGAGCTGCCGAACCTGCAGTAAATATTCTCTTTAAAGTAACATCTTGCGTGTTTCATTTCACATGTGGCCCCTGGAGCTGATAGGCCWTGCGCAAATACAATGGTGGTCTTTCATGACCACAAGAGTTTCTAAATTTCTGTGTTTTGCATTCTCTCCGTCTGTGTGGCTTATTTTGGTCTCATACCTTTTCAAAGAACGACCCTGGCATATTCTGAATTTTGCAATTCACACCCCTCGTCCCTCAAATGTGAAAGCAATTGGTTCACAGCTCTTTGCAGGATTGCATGTAGTTCAGTTTGGGGGGTTACTAAAGTTCTTAGAGGTCTTTTACAAGCTAAACTATTCTATGGTTCTGCATCTGCTCTAGGTCATATCAAGTGTCCATCTAACCCGGTGACCTTCTGCTACCAATATCCATGCAAGGAACTATTGAAGAAAATGAGTAAAGGGCAAATACACCAAGTCTCTGCAAACTCCCAGCTTCTAGGTCAAGTGAGTAATTGTACAATCTTCTGATGTGAGCTGCACTGCACCCAGAACCATAGGTATGGCAAAGGAAGGTTATAAAGAAAGGATTGGGGGTAATTTTGATCAGAATATACAATGTGTTTTCAGTTCCTACTGTGTCAAAACTGGACATGGAAATGTTTGTTTGGATTAGAGCAAAACATGGAATTCACAAAAGTTCAGGCCCTTCCTTTCCATGAGGTTTTGTGGCTACAGGGATTCATGGCTACAGGAATTGGAAAACTAGAACTGCAAGAACTAAGAACATCTCTGCAGATTAATAAGAATTAGAGGGTTTTTTTACCCAATATTGATATATGCTTAAATCTTCATGTATTTGTTTCCCTCAGAAAGAGTAAATGAAGATTTGTAGTTTTTTTTAACTTCAGTTTATTAATATCAACAATGCATTTAAATGATAATCAAGTCACTGCAAACTCCTTTCGGTTCAAGAATTTCTAGCACCCCTTATTCTGAGGGTTTATATGTGTAAGCATTGACTATCTACATGCTACCTGAGCATTGAAAGATCTCACACAGGCCAGTGTTGATCCTGGTGTCTTGTAGCAGTTCGCAGGACTTTTAAAGAAATGACTGATGACATTTACAAATGAAAAAACACATGGACCCCAGCACATCAGTACCTTGGTCTCTTGCTTTGAGGTTTGGTATCAAAAGAACTGAAAAACTTTTTAAAAATGCAAGTGAAACCAAGTCTTACTTGGAATCTCAGAGCACCAATATTTGATCTAGTCTTATACCTTTTTTTTCTGCAATTATTAGTGTTACATACACAGGAAAAGTTTGTATGGTCTTACTGCAAATTCAAACCAAATTATCAGATCAAACTGTACATCTACTGTGCAAATGTGATAATGATAAGATCATGAAAATCCCGTTTAGGGTTTTTTGAGCTGTATTTGTGTTCTTGGTTTCCCATATAGTACTCTACAGATCCACAGTGGGGCTTTCCTGCACTCACTCTGGCAAAGAAATTTTCCACAGCACAAGATTCCTACAAGGCCTCAAGTCAGATCAAGGAGTATTCTTTCTGGAGAAGAAGTTTATAAAAGCTATGCATTAAAGAGGCTCATGGCTGGTGAAAATCTAGATACCTAGTATTAAACTAAATAACACAAACAAGGTAAAATTTTTCCCCATGTAATGTTATTGAAAACATATCTGGCCATTGACTTCTTATGAGTCTATCAGGAGATAAGACTATTGATGTAGTAATCTGATT
This sequence comes from Amblyornis subalaris, assembly GCA_018881555.1. Classification (NCBI taxonomy): domain Eukaryota; kingdom Metazoa; phylum Chordata; class Aves; order Passeriformes; family Ptilonorhynchidae; genus Amblyornis; species Amblyornis subalaris. The sequence goes on along the minus strand of JACAXG010000017.1, from coordinate 3,795,272 downwards.
TCTTTGTAGTATTTAATTTCCTGTACATCTCTTTTCATAAAATCAAGTGTTTCAGAAAGGAAGTCCTTTATCTGAAAACTTTGAGTTGAGAAGAAATGATTGCTTTGTGGTTATGATACTACATTTGTTCAGCACCAGTATTGTTCAAAAGTGTCCACAATTTTTCTTCTGAATTTGTTCAGTATCAGTTTCTCTTACAGTGACTCTACAAAGCCTTCTTTGGACTCAAGTTTTCTCTCTACAAGAAATTCCTGGTTGGAATTGGATTCTTTGTCTAACTAGTTTCTCTACATTCTTACTCAAGCGAGTCCCTGTCATCACTCTCTTTCATCACAACACAAATTGCTTCTGTAGCATCATATCTGCATCTGTTCTTTCTGTAGGAAGCCAAAAGATAATGACAAAATCTTATCAACATCCGTTAAAAACAAGAGGAATTCTCCTTTTTCTTCCTTGACTTTCCAACACAATTGATCTTCTGAGTTGCAAAAGCTCCATCTAATTGCTAAGCAGGCCACATTTACAATAACGCATAAGTGAAAAATCATACTTAGTGGCTTGAGTTTTCAGATCCACTCTTCTATCCATGGACGAGTGGATTAAGTGGTATGGACTGCAGTATTCTCTTTGTTTTGGAGGGAACAGCGCTCACTTTTTGATCTTCAGTTGTTCACTCATTCAAAAGGTGTGTGCAGCAGCCCTTGAATACAGAATACAGGTCCTTGGAGTCGTCATGATGGTCAACATTTTAGATGTACAGCCAAATATCTTTTAATGGTTTAATTCTTACTAAAAGAGAAAAAGAGAATTTAGGAAGCTTAAACCTACAACTCACCTTCAAACCAGTGGGATAATAGTCTCTTTGAGAGTCAAAAATTAAAAGCATCTTTTAAGTTGAGATTTATTTTGTGTGGTAATTTCCTAGATAGATCAGACATTTCAGTCCTTTTTGTGTGTTCCATCTTTTTTCTCTCACATATGGGCCAAATGCTCATGAAACAATTCTGAGTTCACAAACTGATCAAAGGAGTTGCTTGATTTTTTTTGAACAGTTTATCTATAAGATGCCAAACTGGCTCTAATTTGAGTGTAGCTTGAATAATTTTGCTGGTTTAGAGAACAGAAGTTGAGTTTTGTATTTGACCTTCAACGAAATCCAGGTGAATATTTTACAGTTTTGATGAATATTGAACATTTTTGCTAGCAGTAGTGCCTGAAAGATATTCATTTATAACTCTATACCATGCTGGCTCTTTACAGCATATCAGTTTTATGAATGCCAGAATAGACTCAGTGTGATCTTTAACATCTCTGATGTATGATGTGGAATAACGGCATGCTGCTGAGTAATCTGATTGACAACCTGAAACAGTCAATCAAGTACATGTATCTGTCAGTATTTTTCTCTTTAACATTGTCTTGCCTTCAATCTGCCTCAATTCATGGTAAGTTCTGCCTCGCAGCTTAAGTAAAGCTTGGTTAAAATCAAGTGAGTACAATTTTGTCATTAAAAATGGAGGACTAGATTGTTAAAACACAGGAAAAATGTAAATAGCTTTTAGGGAACTGTTTTTGGTTCAAAACTCCAAAATAAAATCTGTGAATTGAAAATAAATGATTTGATTTTCAGAATTGCAATGCTTTGCTCACTTAATTTGAATAAAATTTTGATAATAATAAATTTGTTAATATCAAGCAGTTTCAAACTGCGGTGAAACAAGATGTTCTGCATTGAGTTCATTTAGGATGAACTGAATTTGTTCTACAAAGTTATTCTTTATGATTTTTTTTTTGGTGATTCAAAATAAATTTGTCATAAATTTTCAAAACAAAAATTAAATGAAAACCTAAATATTCCCTCAGTTGTAACACTGAGAAAATTTACCATGAACCAAACAATACAGAGGTTTTTGTCAGGTTGCTGCAAGAGAAACAGATTTAATGTACAATACTCAGTAGTGTGTGGATATTTGTGAGCAAGGAAACAATTAACTCACCAAGTGCAAATGCCCAATGAGGTTTTATAAAAAGCCCATTGTCATAATATTTATCATGTGAACTGGTTTTGTTTATAGATGATTTAAGAATAGTTTTTAGTATGTTTAAAGTTATTCACTGATGTATTTTTTGTTTCGAAGAATAATAGAGTTCCTCATACTACAGATTCCAAGAAAAAGGGATTAGATCTATGAAACAGACTAGTGTGGAGTGTTTTAATTTTGAACATGGGCCTTCTCTTTTATTACATGTCCTCTGAATACAGGATTCTATGTTGAAACACTTATAACAACATTTCTGTTTCTCGTTTTGAAGTCCAGAATAACAACACCTAAAGCATAGATGAATAATCCCAGCACATTCATCCAGAGCACCTCAGCCAGTTGCTTATGTTCTTTAGACAGTTAATGGAGAGAAAGGATTGTGTCTGGAAGACAGGGCTGAATGTCTAAAAGTGTAGACAGGGAGCTGCTCGGAGTCACCAACAGCAAATGGCAAGGAGCATGTCCTCACTGCATGTCCCTGTGAGTCACGACTCACCACTCAGTCCCTGCAGTCCCTACAGCCTCTTCTGGGGTTAAATAACCTTCACAGCAACACCGCCTCTGTGGGATGTGACGCCAGTGTCCATTTCTTTCCATGGTAGCTTGACAACTGTTTCCACTGCTGCTACAAATAGGAGGCCTTTTCATGCAGGCATGTTGATGAGTAACTTCAGCACCCTGGGCTGGCCTTTGACACCAGGCTGTTGAATATTTGGGAGAATCAGAAGCAGAATTACCTCCACATCTCTTGTTGAGATTGATTACTCAGATTTGCAAGGATGAGATTTGAAGCAAATGAGAATTTGGCAGCAGCACTGGAGACAATAGGAGTTAGGTTGAGTTGAGAAGAGGCAACCTGAAAGTTTATACATCCTACACCCATTTGATAAAGGACAGATACCGTGGGAGGGAGAGGAAATACTTGTTTCTGAGACCGTTGATTAAAAATCCTGGTCCTATGGAGCAAGGCAAACTCCTTGCAATGGTAAGAGAGAGTTACAGGATGGGAGAATTCAAAGGCAAAATGAGGCTGGAGAATGGAAATTAAGACTCGACTAGACTAGAATAATTTAAGATGGAAGGGAGCTACAACAACCATCTAGTCCAACCGCCTGACCACTTCGGGGATGACCAGAAGTAAAAACTTGTTATTAAATATGTTGTCCAAATGCCTCTTAAACACTGGCAGGCTTGGGGCATCAATCACATCTCTAGAAAGCCTGTTCCAGTGTTTGATCACTGTTTTGGTAAAGATCCCTCGACCCCAGGGAGAAGAGAAGAGCTCAGCACTTTCCTCTCCCCTTTCCCTCCTCAGGAAGCTGTTAGAGAACCATGAGGTCACCCCTCAGCCTCCTCTTCTCCAAACCAGACAAGCCTGGAGCCCTCAGCTGCTCCTCACAGGACATGACTTCCAGACCTTTCACTGGTTTTGTTGCCCTCCTTGGAATGCATTCAAGGACCTTCACATCCTTCTTAACTGGTGGGTCCCAGCCCGGCACACAGGGCTCCAATGTTGAGAATGGTGGGAAAATTCTCTCTTTTTCCCAGCAGGTCGTGCTGTATTCGATGTACCCCAGGATGAGGTTTGCCCTCTGGGCTACCAGCGCTCACAGCTGGATCCTGGTGAGCTGCTGCTGACCAACACCCCCAGATCCCTGTCTGCAGGGCTGATCTCCAGCCACTGCTCTCCCAATTCATACTTGTATCCAGTGTTGCTGTATCCCAGATGCAGAATATGGCATTTGATCTTAAATTTAAACCCATTAATCATTGCTCAATGCTCCAGCCTACCTATAACCCTCTGGAGGGGGAATACCTCTCCCAGTTTAGTATCATCAGCCAGCTCACTAATGGTGCGTTCAATTACCCCTTTGGGTTTTCTACTCCCTCTTCTTGCACTGAGGAATGTATCCCTTTATTTTGCCTTAGCCTGTTGTGAACAGTGGAGTTATACTGATTTATATGCAGGAGAGGAGTTGTTAAAATTAACCATGTAATGGTTCATGTAATATCTGGGACAATTTACGAATCATTTACTAAATGAAAGTAGAGTACAGCTAGCTTGACCTGGAATATGTCTGTACTCTGCTATTTCAGGTAAATAAGTTTTGGGATCTAGTTTGCTGGACCTGTGACATCTTAGAGAAACACCAGTGTCTTGATTTTAGCTTACAAATGCCTTCTCTTTGGAAGAATCCTAAAGTTCCTTTCCCCTGAGTACAAATGACTTCTCTTTTTTCTTCCTGTACATTTGGTAAGGATGTAGGACAGGAATTTTCTCACTCCATTACAGTTTTTCCATAGCTACTTTACACATAACAGTGTTTTGATCTGAGAAAACAAAGATTTAAGAAAAGACATGAGAGAAACATGACAGTGTGACTATTAACTTCTTTTGTGCTAGGAAATAGTTTCTTGTTCTCAAGATTTTCGAAACAAACAGGAAGTCAATCAATTGAGAAACGTGACATAATAAAATCCAGATCGCTCCTCTGGATTTCCAGATCTCCAGATCTCTCTTTCCCCAATATAAATACTACTATTTCCTACAAAATGACAATCCAGATCTTAATATGGGAAAAAAGACCCCCAACACCAGAAATACATGTTTCACTTGCTCTGTTCAGGCACTTTAACAGACAAAGATGCTCAAAGTCTGAACTGATGAGTTTCTTTGGCAGTGATCATCCCACAACAGCATTTCATTAAGTGATGTGGGGGATTTCCTCTTTACTTCCGCTCCAGGCTTACTCACAGATCCCACAGATGCAGATCTCTCAAATGACAGCCTTTTTTTTCCCTTCCCAAACGCCCAAGAATTTAAAGATTCCTTTTAGAATAATAAATTTCCCTTTTATTGTGACTCAGACTTATTCAGTCCAACCCAGTCTATGCAAACACACATGCAGCTTTAAATTAGCATTTGTGAACAAGCTGGGTTTCTTTGGCTGTTTGCTGAGACTTGGCAGTTCGGTTCCTTGAGGAAAAAAGAAAGAGAGATTCACGTCTATTTATGGCTTGATTTTCAGACATGCTGAGTACCTCCTGTGGACTTTGAGAGCTGTTCCTCTGAAAATCAGGTCACTGATGTGATGCTGGAAGGAGAAAGCACAAGGAAAAAGAAGGCTCTGATTTTCAAACACAAGGGTTTATATGGTTTGAGGAAGAAAATAAAATGAATAAATAAACCAGTTTTTAAAGGTCTTGTTTGGGACTACAACTGAGCTCCATATTTCAGACTGAGTTCACAACTGAAAAATGCCTGTGTGCACAAAAGCACTGACAGTCACTGATTTTCTAGCATAAGCAGAATATGTCTTGCTTCTCTCCCCAGCTAACTTGCTAGTAAATCACTAAAAGCTTTACCTGTTAGTGCAAGACCAGCACTGGCTGGAGAGGTTCTTCTTCTCCTACCTACCTCAGGTGCCTGTCACTGCCTCCAGCCAGAGGTTCCTGTCCTCTCGGCATGGTGCTGAGCAGCTGCTCAATGGAGCACTCACTAAGTTATTCAGTCTAAGTAGACCACCGAATACATTTTAAAAAGCATTGATTAAATGCAGTAGGCAGTGGTATGGTATGTGACCTCCTCAGCTGTGGGATCTGACCAGGGTGGTATTCCTCACCAGAGGTAATATCTTGTCTTACTTAGTTTTAGAAGCCTCTTTTTGACCCAGATTTTTTTCTCTGTGACACCTAAAATTAAAACACAGTGGCACAGACAGAAGTTGTTATAAATCCAAGCTACTAAAGATTTTTTAAAAAGAATGTTTTTCAAAACTTATGATAGTTCATAAATTAAACTTAAAATTAAGGTCACATCTGTACTACATATAATTGCATTTCAACAATGCACTGGTCCATTTCTTATTAAGCATTAAAAAAAGTTGTATGTATATTGCAGACTTTTATTCTCTCACCATCTACTAAGTCAGTGTTAAAGGTGAGATTTCCAAAGGTATTTAAGCTCACAAAGTGAGAATTTCTTTACTTTCAAGGACACTATAGTTTTAGGTAAGTTGTTCTGTCTAACAGACTTCAATTAAAAAAAAAAGAAACAAACTCAAACCCACCCTGTATTTTGGAGGTATGTAACATCTTTTAGCTTTTTTATAATTGGAATATATTAATAAAAGTGTGGTGGTTTCATAAATTTTCAATGTAATTTAGTATAGACATATTCCTGCAAAATAAGCCCAGTGATTTCTGTTCTTCACTAACTCTGAGATACCCCTCAGTGTAAATACGAATCAAGTATTCAGACTCCTCCAGTAACTCTAAATTCCACAGTAAATATTTAAATTCTGTGACTGCTTTTGTAGGTCAAGTTCCCTTAAATGGAACTGGAACAATTGCTATCAAGGAAAAAAGTGAGGAAAAAAAAAGAGTTCAGTAAATATGTTGGTTTTTGTCTCCCTGCAGGACAGAATGGGGCTAGTAATTTCATTGCCAATAGATGCCAATAGAATAAAATACCTTGTGAATTGTTTTTCATTAAAAAAAAACAAAACAACACACACACATCCCCAAACAAACAAACAAACAAACAGCAAACAAACAAAAGTGCTTTTTTTGCCAGTTGTCTGCAAATATGCAATATTTAGGATTTGGAATAAAAATCCAAGTGAGTAAAACTGCTTCTACCTGCATCCTAGTCCTGCCAGGTGGGTTTGAAACACAAATTTTGTGAAATAAGGGATGAGTGGAACAGTACCCCTTACATTTCTATCACCTCCCACATAGCACCTTCCGTAGCCTTTTTATTTTAGGATAATAAAAACAGTATAGTGAAACTCATCAAAATTGCTTGCAAAACTGTTAAAACAACATTATGATAACTAGAAAACCTAGTCATGACAAAACAGGAGTTAAATAACTTAAGACAGACAATGTCACACTGAAAAGCAATTTATATTGCAAAACTAAATAATCCACCTGAAATGTTCAAAAGCAATGTATTTGAAAGCAGAAATTCCAGTAATTGCAATCTGAGCCGCATATACAATTTTAAAAATGCAGTCTCTATGTATACAGGAAACTTAAAAGATTATTGTTCAAATCTGCTCTATTTCTTTCGTGCAAGGGCATCCACGGTGTGTTGGACCGGTCCCTGCCCAGAAAACTCTTGCAGCCCACAGCTGTGCAGGGATCAGAGAAGGGCAACAGCAACAGGGATTTGCTATGCATGATATCTTACAGATGTAGCAGTCGAAACAAGAAGTCAAATAAAAGTAATTGGGGGAAAATGAGTCGTGTTTATGCTTAGAAAGACACCAATATCTTGATCTTTAAGTAATAAATCAAATCTTTAGCTACTGATACATTTTAAACAATAAGTGAGTTACATCTGTTTATTGGCTAAAATGGTTTTGAGCCAAACTCTGCAATTCTTCTGGCTTCTGTCATTGTTTCTTTCCAGGAAGACTTTTGGCTGACTGGGTGACTGATTGGTAAGAATGCAAATGCAAGATGCATGTAATGACGGGGTTAGGAGGGTTGGGTTTTCCTCCTGGTTTTACTCTGAGAGGCTGTGTGATTTTGGACAACTCAGTGCAGCTTCCAGTGCTTTATTTCCCTTGAAAATGCAATTCCAGATGTTTTTCTTGAAATATTTCCAGGCATACAACACCTGGTAATACTGGACTTCCAAGCAAAGTCCGCTTTGTTATCCACTTTCAGGCAAAACTCCAGATAAAGCCGAAAACATCTCTTAGCCCAGTCCGTACTGTATAACTAGAAAAYGCTTTGATTCCAATTTATTTCTCAATATGAAGCAAATAATAATTCCTAGAAATGTTGTTCTCATATTGTATTTAGAAATATGGCCAAATAAAGAACATAATTCAGACATGAAGACTGAAAGATGTCCTGAGATTTTTTAAAACATCACATCTCAATACTTGAAAGTCTCTGTCCACGCCTCAAAAAAGCTGCTAAAATTATCTCTTTCCAAAAGGCCTAACACTTTGTCACACTTCTTGAAATCTTAGTGCTTGTGAAATGATTTATTGTTGACGATTTTTTAAAATTATTAAATGCTGAAAGCCTCCAGAAAGAACTCAGGTTCAGGAGGCTGGATATTATCACATAGAAGAGAGGATTTTCCTTTTTATGTTATATATTTTTAATATCTCTCTACCTCTCAGGACCTGTTTATGGCCTACTTGAATCTTTTCTCTTTCTTCAGCAGAGATGTTGTCCTGCTTCTTAATACTTGTGACTCTCATATAATCACTGCTCTGCTCATACTAACTCAAACATCTTTATACATCTGCTCTTGAAAATTCAGATCTACCAAAACATCTGCAAGAAATCAATCAATCCAAACATGGTGTTATACTTGCTTTCTTCAGCTGAGTTCTGATTTTATGCTGTATCTTTCTCTTGTCCCTGCTCATTGCAGAGGAGTTGGACTAGATGACCTTTAAAGGTCCTTTCCAACCCAAATTATTCTATCATTCTACAACTTTCGGGGAGTTAAAAATGGTATGGTATTTTTCCAGGCATAATATCTGTGGTTTGAAAAAAACCCTCAGTTTGGGCAGGTGCTCGAGGTGTGAATAAAGAGCTCCTCCTGAGTCCTTCCAGGACTGTGTCAGCTCGGGAAAGCCCCATTGTTTCACTGGATGGCCTCAGTGCCCGGCTAGGCTTGCTTCTGCCTTGGTAGAGCACAGTTACCAGCCAGAGCTAGTGCTAATCATTACAGATATTTATGCTTTTTCTTTACACATTCTGGTCATGAGTGAAATAGTTAACCTTGTTGCTATTTGCTTTGAGATCACCTTAATGACTTCACTTAATGCTCACTGGAAAACAGGGAGAGAGCTCCAATTTATGTTATATCATTCTCTAAATTCTCAGGCAGGCTTTTGTGTACCAATTTCAATCTCTTCAGGTGTAGGTTTACTCTAAAAGACCATGGAACAGCACAGCATTACTGACCTAGCAAACCTAAGTAGTTCGCACAGGTCTAGACACAGGCAAGAAATTGTGATTAAAAACAAAACAAAACAAAACAAATCCCAAACCTTTTAAGTGCACCAAGGTCTTAAAATAGGGGTGAGGGAAAGAAAGGGAATCTATGAATCCTAAAATTAGAGCAGGAAGTATCGAGGATTCTTTTGCTCTTGTTTTGCAATTATAGATCCAAAATCATGGTTTGAGTTACTTTTCTGCTAGAAGGTAAGAAGCTGAACCATTTACACACCCATTTGATCTGTTTTGGTCATGTTTCTTAGTAATTTCTCAGTGCAAACCCCTCCCCTGAATGGCTCCCACAGTTTGAACTACTTGTTTACAAGTGGTAAAATATTTGCTGCTTTGAGATAGAGTGATATCGCCCACTCTCTCCACCCACGATTCTATGGGTTCTGAAAACCAGTCAGCCAACAAAACAGGTTTGTTTGTATGTCTCCAACCTCTTCACCCTCACATCAGTCTACAAAAAAAGGAAGGGTGAACTGACCTTCTTTAAGTGAGCAGTGATGTAACGGTGCTTGTTAGTAGAGTCTCAGGGGTATCATGATTGCAGGACTTTCCATTAGAGTTCCTTTTCTGGGTCTTCTCCAAGAAACAAATCCAAATCTAATCACCTCATGTGCTGCAATGGAAACAGCCCCAGAGTATCAATATAGTGTTTTAAATCAGGCAAGCCTAGAAAATGAGGAAAATTATGCTGTGTGTGTTAATGGTGATTTTCCTGCAGATTTTCTACATCTGTTTTACAAGAGTTCCCGATGTTTTTAAGAAAATACTGAGTTGTTGGAGAGGACAAGGGAGAAAATGCACATAAAATTTTGCAAACTAAAAGGAGAGAAAAGCTAGAAATAACAGATTTTATTAGGTTCTACTACACTGTTCCAGTTTCCTGTTACTGCAGGCAATATGAATWCATATGATCCCCTTAACAAATTGAATGAACCCCACCCTCAATTGCTTTGATTTCTTTGTACTTATTTTGGAAAACGGTTAAAGAACCTCACTCCTGTGAATAGTGGAAACCTTATTGTTACTAAACTGTCATTTTTCAGGACCAGATTAGTTTTCGTCTCTGTCATTTTCAACTGATTTTCTGCATTTTACTAAAACAGTTCATTGTCTTCATATAATCTCCCCGCTGTTTTTTTTATTTTCACTTTTTAAGTGTTCTCATTCATGCTCTTTCCTGACTTCATGTCATCAGCAGATTTTACTAGTTTCTTATTATTATATTTTTGCCGTGGTTTCTAACAAAAATACTAAATAAGATGCATTTCAAAATTATTTCTAGAGGAACTCCCAATTTAACACAATTCATGGGTTTAGAGTCTTCAATTAGATCCTTACTGGATTTAGGATTCATTTACTGATTTCCAGGTTTGCAGTTTAATCTATGACTTTCCATGCTACAACTTATAATGTTGAAACCCAAATAAATTTAATCTACCAAAGCTTCTTAATCTAAAAATCATTCCTCATTAAAAGATATGGAACTATTCTGGCTCAATCTGTGTTTGGTAAATTCAAGAGACATCTCTTCGTGACTTTAAATATTTATTCTACAACACTGCATAGTTAAGATCAAACTAACTTTAAAATTATTCTCTTACTCATTTGATATTTTCTTACAAAATTGCTCTCAGGAGAAGAACTTTAAAGAAGAAAAGTGGTGTTTGTCAGTGATGTTTAACAGCTGGTAACAGAATGGATAGAGGGCCTCATTCAGAGTAAGTCAGCTGGAATCTTTCCACTGACTTAAYAATCTGCAGGTCAGTCTTACAGTAGTCTAGAAAATTGCCACTTCTTTTTAAATTTTATTATCAGCAAAAACATTGTGGCCCAGCTCCTCAGACAGACAGGGAATACATATGGCATTGCAAGACAGAACAGATTTTTTTTTTGCTGGTTATTTAGTAACTGATTTTCCCATCATTTGTTCTAGCTGAAATTTTCAATATTAGTAAGGAATACATTACATTCATATGTTRATGAGCTGCCTAGTCTGAAAAACTTTCCATCTTTAACTTTCAAGACTGTAATTTCAGAAAACATGGCTTCTGTACCTCATGTATAACTCAAGAACAAAATAGGTACTACGAGATTATGATCAAGGTCTTATGGAGCAGTCATAGCAATAACAACACTTGTTAAAAAAAGATAGCAATATATTATTTATATATTATTATAGAAATATTATATAATATGCTCTCTTATGTAGTCAACACATGGCATTAAAACAGTCCATAGTCAGAAGTTCCCTGAATCCTCAGCACGGTGAATGAGTGTGCGTTTGAAACCATGTCAAATTCACCACATCGTTCTAGTTATGGAACCAAACTACAACACAGATTTTAGCCTTCCATGCTGAGAGGAGGTGAGTGGAAATCAGGCACCAGTTCTTCAGAAAAATACAAGTTCTTACTCCCTGGTGTGTTCATTACCTCTGTGTTCATTTCATTAGGGATAAAACTTTTGTTATTCCAACTCCTCAGAGTCTTAAAGCAGCAATGCTGGACCTTTTTCACAGCTACTGGAAAGTTCACACGCTTGGAGAAGTACCCTGACATTAGCAAAATAGTGAGACACATCTGAGCTTGGACAGCAACAAAACCCAGGAGGACAGTGCAATCCCTCCAAATTATAAATTGGCAAGTGCAGGTGCCGCTTAGGTTTAACCCTCATGTCTCTATTTTTTGTACTTGCACGACTTCCAGCAGGCTTGCTGCTGGTCCATCTGCCAGCTCCCAGCATTCAACGAGGTCATTTAGGTCCTCCTCTTTCACAGTCTGCCAAGACCTCAGTGTCTAAGTTTACCTGGGATAAACTTTGCCTGCAGGCTACAATCTATTTTTTTTTAAAGGTTTAAATATTTCAGTGACCACTTTTAAGAAGTGCTGAATAGAACAAGGCAGATTTTTGTGGAATGAAGTGGCAAATGAAATGCAGATAATAGTTCTGAAGTCCTGGATATTTCCACATTTTCTCAGATCTGGCTATGAAGCAACAAGTGAAGACCCAGCTTGTTACTGTTCATTATGCTGACCTAAATTTTTTATTTTTATCCTGCAGGGAAAGGGTCAAAAAAAGGGTTAAAGGACAAAGTCCTCCATCTGAGGATGATATAATCACACATTGTAATGTTGTTGACGGGCATTTCAGTAATTATGGGAACCAACCGGGATTTGCACTCTGTATCCTGTAAAACTATGGACGGGAGTAAATCCAAAGTAACAGGAGATGGTGTTGTCCTGATTAAGCCAGGGGAAACATCCTGTCTCGGAYTGAAAAATATTCAAAAAAAAAAAAGATTTTCTGTTGGATTGTCAATACCCTTTAAAATCCATTTTCTTTGTAACTATGCTCTCCCACACTGATTTATACATTGCTAGGTCATTTTTTTTTAAATGTAGGGGAAAAATCCTCTGGAAAATATCAGCAGAGGAGTGACGGAGGAGAGTTTTTGCTTTTGTACTTTGAGACAAAGGATTTCTAAACTGCAAGGCCCCCAAGCTTGGTTACAGAAATACAGTCCTCAGTCAAATAAAAACAAATACTGTSTATAGGAAGAAGTTTAGGAAAAGTTTAATGGATAGATCACAAGTCTGAAATCATATTTTTCATTTCTTTACAGCAAACAATACTTCATGAGTGTTTGTTTTTTTCTTTTTGATCTCCATGTAAGCTCTGATTTCAGTTTTTGCTAAATTAATATCTCTACCAGACAGCTAGCTGAAAAGGTGGAAATCATACAACCCTCCTTTTAAATTTGCCTGTAAGACTGGTTAAAAAAGATTATTAAAAAAAAAAAAAAAGGAAACTGAGCTGGTATTGCACTGTCAGATTCTTAATGCAAACTAGTCAAACCTCTACAGACTGACCACTTGAGCTCAGCCTGTTGTTTATTGGAGTTGAGGTATCTCTTTGATTGATTTACTTCATGAGCTTGAGAAGCTGTATGGATGAAATGCTGTGGTTCTGAGTAAGAGAAGAGAAGAATTCCACCGTGGAAGTGTCTGAAATCCTTGAAGCTGTGTCTAAACCAATCTGTGTGATACTATTTCTTTATGGTTTGGATATGAGCCCCATTGCACCCAAATCCCTGCTACCTTTCATTCTATGTGACTTCAGGATCTGGATTGCATTGATCTGGCTGTCACAGCCATCCTTTGGCATCCAGTCTCGCTCCCAAACAGATCAAGCACCACTATGAGAACAATGAGTCTTTTTTTCAGTCCCACTATTCCCATTGTTCCAGGAAACTCCCTCCTCTGGCAATTAGAAACTTGCAACCAGTTTCCAGCCTTGAGTCATGCATGGTCAGTTTTCACTCATTCAGCCTTATGCTGACATGTTCTATAGCTTTAATAATCGATTCTTTTCATGAAATATACCCTGATGCATTAAGAGGCAGGAACAACATCCCTTCTTGGCATTAATTTTTGCATACTAAGCAAGACAAAACTTCCAGACTCCTATTACAAGTGAAACTCTCTCTTCCTTTCATTACTGGTTTCCATGAACATGTCCTATATTTCTGCAAAAAAAAAAAATCTCTGGATTTATGCATGGATCCAGGATTTCTGTCTCACTTAAATCTACTGTGTATTAACTCCAATCAGGAGGGATCCAAATATATTCAATCTTTCTGCAGGACATGCTGAGCTCAGTTTTATATCTACTCGGTACAGCACTTCCCAGAAGTGTTACCCCTGAATATTTTGTCTCTGGAGATGTCAGAGTTACTGCTCAGCTGTGATGTGCATGCATGCAGCAGCAAGTCTGAAGAGATGCAAAACATTAAATTTGGTGCATACATATCTTCACTGCACATGAGCCTATTTGGGAAATTTGGGGAGGAACAGAGCAGTTCTCCCTGTCTTAGTAGCATCCTTTACCTGTTTCCAACATGAATGAGCAGAGGTGATGGTGACTGAACACTTTAGCTGTATGCACTGTACTTGCAGCATCTCACCTAATTACAATTTTGATTTACCTTTTACTTGGTTAAATCTCAGTGTTGTCTCAGAGTCCTTTATCTTGTCAATATAGATAAACATGGTACCTGAACTGCTTTTGAATGTATGTTTTAAATTGCCATTTTGTTCCAATGGGACAAAATTCTCAGAAGATGAAAATTTGAGCTAATACCATGGTACATTAACAAAAAATATGGCCTGTATTTTTCATGGTGTGGACGAAGATGAGGCAAGTGACACTAGTTTTTCAGAAGTCTTGTTCATAATATCTCTGTATTTGTTGGCTGGATGATTTTACAGAAGTAAACTTTACCAGATCAGATAGAAAGAGACTTTTTTGAACAGACACAGTGACTGCTTTGACTTTTAAAAGCACTCTGCAGTGATCAACTCATCTTCCTCTGGAAACAAATTGAAGTGAGAAAAAAACCTTTTGAAGAGTTGAATTTGAGACTCAGTAGATGAGAAAGGRTAGAAAGGTGGGTCACACAGGATAAGACTCACACCCAAAAGGTCTTGTTCAAATGTGTGTACCTTTTGGTGAGTCAACTACAAGTTTTGGTTTTAAAGGTTACTGCTACTGTGATTTACTGCAAAAGAGCATTATTGGTATTAGGCAGGGAGCACTACTTTAGTAATGTCTCACTCCATCCAGCTAAACTGTGCTTAAGTCACTGTAGCCTTAAGCAGTCTTGAATCAGTTCAGTAAACATGGTTTTAATATAAGTAAGGATTGGACGACAGCAAATCAGTGCCAGAGCTTGGAAAATGACCCAGGACTGCTGGCCCTCGAGTCTATGTGYTAATTAAAGCAAAAATTTCCTCTCTTGTCCAGCAGTTAGGATTCCAAGAGATAGAAAAGGAAAGTGGAGAGTGTGTGAGTGATATTTTACTAACCTGCATCTTGTAAACATTAGTTACAATTGGACTTTTAGAATAAATTCCAGATTTCAGTATAAATTCCAGAGCACTGTTCTCAGTCAGATACTTTTCTGATTCGTTGGTGTTTTTTGGGTTTTCCTGGCTTTGTATTAAGGGAATTACATCTCACTGAGTTGCGTAACAAGGACTGAGAGCTGTTCCTTGGCTAAAGCAATGCTCACACAAAGGTACTCAGTGCCAGTAAAGCTGCTTCAAGTCTGCCAGCTAACCAACAGCACTTTTCTTCTGCTTTTTTTTTTCCCCTTGGCTGAGAATGGTCATATATTGGCTCCAATTCAGTCCTCCTGACAGGAAGGGTTTTCTTGAGGATAATAGAACATAGCCAGGGTGTCTGAGCCTCTGTTGGGCTTTCCCATAACAGTCTAAATCAGCGTTTTTAAACCGTTTTCGTTTTGTAACTCCCTGTCTTCAAGGGAAGGTGCAAGCCTCTGTGTAATAAATTTAAGCCTCCCAAGAAGATGCCCACCATGGCCTAGTTGGGAAACTCTCCAGAAGACCTCTGGGGTTGCAAGCTGAGAATAGCTGGCCASACCCAAGGTCTTATATGTAAACTTACATCAGTCTAGAGCATTTTCAGTGCAAAGTCTGAGATGAGAGAAATATTTCCAGTGATAACTTTTTATTTAAAAGCCAGTCCTCCATTAGTGGTGTTTCTGTTACATTAAACCTTCTGCTTTGTCAACTTATTTACTAACACAGTGCTGAGTTCAGAAATTTCCAATTATATCAAGCTTTTCATTTCTAAAAACACTCGTCACCTTCTGAGCTTTTGAATTTGTGGGAAGAAGAGTGGAAAAAAACCAGATACAGTCCAAATTATAGTGAGTGGAAGAGCCTTTCCTTTCTTAGATTGTGCCCCTGTGTGAGAAAAATTGAGGGAATTTTCCTGTTTTCTGAGTATGATCAGCTGTCACTCAACCAGGGCAGCATCAGTTACTCACCACAAGCAAACCTTTTGTTTCTGCACCCAGGTGGAGGTGTGAAATGGTATTTCCCTGTACATACACACGCAGTTCTGCCTTTTTGTGGGTGAGTCAATAGCCCTGGTGTTTTTCTAACGTTTTCTCCCACCAAAAGAACAGATGAGTAACAGGTGAGTTCTGTCATAGGGAAATAGCATGGTGAGGACATCACTGTCTCAGAGAAGCCACAAGCTAGGAAAGGAGAGGACTTCATAGCCAGGAGTAAGAAGGGAAGAGTTGTTTTCTCTTCAGGCTGAAGATTTTCTGGGATCTCAATCACGTGTTCTAAGGTGATAGTTCAGAAAAGCTTCAGGTGTTCCTGAAAACTAGAGAAAATTCCTACAAAATAGGACTATAAATCTGGATTATTGTACAGACTGAGTTATTTTCAAATGATCACTAATTACTTCTGTTCCTATGCGTACAGATCTAGAAACCTAATTTAAGTCACCTTTTTTTTAATATGATAACCTGGAATATTAGTAATTGTCTTTTTGAAAAGTAGCTGTCAGTTGCACTGCCATCTCAGAGTGCTGGTACAAGATTAATTATGTCTTCAGGAGCTGAGAAAATCAAATTTGTCTCAATTGACACTGTTTTTCCTTTCTTTTCTCATGAAGTCAGAGGTTTGGCTTTCTTTGAGTAGAAAGTGACCTGAAAAAAAGTGGAAAGCTGTTTTCTACTTTGGACATGTGACTTCCCAAACAAAGGAATCCAACTACACTACATTACATATACACATTATACACAGAGCTTATTCTGACTTGTAGGGAATGTAATGGTCTGAAATCACTCAGTAACTAATGAAAAAGATCAAAATGATCAATAATTTCAACAAAAAACATGTACCAAAACTCTCAAACAGTCACCAAAAATCAGTCAGGAAAGTCATATAGGTTTTTCTGTCTTTACATCTACAGTCTAATGGGTTTTTGAGATACCCATTACGTGAGTGGTAAAAGCTCCTGAGTGTGATGGGGTGAAATTTGTCTGGTTCTGGACCTGCTAGAGCAAGCTGCTTTGTCTGATACACATACAATTTTCTACTGGCTGCCAGTTGGCTTTCACCCAYATGGCCTTCCAACCCTCATAAGATATTAATGGATTTTAGGGAAATTGAAATAATTTGTGTTTCCAGAGCCTCACCTTGCCTCTTTCTTTCATTGCGTAGAACTTGTCCACACCAGGATCAACACACACCGTTCCTGCAATGCCACATTTGCAAAGCAAATCTCCACAATGAACCCATACAGGCCCTAAGAGGCTCAACCACAAGTCTTGTTGGGAGCTGAGGGCAGAATTAGAGGATGTCAGGATGACTTTATGCTGCCCACCCACATTTATCCACTTGAAAGCTAGCTGAAATCAAAATCTTCTGGAATTGCTTCCAATGTGATAAGGACTGATGAACAGAAAAGCTATTCAGGAACAGGTCCTTCTTGTGTGGAACGAGGCATAAAAGGGGTGGGGATACTGTGACGGTCAGGAGAGGAGGTGAAGTGTAGTGTGCCCCATCTGAAGGTCATTGGAAGTCTTACACTGGGGATAGAGAATCTATGAGGGAAGATACAGTGAAAGTGTTCAAGTACAAAGTGAGAATCTTTGCTGAAATGAAGACTGAAAAACCTGCTAACCAAAGAGTAGAAACTCCTTTTCTTCTTCTTTTTTTTTTTTCTTTTTTTTTTCCTTTCATCTCTGCTCAGTGTCTCTGTGAAAAACGTGTGAGGCAGAGATTTTTTAAGTTATTTTTGTGGAAGAGAGCAGGAAGGAAATTGGGAGGGATTTATGTACAGTTCTTTGTTGCTTTCAAAAGCAATAGGATGTTTGTTTATTTAAGTGCTGTTGGCCAGAGAAGAAAACTGAAACCCTAATCTCAGAAGAAGATAAATCATTACCTATTTCAACACCTTTGCTTTTTTAGATTTTCCTGGGGTCCAGTTATTTTTTTGTTTCCATGGACAGGGATTACTGACTAACTCAGTCTCACAGAAAGTGGATTTTTGTCTCTCAGGGTTAACATAAGCAAAGATCACACCCTGGCAGAACGGCAGGTCTGTGCTAAGGCTGCTCGTCTCCAGATGATCATCTTGCTTTAAGCAGTGGATATGTTCCTTGCTACTGACTGAGAGTGAAAGTGAAATATAAATATTATAAATGACCTGAGCTGATGAAGTACTAGAATTACTCACTCAGCCAACCAAACCTGTACTTCTCCTCCACAGTAAATTCCAAATAAGGACTCCATTGTAAAAACATTCTAAAGTCTTTTATCATTAATTTAATGTCTCACAAAAATAGACTTATAATTGGTCCTTGATGGGTGCTCCTGGTCCCTCAACAGACAGATGCCAGCGGCAGTGGTAAAAAGTGCTCTTCCATATCATGTAGATTGCTATTTTGTAAGCTCCTCTCAGCCTAGACTTATTTATAACCTCACAAAAACAGGTTATCCTCACAACATGTTATGCAGTGGTAGATTTGGTTATCCTTTGGTCAGTTACGTACTGAAATAAAACAGTATTATGCCATGGGGATGGTAAAATTTCATGTGTAGTTTGCTTTTGAAGACTTCTAGCAGACGATCAGAAGCTTTGGCACATCCATTTCACTTTTCTCACCCTTTTCCCYATGTAATATTTTTCCTTAAAAGATACATCTCCCCTGCCCAGTGAATCTTTGAAGCTTCTCCTTTCATCATCCAAGCAACTTTTCTCACAAAATACATTTTCTTCATCCTAAAATTAGCAAGGCTTTTGCGGGACAGGAAGAAAATTTTTATTTGTGAGAAATAATTTGTTTTTCTTCTATGAATGACAACAAAGTTTTGGGGTTTGGGGTGGGAATTAACGGGACATTTTTTCCCAGTTCCATTGTCAGCATCACCCAGTGCTGAAGCTGATTGTAGAAGGGAATGGAATTTCTGACGCATTTTCAGCCTACTTCATCAATAAAATTTCAGCAAATTCTTTCCCCTAACTTTCCAGCCACCTATAACAGCCTTACAGCTTCTGTAAGTTTATGTTTTAACCATACTGAGTGGAGAAAACAACTAACCCCCGACTGTGTTAGGTTTTCCGGTTCTAAGCAGGTTTGAAAGCAGTTGGTTTGTAAAGCAAAGAAACCACAACTGTGAGAGCCAAAACCATGTTCAATTGGAGAACAAGCAGTACTCACAGACCAATTCCAAGAATGTTTTCACTTTGTGTTACCCGACTGTTGAACAGCATCAGGTCAGTTATACTTAGGTTTCCAGAGAATAAGTTTTCTGATTCCATCTCCAACCAATACTAAATTTCAAAAGAAAGAAAAAACAGATAATAGCTCAAAAATGAAAGAAAACACATCAGTAGTAATTAAGTATTCATTGATAAAATGYGGTGACTAATAGAACCTTTTTTGTTCAATGTTATCTGTTTTACTTATTCTGATTGATTAAAATTGTGTTTACAAAAAGATGTCCATTTCAAAGGAATTTCTACAAATGGCCCCTTTCTGCAATAATGAGTTTTAACACAACTCTGAAACATAGGGCCATGCAAAATGTTGATATTGGAGCTCAAAACCAGGAAACACTCCTCTGATTTCTGTATTATGACCAATATATCTGATTCAGAACAAAACTGATTAATGATTTGTTATCACAACAGCTTTCAATGGAATCTCCTGTGTTCAACTACATTTCAAAGAGATCATGTTCAGATCTGAAGTCCAGGAAAACGTTATCACAGACAGCTGGTCTTAAAAACATTCCTCTGTCATTAACTTCTGATTCTTATGTGCCATGAGMAACAGTTTGTCACCCACTCCAGTTTGTCTGCTGATACACATTAAGAACCAAATGCAGAGCTATTGAGATACTGAGCAATCTTGAGTTGTAGCCAACACTGAAAGTAAAAAAGATCTTTTTCTTTTTTTAAATGGACTTTTTATCTTCTTTGAATTCTTCAAATTCATATTAATTCACAGGAAGATATAGAAATGCTACAGTATTTTGACCATGACAAGATTTTTACGTTTCTGCTGTTGTGGTTTGTCTGCCCTTAGTTTTGCACCTGCACAAATTGTCATATCGAGCAGGAATATCAGGCTCACTTAAGAAGACCTTGTTTCATGTAAATATAATACATGCTGTGGTTCAGGCTTGTAGGTATAACGGGGTTGAAAGTTTTCAGTAAAAGACTGAAWGGAAAAGTGAAGATGTGATAACATCTATACACATAATGCAATTGCTGCTAATAGAATAACACTTTGCCTTCTACAGATACCACAGTCACACCAATGCACAGAGGGAAGTGCTAATGTGTCTAAACACRCAATTTTAATTAACTACTCACAAACACTGCACAGGCCTCTGACAGGCTCCTAATATCTGCAGTGCATGCATGACCTTCTTAGCAACAGTGATTGCACCTGGGGGCCAAATTATAGTGAGCACAGGTTACATGTGCTTTATAGCCCTGGCAAGCCCAGGAGCATTCCACACTTGAATATGCTGGTGGGAAAGGAAACCCTTGTGCATGCAACAAGTAAGGATGTGAAAGACACCGATGAAGCCTTGAATTTGGTTTCTAACCATTATGTGACTGGGAACACTGATCCAAGAACTTAGCAACTGCAGAGAAATTATTCAATCTTAGGGCATGCATACAACAGAGACAGTGAAAGTCCCAACATACTCCTTGATTTTTGCTGATCATAAACTCATAGCAAGCCCATGCCCTTCAGTGTCATAACTAGTGTACGAAACTGTCCTGTACTATCACAGCCCCTAAGGAGCAGGAAGTGGCCTAATCATTTCTTCATCACCCACGTGAGCAATAACAATGCAGGTCATGAATTACCTCAACATGATGTCACACATTAACTTCTGTGTACCCTATAGCTCTCTGGTAAATCAAGTTTTCTTCTAACACAAGAACCCTGGCTCTTATATTTATTCCTGATATCAGGTTATGCTTGATTGTCATAGAATCATAGAATGACCTACTTTGGAAGGGGTCTTAAGATCATCTAGTTCCAGCTGACCCGCCATGGGCAAGGACATCTTCCACCAGATCAGATTTCTCAAAGCCCCATTCAACCTGGCTTTGAACACCTCCAGGGGTGAGGCATCCACAGCTTCTCTGGTCAACATGTGCCAGTGCCTCACCTCCCTCACAGGAAAGTATTTCTTCCTAATATCTAATTTCAACCTAGTCTCTTTCAGTTTGAAGCTATTCCCACTTGTCCTATAACCACATACCCTCATAAATAGTCTCTCCCTATCTTTCTTGTAGGCTCCCTTCATGAACTGGAAGGCTGCACTTAGGTCACCCTGAAGCCTTCTCTTCTCCAGGCTGAGCAGTCCCAATTCTCTTAGCCTTTCATCATAGGGGAGGTGCTCCATCCCCCTAAACATTTTGATAAGGCGGAACCATCTACCCTGTGGTTTGTAGACAAAATATGTCATGATTATTCCCTATGCTGTGATTATTCATATGATTTGTATTCTTGCAAGTACTTAGGAGTTTTTGGGGACTGAGATTTTTTTCACGTTTTTTTCTTACAGTGACTGATCCCCGGGTAGCCAGAAGGTTTAAAGACCCCAATTAATTCTAGAAAGGAGAAGAAATGGGAACTGGGATTTCCTGCCTACACTAGGGGAGGTTGGTTATTCTAATATCTCAATGCTAATGGAAATACTTTGAACTGTTATGTTTCTATTATTATGGCATAAAACTTGGAAAAATATTCTGCTTACACACAAAGCTGGTAAAATATTTGTATTTATTTCTGTAAAATGTAAAAAGCTTAAATAATCACAATAAAATTCTGTATTTTCTTTCGGGTCATTTTCACCAGTGGTCTCATGGCATCACTCAAAATCACAGGTACACAGAATGGGTATGGAAAAAACCACATGTATTTATGCATGTATTTGGCAAGTTTCAGGTCAGCAGGAGAAACTGCCAAGCACAAGGTTTTATCAGTGATTAGGAGGTTCATGAAAATAGGGCACCATGGTACGAGGTACTTCCCAACCTCAGCTCAGTCCCTGACCTGTTTGTTTCCATGTTAGACCTTCAGCTAGCTAACAAGCACAAGAGAGGAGGTGGTGCTGCTAAAGCAAATGCTTTAGTTCCTGATTCCAGTGGGAACAGAAGGTGGGAGTCAGCTCAGTCCCTGTGAGACTTGACAACTGTTGCAGGCAGCCTGAGGTATGGAAGGTCAGAGGCAGTTACTTGACAGAAGAAATGAACTGATCAAAAGAAGCACTGATTTCCCTCTGCTGCTGTAGAGTTGATGTTTCAGACTTTGTACAAGGGCTCCCACAGCAGACAGAGCATCTCTCTCTCTCTGCATGTACACACCACACAAACACACACATGTGTGTGTGTGTGTGTGTGTGTGTGTGTGTGTGTGTGTGTGTGTGTAGGGGGGTGTATAGGAAACAGTCTGCCTGAGACACCCTTTTTGTTCGCGAAAGGAAGTGTTTGAATTGGAAGAGGATCCTTCCAAGGACAAAACATCAGGGACAAATTTATACATAGCAGCAGAAATTGCTCTCTGAACTTCATATAGGAAGGACTCTGAAGGCAGATTTTATAAACAGACCCGTTTGGATCTCTGAAGAAAGGATTTGAAAAGTCAAACACATCCAGGACATGCCTATAAAAGTAAAAATTACACTGCCCAGAGCCTTTTAAGCAACAGACTTATTTCAAACAACAGAATACTATAACTGTTAGTCTCTCTCTCTCTCTGTGTGTAGACATACATTGGCAAAACTAACTCCTGAGTAAAGATGCTGTTAGTTTAGAGATTTTATCCATTGCAGCTGTAAGACCCATGGCTGAAACTTGTTGATTGTTGCTGCTGAGCTATAAGACAGGCAAGTGAGATGCCCAGAGACGAAAAAAYCTTCACTTCGCTTGGCTAAAGGAATGAACTGGATGGGCCAGGAATCATTTGCTGGTCATTTAAGGAACAGTTTGGGTGACTTTTCTTCAATTAACAGAATAAATTAATTCACCTGAAAATGAATAGTGAAAAGAATTATATCCAGGATGCTGGAAATGGACAGTTATTGCATTCTGCATTGGATAGACACTACAGACAATACAAAACAAAGGATGCTGGAAGAGCCTGCCCAAGAGGAGGGCAGGAAACTCTAGGACCTATAAGTTATTCCCAGCCATGTTCAGAAAGGCTTCCTTTCACGGTAGCTTCAACACAAACTGCTTTGCTTCTCGTAGCACAGTGGGAACTAGGGATGTCTATAGGCAAACACAGTCAGCATTGGAGGTGTTTCCCCCCACAACTGCTGAATCAGATCCCTTTAACTACTCAGCCTTGAAACTTTTAGTGCACATTACATTTTTATTCTGGAAGACACCTGGAGAGTACATTCATGACTTGTGTGCTGCTGTGTCCTGGCAGCTCCAAAGGAAGAGTCATTAGCCAACCAAACATGAAGCTTACAATTCTTCAGGAGGAACACAGCCACTGTACTCTGCATTTTTTTTTCTCGCTACCAGTCTTTTAAAGAAAAGCAAAATTTACAAGTGTTCCAACAGCTTCATTAACTGCTGCCTCTCCTCCATAGACAGCAAGGGTTAAGGATGCATGGCCCTGGCCACTTGTCAGGTTTGGCATGCTAGAGCCAACAGCTGGTGGAGGCAGTTAATTAGTCCTTTGCCCTGCTCAAAGTTCAGCCTTGATTGGCAGGGAAAAGCAGGCTGCAGCAGCCTGCTTCCCTCTTTCAATTAACAAAGGCCTGTGCCATCAGAT
Organism: Amblyornis subalaris; assembly: GCA_018881555.1. NCBI lineage: Eukaryota > Metazoa > Chordata > Aves > Passeriformes > Ptilonorhynchidae > Amblyornis > Amblyornis subalaris. The sequence goes on along the minus strand of JACAXG010000017.1, from coordinate 3,771,605 downwards.
TACCTTGGCAACATGCCATGGCATCCGTGTCGTTTGCCTGCCTGAGCTTTGCCATGGTAACAGGAAAGCTAACCTTGCCAAGGCAGCATCTGGTCTATGGGTGGCAGATTACCTGCCAAACAGATTTACTAGCTGCAGAGTGCTGCTGACTGCCCCGAGAAAAGAGAGAAAGCAGGAAAATCTTGTGACAAAAAGATGATTATCCATTTTAATTTTTCTTTCCAAGCAAAGGTTTCCAGAGGTCCAGTTGCTGATGTGTGGATAGAACTTGTCTTTATTCTTTCTAGGCATGAAAACCATTAAACAAATTAGACTTTATCTCATCCACAAGGTCCTCTGGGTACTACAGAAGCAAAAGTCTTTGTTGAGGACTAATTTCTATTATGTGTTAACCAGACTGGTCTTGACAGAGCACTGCTGGTTTTTCAATTCATTTTATCACATCCATTTTTTTGTGTTGATACTAGAGATATCCAACAATCATAGATCCAACTGCTCATAAACCGTGTTGAAAATCAGATCTGAATGTCAGAACCACATCGAGTTCCAATGGCCTGTAAAACTCAAGGACGAGTGGTACTAGATTCATAAGCAGTGTGAGATTTTTCCAGTGGACTGTCTGAACTCAGTAGAGATTGAAGCTCTGGATTCGTAGAGGGCAGGGACAAAGACTGTAGGCAGTGCAGGACTGGCTCCATCTCTATCAAACTACTCTTCAAAGCAAGTCATGTTGCAAAGAAAGGCCAGAAAACCAGTGGCCAAATCCCAGCAGTTCCTCTGTTTTGGGAGTCAATTCCATTCTGACTCTAACCCACTAACACCGAGCTGCTGTGACAAAGACACACTAATTAGACTCTCAAGAAGTATGTGAATGCAAGTACAATATGACTGCCACCATGCAGCAAGGAGTGAAATAACAAAGTTCCTTTCCAGTCCCTCCTAGGTAGTTAGCACACATCTGAAACACGACATTTCTATGAAGCAATAAATGTGATCAAGGAAAATAATTTCCATCTTATTTCATCTCTTCTTACAAACGTAAACATCTTCTCATAAACTTTAGGTACTCACTCCAGGATGTCCCTATCCCAGTTACTGCCTCTGTGTACTTTACACACTGGCCCCTGAGATTAGCTCATCTGGGTACAGCATGGTGCCAATAATGCCATGGTTGTGGGTTGTGGGTTCAACCCCCATCTGGGCCATTAAGAGCAAATGGACTCAATGATCCCTGAGTGTCCCTTCCCACTCAGAATATGCTGTGAAGGAGGTAGTGCAAGAAGTGATGGTAGCTACAAATGGAGCAAGCAGAGACTGAATTTGCTGCAGCAGTGGGAAAATTTGCCTCAGGTTGGAAAGGAAGGTTGGTCACCAATGCTTCACACACTCAGCAAAAAGTGCCATAACATTCTTTTGGTTGTCAATGATCTAGATTATTTTCTTCCCTTAGGTCTAAGTTTCTAAGACATGAGGGGTACATTTGGGAGAGTGTGCATGCACACGTCTCTCAGTGTCACACAGAACTATATGTGCTGAGATCAATACCTAAATGTGGACAAAATAAATTGGACAGCTAGCACATACTTTAAAGGGTCTTGGCAGAAGGACAGCTCCCGGCAGAAGGATTCAGATCAGAATACAAATAACTTGAAATTTCATTATTTGGTGTCTTTGTCTGAAACTTATGGGCAACACCACTGTGAATGTGGGTCATCCTTATTCATAGAGTAGTGAAGATACAGAGAACTGAATGACCTCCTCATATTCACAGAAGTTTCACCTGAGTGATCTCTAGGCTGTGCTCTCTTTCAGCACTCCATACTATTAATTTTACCCTCTTCCATCCATTCTGATTCTCCCGTTCATAATGCAAACATTTTATTGCAGTAGAGATCAGAGACAAGCCAAGTCCTGCAGCTCCTCTGTAGCTCATATAAGCAGAGAGTCCATATCGGCTTGCTGCTGCACCAACTGAGGCAAATACTGAGGTTGAGATCATGTGAGAGATTGGGCCAGGGCTGGGGAGGACCAGAAAAGAGAAGCAGAGGGGCATCAACATCCCTGCGAGGGATTGGTGGCTCCAGAACCTGGGGGATCAGCTGTGCCCATTAGGGATAGGAAAATACAGCCCCCAAGGAGAGCTTGGCCTGTCAGTCCAGAACCTTCCAGGGAAGTCACCCTACTGTCTGGAAGCTCCCAGAAGGAACTTGCTTGGTGGCCCAGACACTCAGGGGAGCTGCTGTGGGATGTGGCCTCCTCGAGGACCCCAAACCCCAGGAGCCTGTGAGATGGCCAGCCCAACCCCTAACAGAGTGACTGCGTCTCTGAGTGAGCATTTTCCCCTATCTGGGACATTTTTCACCTTTACTTTAATCAGCTGCTCCCAAATAGAAGTAAACTGACTGTAGCTTGCTTGTACATGACTAGCTGCTCCATGAAGTGACAAGCTTGACAGAGGTTTCATCTTTCACTTCACCACACTGATGTATCCCTCAACCAGACATCTTGAGTTTTCCCTGCCCTGCCAGGATGAAGAAAGAAAAGAGTTCTCCCAAAGAAAGACTCCTGTCATTTTATATCATATGTGGTTAAAAGTCAGGGATCAGCCACACTGACGAAAACCTTTCTGTCTCCAGCCTCTGGTATGTTCATGACTCCTTTCCAGATCCCAGATTTTACAATGTCAGGACTTCTGTAGGCAAAAGGCATCTGAGGCTGCCTGAGTGTATCTTTTTTCCTGTCTTCAGTAGTGGTCAAAAAGAAATTTGGTAAAGAAAAAAAAACAACAATAATTTCCCCGCTGTCTTTTAGCTAATGAGTGTTATATCACAAACAGGTGATTGGAAAGTTACTAAAACACCTTGAGAGTACTGAACAGTCCTTCTGAGATCTTCAACCTTTGCTCATAGAGTTATTGATCCCAGGAGCTCTGAATGCCCCACTCCAGGTAGGATGCTGGGAAGCAAGATGGGAAGTGCCAATACCCAAACACAACACACTGGTCCTTATTTTGGAAAGAGGACAATAATGTTAGTGGCTAGTTTCTGGATCACTCAGTTTCAGTGTCTAGTCCATAGCCTATTGTGCTTATTAAGAAGAGAGCCCTGTTCATTTCTGTAACCCTCAGCTTGTGCCCTGGAAGTCAAGTTCCATCACATACACATGAAGTCTGTAAAGCACTCATCAGTAGGTTATCATTTGAACTCTTAGTTCAGTGTCAGGGTGTAAAATTTAGCAGATAGTTTTGTGTCTTCCAGAGAAGTGTATTGTTTTCCTGCATGATGGAGAGCTGCTCAGTTTAGTCCTAACATGACAGCTTTACTATAATGTAGTAAAAGAAATAGGAACTAGAATCTGCATATCTACGTTTTGTTTGCCTCTCTCCGTGACCTACCCTTTTTGTGACAAAATGAGAGAAGGAAGCACACAGACCTGGTACAGTCATCTCTCTGTGATCAGAAGCGTGTGCATTGCATATGTGCTTTAGAGGAGTGGAACTGATGGGGAACTCTGTGACCTCAAATATACTGCTGGGCCACCCTAGGAAACCCTAATAAATCCCTCTGGCTTAATTGCTAAGATCTCCAGGGCATGGAGACATGCACAAAAGCAGCACTTTAAATGGCTTTCGTGATGTCAGGAAGTCCAAGAAATTGAAACCAAGTACTCATTATCGCAGAAGCATTTTTGTTGGAGGCTTGCCTCTATGTGCTATGCTTTATAAGAAATGCTTTACTGGGATGCAGGAATTGTTTCATCATTTACAGGGTTGAACAGTTACCACATTGGAGTCAGCAGGAAATCACAAGGGAAATTTTTCACTAGTATAGGAAATGTTTTCATATGTGGTATTGAACCTTTTGCACAGTCTGAGAACACTATTTTACATCAAATGATGATACTGCCTCTTATGTGGTACTCAGTTTGAAGCAATTCTGATGATCCAGTCATTCCCACATGCTGAGAACTGACTCAGCAACCCAATGTGTTGTCTCATGTTAGGATCTCAGATTGAGTAGTTGTCTTCTACAACGCAGGTAGCTGTTTGCAAGAGCATATCCTGGACACCAACCCCACTGCCATCAAAGTTTTAATTCAGAAGTAGGCCAAATCCAGATGGTGAGTCAGGAAATGTTAATGTGCTTTAATTATCAGGCTATTTTTAGAAGGTTCAACATGCTATATTGCCAGGAAGTGAAGCAGAGCAGAAAGTAAAATCCGAGCTAGATGCTTCCCTCTTCTTGAGATAGGGAGATGAGTTATGCATCACTGATACTCTTAAGAAAAAATAAATTGTGACAGTTCTAGGTATTAACACAGAGCATCTACCTCAGAAAACAGCATTTCTTGTTTTATGTCATATTTCCTGAATCCCAACATATAACAGAAGTTTTTGGTCTGTCCTTCAGTTATTGGTTCTATGTCCTCCTTTCTCTCATTAGTAGGACAATGAAAATACCAGTTATTTTAACCTTCAGGAAGTTCTTGGGAATGTTTTCTTTCTGACTGAGGCTGTATGAGTAGAACAACATGAATCTTCCAGGACATTTACTCACTCCAGGTAATAGGCAAAGTGATGTAAATAAGCATCAGGTACGCCTCAGACTTCTCTTGTGTATTACAAGGTCTAAACAGAATCATCCAGAGGCTGAGATTAGGCTGCAATTACTTTTCTGATTGGTGCTGAGATATTTTATAGAACAACACGTAGATGTATTTGAAAGTCTGAAGCTGCAGACCTAGATTTACTGCGTATCAACTGCAACTACTGATCATGGTTTGTTCCTTTCTGGTGTATGTGGGTCTGGTTCTAGGCTCTGCTATGTGTTTCTTGAGTGTGATCTTCAGCAAATCATCTGCATTCTGTACCCATCATGTGTAGTATAAAGAAAGCAATACCTTATACCTCATACCTCTCTTTTAATGTTTATGTGTGCAGTACCTGGCTATAGAATTTTACTCCTGTTTGATACTCCTCAGTGATACTATAAAAATAAGAATACTTATTTTCTGAACATAAAATAAAATAAAATAAAATAAAATAAAATATAAGGATTCCTTGCCCTTTTCTCAGCATGCTACATGTGAATCCAAGCAAACACAACCATTACTGATTTTTTTCATGTAAATGGCAACCTCCATTCAAATTAATTCTTTGTGCAGTTATCAAGTAAGAAATACAGCATAAACCAAATACGATGCAAACAGGAGAACAGACTGCAATGAATAATCCAGCCATCCCAGGTTTCGTGTCCTCTGCCTCCATCCTATCCCTGGAATAATTACAGAGTTTCTTCTTAGGCTGAAAAAATGCTCATCTTGCAGTTGCAAGCATATCGTGTTGGATTTCAGTTTTATTTTTAGTCAAGTGGATTTGCTGTCTCTTGTCAGCTTATTGTGTTGTGTTAGCAGGGACATTTGAACAGAACAGAGTTTTGCTGGAGCTCCAGTGGACTCTTGCATATAAAATCAAAGTTCTCTTGCTTGCTTCATGTTCTCATTCATTCATTCAGTGTCTCAGAGGCTGCCAGCTCTGTGGGCATGCAGCCAGTTTTGCATTTACTACAGGGTTTTGTGTTGGCTGCCAGTCACAAAGGATGGTGATAAATGGATTCAGCAGCACCTATTAGGATTAACTGTAGGCTTAAATTCATTTTGAACCCTCTTACTGCCAAAATTAATTATACTAAAATTAATTATGCTATGTTATCCACTGAAGAACAGGCCAAGGTGAGGAAAATACCCACCTTCATGTTCACTGCAGCCTGGAGCTGAAATAACCAGTGGAATCTATAGAACAGAATCCATTGTGCTTACTAGACCCATAAGCATGAATTTTTGTGCACTGTTTGATTTCAGCTGTCTTCAGATTTTGTTCTCAGAGACTTTGTTCTACACGCTGGCTACGGTGATTCAGATATATCAGAACAGAACCTGTATGGCGATCTGCAAAAAAGCTTGGAGGGTAGGCATATCTTCGTATTTTAGCAAAACCATCAGCTCAGTTTGAATCCCACTTACTGTACTCCATGGTGTGGCATTTGAAAGAAATATGTTGATGGAAAATCCAGTGATTTGATTGCTTTGCAAACCAATTAGGTTCTTTCCAGCTGACCTCTTTTGCAGTAATTCAGTCTGCCCTTGTGTTGGAGACAAGCTGCTGAAAAACAGTGTGAAACCAGATGGGAACCCTGAAACTCTCTATGTCAAAGCAGCAGACACAGTAGAACCCACCATGGGGGCACAGAGATGATGAATAACCTCATTCACGTTCTGCCAGGTCTGTACAATGTCATAGCTTGCACTTAAGAACACCATTGCATTAGAGCTTCCTTTGAAATTAGGCGTTGGTGTGAGTTATACTGGCAGAATGTGGTCTAGGCTGCACAACAGGATGCAGGTTCAACACCGATGCAATGACAACAAAGCCATGAGAGTCACAATGTCCCAGTAAATGACATCCTACATTTTGTGTCCTCTTCTGTATTCTGAGAGGGTGTGAGGCCCATCTACAACATATAAACAATCAAATACCCTTGGTCAGAAAGCCTCTAACTGAAGGGAGGAGTATTGTTTAAAAGATAGAGAAAAGAAAGGACTACAAGTAGAAAAAATGCCATTGTATGGAAGTATTGATTAAAAAGTAACAAAATACCACCTTTTTTTCTGCTGCTCCACAATCTATTCCAGACAAGGAATTTGTGTATTTTGACTATTTCAGGGAAGGATCTGATTAATTTATCCTTTCCAAAAGTTCATCTATAGTGCCTACTATAACAAAAAAATCAGCTCTTAACAATTCACTGCAAAACTCAGTAGTTTGCATTCTGGGCTATCTTACTTCATTCATTTCGGATAAAAGGCTGCTCTTCTCATTCTGGTTCAAGTTACAAAAAATTCTATATTTTTCTTGTTACAATCCGCTTGCCCTTAACTTGCAGAGAGAAATTTTGCTTGTCTTTTCTGCAGAAAAATGTGGTGATTGGTAGGTATTTAGACTTACTCACTATTTGAAAATCCTATCATACTGCTTTGCCAACTAGCTGTGCATTGCTTGGAATGTTGTTACAGAGCATGTCTTTACTGAGGAATTTTTTTTGTTATAAGAATAGCTTTAGAACTACCCATAGRTAGGTTGATTTGGGTTCTTTTTTCTTCTTTCCTATAATTATGTGTTTTACTGACAGAGAAAACCTTCCAGATGGGCAAAGTTCTGAGAAACCAGCTTCAGGCCAGGAGCTTGAAACATGTATCAGAAACATCAAAGTCAGAATTGTATTAACTACGGGTTCCCTCTCTAACCAACAAGAGATGTTGGTTCGAGAAACCATACATGCCTTTGGAGTTATTCAGTCTAATTATGATTTGAATCTATATAGGGATGGGCTAAATTCTTAGCTTATGGCACCTCCTTACCAAAATTCTCCAGAGTAACTCATTAATCACTTCATAATGCTCAGTCTTCGAAGAAATTCTCATACTCAGGTAGACCTACATTAGCCATCAGACACGAATAGCATAAGCCTCATAGTCTCCTTTGTCTTCTTCTCAGTCTTTTTCACTACACCAGTAGCCATTTTTTCATGCCCTTCTTGCAAGTGTGCATGTTCATGTATTCGTGCAGAACCTGGAAGCAGAATACAGATCTGGATGGACAATGGGTCTGACTCACAAGCACACTTGTAAGTTCTTGTGGCATTCAGCTTCTTCCATCCATCTGCAACTTTTCTGAAGTTCATTTACAGATTTCAGTTAGAGAGTGAATGTCTTGACAAGGTGGTTTGGACATGAATTTGTACAGTACCGTGGTAGCTTGCATAGCTTAATTCCAAATGAGAAGATCAAGATGGCAGCTTCTGAAAAAGTAATCAGGAATTAGTCACCTGCTACCTCCAACAATTCCAGAGAAGACGACCACCCAAAACTGTGAAGCATAGGCGATAGGAGTGGACTATATGGCCCAAAAGAAGACATTAAATATCAATAGGACAGGGATTCCTGGGTGAAATTTCTTGCTGCAAGTGCAGTTCTTTGAAGTGTCATTGCTGCAAAAGCCCAATTTTCAAACAAGGCAACAGGGGTCAACCCCTGGAATCTGACATAGTTCAGAACAAAGAAACACTCTGTAATATTAGCAGGATCTAATTGAACCTCTTGGCTGAAAGCAAAGCAATTAACGAGGTAACAAGCAATTATGCCTGATGTTCAGTTAACAACAAAATAAACATGATAAAATATGTCTGCAACATTTTGAGTCAAAACCTCATAGAGAGTTACCATTTGCTCCTACATCTTCCTCTGTGCAAGCAGTGCATCATTAGCAAAGAATTATCCATGTGTTTTACACCACTGTTTAATTGCACGGGAGGCAGTTAAGAAGATCAAAGAGCTCTATTAACTACAGATAACCACAGAACAAATATGATTAAAGTAATTACAGAAGGAAGTAATCTGCTAATTCTTAATTATTCTGAGGACTCAGAGAGGAGCTCTCAAAGTGATTCTCCTCGCTGGAGATCGGGGTGTTACTGCAATGGATTGATACGATATTTTGGGTTTCAAAGTGTGAGCCATTTTCCTATACGTGTTTTCTCTTATGCCTTCTCTCAAACTTCATACCCACTTGTGACATGATTCAGAAGCGGAAACATCCTTATCACAACTGTTACCAACCTTTTTTTCTTCTTTCTCCCTCCCCATCCCCCATCTTTTGGCACCTGGCAAAATTTTCCAAATCTCTTTAATTTCTAACCAGGACTTACATTACCTTCCAGACAGCCTCTGGAAACAAATTTATGCCATTTTCCCCACCCTTCCTTTCCCCACGCATCTTTTCTATCTTATCAGCTGGAACTAGAGTTGATTTTTCACTCCTTCCACTCTTCCCCTTCTCCCTCCACCCTAAAACCTCCCCCTTTTTCTCACCTCACCTTTTCACTTCAGACATCCTACCAGCACTGCCACTAATAAACCTTTCCTTTTCTGTTCTTCTTCAGTAGACAACTGAGCAGCTAATTTAGAACTAAAGGGAGGTAGGTATGTGTTTACCTATAATGTGATGGGTTTTGGAAATCTTCCTGAGAACAGAACCTTTCAAATGTGCATCTTTTGTGTTTCTCCTCTCCTCTCCCTTCCCCAGATGTTGCTCCTCTCTTGCTGTTTCCTGTCTTCACTGGTACCAAAATATGTGTGGCCTCAGTGTCTTCAAGCACTGAAATGCAGGCGCCTCTACAAATCCTTGTTTGACACTGCACAGCTTTAATAGTGTCTGAAGCTTCACTGTATCACATTGCTGCTGACATTAGGATCACAACTGGAGCCAATGGAAAACCCCACTGAACCTTTCACAGTCTGAAACCAGCACTTTCTGGTGTGTGCACAGCTACAATCAACACACTTATTCAAAACTCGTGTTGAGAAATGCACTGTACACACATAGAAAGTTTCCTGGTTTTATTTAGAGAAATATTTTCTCTAAATTTATCTAATCCTTGGTCTCCAGCCTCTTTTGCTTTTTCTTCTCTCCTCTTCAGATGCTGCTTAAAAATTTCATTTCCTAGTATTCTTGAATCACCAAAGTATTTCTGCTCCAGGCCTGAGATCTTGTCTCTGCTACAGACAACAGACCAGTGCAACACCGACTTTATCAAGACTAACGTCAGAAGGGTAAAAATAACAGAGGCCAGAGTCCTACATTTGTATTAGCACTCAGCAAATGACCTGTTTTTTCCAAAATTGTTTACATGCCCAGCAAGTCCAGTTCCTCTGAAAACAAACATGGCCAATTATGATGCCTACCCAGAAAACAATGGTGAGGAATCTGCTTTGTTGAAAAGAMAATATGGAATCAGAACAATTCGTGTCATGCTTAAACATGTCCATCTAAGTAAGAGCATAAATACATAGGGAAGCAATAACTGGTCCAGCATGAATTACCATCCTCCCATAACCTATTTTTGAATGCTCTGCATCTAGTACTGACGGCCACCCTAATGAAAAATACCCTGGTCTATTGCTCTTCTTTAAGGAAAACATAAAATGTTATTTTTGCTTTCAATTTTGTTAGATTTTCCTTTACTGTTGATTGACTTACCGCTTTTTTTGTAAGACCACTGGAAGTAATTCAGTATCTTTTGAAAATCAAATATTTAAAATTGACAAAGATCACAGTTTCTGTCTCTGTTCTTACTTTCKGAGGTGTCCAGCTTTGTTACATTATCTGATCTTTGCAGTTAGAGATTTCTCCCTCTCCCAGTAACACATAGATATTATTGTCTTCTGCATTTAAAGGTGGACRACAGGTAAAATATATATACTTCTCATAGTCACAAACAAACAAAACATATTCCTGAGACAATACTGTCTCCTGATGTTCACCCCAGTCGACTGGTAGCTAGACAATCCTTGCTGCCTTTTAGCTGAACTACTGCTGTCACTGCACCTGCTTGAAGACCCAGGACTGCAGGACTGAATTTCTAAAGAGATGTGGGGGTTAGTAGTTTCCAGGTCAGGACAATTACCAGGATCTTACCTAACTGATTGATTGATCTTTAATTTTGTCATATTCACCCAGTGCCTTCAGGGTTCTTGATCTGCAGGGTGCTCTGAGAGAAATCTTCTCATTAGAGAGTCACCAGTTTCGCTTTATGTAGACTGGGCTGTGCAGGACGAGGTGCTTTACAGTGGTAGGTGCGGTTCTTTATTAAGAGCTAATGAACTTGTACAAACAAAATTGTCTGTGCAACTRGGTGAGGAAAGGCTGCCCATTGCTCATTTGCGGTATACTTACTAGGCTATTTCAGACTCTGAATCAGGCCATTAACCTGATTGTGCCTCAGAGTACCTGAAGTCAAAGCTTTCATCCTTCGATAAGCAAATGGAAAGAGGGAAGTGCTTCCAGAGGGCAATTCAAAGCATTTGCTTTGGATGCCTGTAAGCTATGAGTGTAAGCAGGGTGAACCTTTCTCCTCCGTCCATATGGATTTTGTAAAGTTTAGTGAAAGTCTGGGTAGATTCTAACAAAGATGGACAGGAAGAAGCTCAACCATCTGGTACGAGGTAAGAACCATACCTGCCCGATCAGTTTTCTTAGGAGTGTCCTGCTCCACGTGGTGTGCATGGTATGTGAGGAGTTCCTGTTACCAGAGGACATGAGGATTACTGTACTTACAGAACCACGGAGTTCCTGAGGAGGGAAGAGATCTGTTGAGATCATCTACCACAAATCCCTGCAGGGCTGGCTCACATTTGCTTCCATTTTCTGTTTGATACCCAAGTTAGTACTACTGTCCCTTGACTAAGTCTAGTCCTTAGCGGGAGAGAGAGGATAGGAGGGGGAAAATAGGAAGTCTGGACTATATACTTGAATCCTATTTTCTAATAAAACTAACAAGCWAGTAAACTTTAGGAATAAAATTACTACTGACATTCTCTCACTGCTTAACTCCCTACTTCAGCTTTCCACTGAAAGTCTGAAATTTCTTTCCAGCATGCTTTTAAGGTAATTCTTCACTTAAGTTTAGAAAAGATAGATTGCTACAGCTGTGTTGGTTATTCTGTGGCTTTCTTTTCTACTTTTTCTCCACAAAGGTGAGTATTGTTGGCTTTGCTTATAATTTTAATATTTTTTTTCAGAATACAACATGTTCTCACATGCACCATGCCATGCAGCTTCAGTAGGAAAATGGTGCACTCCATTTCCATTCCTTCATGTGTTGTGGCTAGACTATTTCTATGGAAAGTTATGAAGTGTGGGTGGTGAGAGACAAGAGATGTTTTGACTTAGACTTTTTATATTTTTTTTAATAAAATCTTTTATTCTTGCTTAATTTGAACTAATTGGAAGCTAATAGATCAACCAAGCCTAAAGATCCCATTGTCAAATAAAATATTCAAAGCTTGAAGTTAATAGCTATTTTTATAGCACGTTACTTATAAAAAAAAATAGTGGATCCTTTCATCTAATTCTCTAACCTTTATTTTAGGCACATAAATGAGATTCCTCATTTTAAAATAATGTTTAGCCTTCAACAAATTTTCTTCATGGCATTGGGAGCTGATAGGTACTTAGCATGTAGAATGAACAGGTGATTTATTCAGGTGCCTGAAACCATAATCCTGCAAAGATTTATTGTTTTAAAATCAAGTCCAAAACTTCATTGTGCATTCTGGAGCCCAGTTTTTAAGTTCTTGTTTTCGGTGTGTTGTTGTTTTGATTAACCAATTGGTTTTTCTTTCCTTTACTACAAGTTTGCAACATTTAATGCATATAAGATAGTCCATAATAAATAACTGCAATTTTATTAGCTGAATAGTTAGAAGGACATGACTGATAAGAAAGATGTCACATAAATCAGTGGCAAAAATGACCGACTTTGAAGGCCAAACACAGCAAAACCTTAAATCTCTGCATCTTCTATAGATTTATTTATAAATCAATACACAAATCACAGCTGGGAAGTTAAATGCAAGAGTAATTAACTTTAGATCAAACTGTCTTGATACACTGTAAAACAGCCAGAACTTTGTGAACATAATTAACTTGCATATTGTTTTGTACTCTACCACAGCATGGGCTAGTTTGAAAACAGGTTTGTTCATGCAAGAAGTGGACATTTTGCTGTCATTTATACTGGAGTGGTGAAGCAACACAGCAATCCAGGGTAACCGCATAACGAACATAGGAATGTGAACATATTTCTAAAATGTTAAAGGGTAATATCATCCATTGTTCTACTGGAAATCTTTCCTTCACTTTCATATGTCTGTTTTTCTGAATGTCACTAACCAGACAGAAATTCTTGGTACAGAGCTGATTTTTTTCTGTGGCTGTTCTTTTCATTGCTGTCGATCTCTTTCCTTCACAACTCCTACTTTCAAAACTTGACGTCTATCTTAATGCCAAAATATACATAAAAATAATATATATATAATTTTTTAAAGTGCGATATAGAGGGGCAAATGGAAGGTTTTTACATGCCAGAATCTAGCTGCCTTAGTGGGAAAGTGAGATGGGTTAAATCAAATTAAACCTAGTCTGATTAATATCTTTAAAAAGTAGAAAAGTATTCTTGTCAGCTAGTGGAGAAATATTGAGATAAAGTAAGCACAAAGCTAATTTTCTAGGTATTGTGAGTACCCAGAATTTCAAAAGAAGTAAATGTGTTGATGAATATCTCAAAGTCAACCCATTTTTGCCTTTTCTATCATCACACACGAAAGCTTAGGCAAAAGAAATATGTTGAAAGCTATGCCTGCCTTTTGCCTTCTGGAATTAGCTTTTCCTGCAGTAATTAAACCATATTACCAGGGTTGGTGATGAAGTCTTAATTTCACTTTCCACTAGTTGTACTTCAAAATTAACTTTGAGGTTTTTATGCTTATCGGCTCTTGATGACAACTAAAATGGTTCGTCCTAGTTGTTTAATCCTGGTTTCTTAAGGAAAAAGAACCGACTAAACAACAACAACAACAAACCCAAACAAACAAACAAAATCTTACTTCCCCAAATTCCAACAGAACTCACTTCAAGATTTTAACGAGTAATATGTTTTCTAGCATAAAGGTCCTAACTTGTTTGGGAAGGAAATGCACAAAGAGAAGTTGTGTGCTTGCAGTACTCACAGGAACAAGTCAAGCTACTGTAAGTATCCCTCCACTCTTTCTGGAATTCATGGAAAATATGCTAAATTTGTATTCTCTGTGATTTGCTACTACCATTTCCTTTATGCAGTTCATGAAGTGTTCTCACACAAAAAGGCCTTGCACTGCCAGCTGTAAGAGCACTCCGCACAGAGCACATCCCAAAATAACAGAATATTAATGAGTGTATCCATGTAGGAGAACATTGCTCACTGCTGTTTCCTTCCTCTAAGAGATGTTAAAAGGGAAAAGCAATCTAGGGTCTGCATGAGTTGCAAATGTAACTCACTCAACTGGTGTAGAAGCTCCAAGGCAGGGGCCAACAAGTGCAGCAGGCAGAGAAATTGAGTATCTTGGATTGGTATTTCTACCGAATTTTGGGGAATTATCGCTCTACTTATAGAGATGATTCAAAATGGAACTCAAGGCAGAAAGATGATTTTCCACTAATCATACACTTTCCTTTCTAAGGAACAGAGGTTTTTTTCTCATGTTTAATGAGATTTAAAATTTTGGGCCATCTCTCCAAAGGTGAACATTTATTCTCACATCAGAACTTGAAAGAAAAATGCTGTTTAGTGAGGTCTGTCATAATGCACTTGTGGATCTTGGATAGGTATCCTCGGTATCAAATTTGTAATTTAGTCTATCATTAATGAATTTTTATAACTTAAGTGAAAGACGAAGTAGGTGGAAGGGCTGCATAACAGCAGTCTTGTGGTGTCTATATTTGCTGTGTGTCCTTACTTGTACTTCCTGAGATATTYACCACATTAACAGTTAACAGGCACTCTAAATAAATGCCAGTGGACAGTGGGAATTTCTGAGACGAGTGACAAACTTGAGAGAGCATGACCCTTGAGCTCGGGTGATGTGGAATGCTGGGAGTTTCAAGTWTAAATAGTCACAGTTATTCTTCAGTAATGTTCCATTTTCCAGAGAAGTAAAGTCCTTTAAAAAGATCCACAAATTTTGGCTCATAAGAACTTTTCCCCTGTTGCATCATCCCAGTAGTTAGTTATAAGCACTGAAATCTTCAGGAAGGCAATAAGTACATTTTCTATTTTGGAAAAATAGCATTGAATGTTTTTGGAAAGATGGCATTAAACGTTCTAAATCAAAGCTGGAGACCAGCTCACTCTATGCTGAAGACAAGAGAGCAAGACTGTAGTAACTCCCAATGTTAAAGTTAATTGCAGTGGAGGAAATGTCTCTCAGTCAATAAGGTGGTAGGACAAAATGCAGGATAAAAATGGGATGATGGCATTACGCAACAGACAGAGGAGAAAGTATAAGAAATGCTTTAGTATTCAGTCCAGAAGGCACAGTCAGAACATTTCCTCCCCAAGTTAACCCAGCTTCTGAGTAAAGTGTCCTGTTGCATCAGAACATGCTGAAGATTGTCTGCTGAAACATGTTAGTGATTGCATGAATGGGAGTGGGCTCACGGCACTGAGTTCACATCCTGCTAATACAGCACTGACATCACTGGAKTAAAAAATAAATATATTTGCCACATGTTTTTCCATGACTGAGAATGTAACAAAGTTTTGTGACAATTACCCGAGACATGCCTACAGCACTGCAAATGGTGATCTGCAGAGACATGAAACCTAAAGAGCATGGTAATCTTCCAGCTTTCTGTGACAAGTCTTAGCCCATTGTAGAAGACTGCAATATCTCCTGGAGACCACTTTTTCAAAAACTTCAAGTAGTATTCAGCATTTTATTGCTAAGCGAAGACAAATATAAAGTTGTACATTGAAAAACAATGGTCTGGTCCAATGACTTTTTTTAAAAAATAATCCTGAAAGGTGAATGGGCAGTGTTTTAGACGATGGTAGAAAGTTATAGATTATCATCCCTATTCCGTTTTTATGTTGCTACAGTACATGGTAGAAATTTTTGTCAGAAAGGGAACAACAGTCTTAGGAGGTTATTGCTTAATTTAAATGGATGACATAGTCTTCACCTGACTACAGCATCTGCCTCTGACAATTAAATGGAGAATATTAGAACTCCTCATCTTTGTATAAGTTGAGGCAGAAAAAAAGCGCTATCTTTAAGAGGGCAGTAATCTCATCCTAACAGTTACTGTTGTAGAGCTTCTGGCATTAGATTTCCTCAGATGGAGATGAATTATTTTACCCTTGATACCTCAAGATTGTTATAGTTGAACAATGGATAGTAATGTTAAATGCAATCTTTGATAAACAGTCTCTAGGAACAGTAAGAGACACAAATAACTATTAAAAAAATGGAATGACACTTAAAAAAATGTAGATTGTTTTGAAAAMTTGCGGCTGTCCCAGGAAACGTAAGTGGTGGTTTGGCTCTCTTCGTATTCCACATGAACCATATACATCTAAGAAATTTCAGTTTCTTCCACAAGACACACACCATTGTGAGGCTTGTTTTCACTTGGGCATTATTTAAAGAAATATCGAAATTATAATTGAAATTGTCAATCCATTTCTCTTTTTTTCTGTTTACATGTTGACATATATGTAGATGAGCTGTGCAAATAACAGATTCTTCAATTCTCCAACTGCATTAATAACTGCTTTTGACACTGGCCAACATTTTTCACTGTCAAACAATTAAGAATATTAATTTCTCAAAACCTTATTAATTTGTTTTTAYGCCAAATTTTGGTCATTTTGTTCACTGTTCAAATAATATTTTGATACTTTCTGTATTTTGTCTACATTATTGAGGCTAAACTATTAAATCTTCATTTTCTTTACAAAGCAGCAGGTCAGCCCCAAAATCTGCTTCAAAATGGATGTATATAAATCATATCCTTAGCCTATATGATGCTCATTTCTTTTCCCAGACTGTACAAGTTAACCACAAAATGAGAATGTCATGTCACCCGAAATTAAACATTCCAGAATTTGCTCCTACTTTTTGTTGTTTTCAAACTGTGTCTTGCAGCACCCATTCACTGAAAATAGAGTTTTCTAGAGTTTGCAATAGGATGTGAAATTCAGCCTGGGTGAAACAATGAGTTTCCGTTTTCCTCATCTTCTCTCCACTGGTAAGTCTTGCTCTGGGGTATCCCGGGAATGTGGCWGTGGGACATTTTTAGCCTTTTGCCAGCTGAATGATAATTGTTTCCTATCTCTGAGTCTTAAGTTCCATGCATCCCTCCTCCTCCCCCATGCCCTGGATTGAAGCTCTGAGCTTCCTGTGAGGTCTCTGCAACAGCCCCAAGGGCCTCTTCTGCTACCATATGTATGTAATCACAAACTGAAAACTTTTCTGCTTCTTAAAACACAGGGCTGCCATGTGAGATAACTATCTACAGATAGCAGCCTTGCATTGAAAAGCCTTCAGATCCACCCCTCTGCTGATTTTTTTAAATTGTCCTTTCGTGCCTTTTTTTCCTTTTTTTTTTTTTTTGTCACGCACACCACTATTAACATAATGAACGAGCAACATTAATTAATTATATCAGGACATGGTTCCACCTTAAGGACTTTCCACTCTGCCAGACCTTCTCCACACTATGAAACATGCAGCAATGCATAACCAAAATCAATTTCACTTCCCAGCTGCAAACCAGGAGGAGCCACCTAAACCACSCTGCCGGGCAGAATCTAAATTATTTTAAGTCTATCTTATTCATACTCAGCTAAATTTGTATGAATGTATTTGCAGTGCAAGGACCTAAGAGCTCTAAGAGCTCTGAAAGACAAGTACCGGCTTACTGGGACAAACTCAAGGAAACATGGTTATTTTAAGGGCCTTCTGGAGTCCTGCATCCTATCGCAAGGGTATTTTTGTTGCTCATGAGGCAGTTGCAGATCCACTGTGGTTAATAGGCTGATGCTGGAAAACGGACAGAAAAAAATTAAATTAAACTTCTAATAATTCAAGCCAACAAAAAAACCCCAAAACTTTGAAATAAAACCTGTGATGGTTCATTTGCTTCAAGTAAAGCTGAAACACTGCAGTTGGGGTGTAGCCCCAGAGGAGCATCTCCTCAGCTGGGGTGGGACACCCATTGGGTAGCTCTGTCTGAAAGCCATGCCAAAATAAACACCAATTTTGTGTGAAACACAACTGATCTTGTTTTCATACAGTAGTTAAAATCAATTCTCCCAAACGAACTAAGAGGAAGAAACTAATTTAGAGTCTAGCCAAACAAATGCACATTTTTATCTTATAAAAGGACCTGGGTTTCATTCTATAATTTTTTCTCATAGTTAAGTGATATCTCAAGATAATAATAACAAAAACAGTAATAATAATAATCTTATTTCTCCAAATTTTTRCCATTTAATGAAGTAACAGTAGTTTGCTTCCAATTTTTAAATGTGAGTCAATATAATGCAGCCAGCCTAGGTAAAGCTATTTATTCTAGCAAACCCAGAATAAGTTACTTAAAATAAAATGTGTAGTCTACAGAGTATGAACTCCTTATTTAAACCAGTACTAAGATTGTTACATCAATTATCCTGCTAATCTAGGAACATTTAAGGATTTCACCCTGGAAAAAAGAAGTGTAGGTGAGAGGACACCATTGTTCCTAGAAAATGAAGATCACGGAGTTAATCCCTGAACCAGCACAGGTTGCCTTTGTGAGAGTCCTTTGACTAGGCTTGAGCCAGACTTCAAATTGCCTCAGCTTCCACATCTTTATTCAAATTCTTGTAGCCCAGAGTGAGGAGAGTGAGGGTGTGGTGGTGTTTAGTTTTGTTTGTCCTCTTCCTCTAYAAAATGTGTGACTTTCCATTAAGAACTTATATAAGGTTCACATTTTAAAGCACGCTCAACACTCCCACTGTGACCCTTACTAAGAAAAAATCTTGCTCCAAGTGGGCAAAATAATGACTTCCCCATCAACTGTAGTGCAATTTGTGTTGCAAATGTAACCTTAAGTATATTTACACTTTCATCCTTTTCACAACATGATTTCATTAAGCATTTGAGTGTTTCTTTTCATTGTTTCATGTTAGACATGGATATTATGATGGTTTAACCTCCTCTTTCCTCCTGCCCAGCCCAGGGGAAAAACAACTTTGCATATGTTTTGCCTCCTCTTTATATTTATGTCAACACTTCCCTTTAACCATTTTGAAAGCACATACTCTTTTTTGGAGTTATTTCTATCAGTAAAACTGAGCAATGAAATGATTCATGAGCACTGATAGCTAACAAGATTCATGTGTTCATATTACTTCCAATCGGTAACAGTCATTTAGTGATGCAATTATGCAGTGAAGGCAAATGAGATGCAAGGGCAAATTCTGGTTTCGAAGAAGTTGGCTTATTTATAAACCAGATGGCAAATTTTACTTTAACTGGTTAGTTGTTTGGTGTACAGATAGAATTGTCTTCTTTTTTTTTAGGAGGAGTTGTTTGATAATGCATGTTGCTTCCAGCCTTGTGATAGGAACTTTGACTTTCTGTAAGTTTAGGTTTCCCCGTAAATTGGAAACTTTACAGGTAAAAGACTGATTTTTTTGCCAAGCCACACAGAGCATTCAGTGTCCTCTATGATATACTAATTGTAGAGACTTCATTTTTTTGCTCTGAGCTTGGAATATTGACGTAAAGTTATTAATAGTGCTGGTAATAGTACTGCTAATTCGAAATATTGTGGGCAACAGGTATCTCTTGTTAAAAAGATGTTCCCGATTAAAGAGAACGTTATTTAATAGGAACTCCCAATATTTGAAAATGGGTTTATATATATAATTTGATTCAGTCCTCTGAAGGAGAAGTCACTGAAGGAACACATTCCCACTTGAAGAGCATTAACTCCAAGTTTGTTGTCACTAAACTAATCTTTCCTTATCTTCTATTTAACAGAAGGAATTCCTCTCCCAGTTGGAACTGCCAGGTTTTTCTCAGAAATCCTCCTTGCAGAGGAGATTCTGAAAGCCTAAATTCCACAGAGTGTTTTGTCTTGCTAATGACTTCAGAGCACAATTGGATACCCAACTGTGCATCTTTGTACTTGGGCTGGTTTGGGACTGATTTGTCCACAGGGGAAAAGTAGACAGCTACAATTATGTCTAAGGGAATCCTCCCTCAGAGCACGAGGGGGACATGAGCAGCCCTGCTCTAGCAGACCGTGTTCGCTCTGCAAACGGCAACAGCTAAAGAAGGGGGTTAACAATGGGATGAAAGGTTTTCTCTGAAGTCATTAAACTGTGAGGAAATGGTGAGGGTCATGAATTGTTACATAAAAGGAATTAATGAGCATGAGGTGGGAGGTAAAGGTATTAATGGGAAGCTGACACCTAAATTATAAAGCAGTCAAGCTCCCAGACCAGTAAAGAGCGACTGCATTTTCATAGTAGATTTATATTTTGATGATCAGATACTTGCATTTCAGTGTTTTCAAGTATTTCATATTGGCTTTATCTGTATGGTGGTAATTGCTCAGCTGTTAAACCTGTGAAAATATAAACCAACTTATTCACACTATGCAGTGTTCATACATTTGTCTGTAAATGTCTGTCCCTATTGATTTCCTCAGGAAAAGAAAGGTCAGAGGAGCACTCTGAATAAGAAAGGCTCTTGTGCTCAGATTAGGAGTACAAAGCAGAAACTTGAGTGAGTCCAGAGAGGCAGCACTGAGGGAAGAGAGGGAGCATAAGTAAATAGGGGTGATACTATAGACTTCAAATGCAGAACTAGAAAAAAATATGTATCAATAGCACCCATCACACCCCAGGTCATTCAAGAAACTTATAGTTTATTTTCATGGGGACTCGAAGACACAGGGAACAAGCTGGCGTCACAGCTGCTGGGAACCCGTCCTGCTACAACTTCTTGTCCTGATGATACAGCTCAAAACTAGCAGAAAGGTCATGAAATGTGTCATTTTAAATGGCAAGTACTGGTCAGTGTTGGAGAGAGAATCTTGCCCTGTATGGAATATTTGGGGTCAGCAGCAGGGAGAAATTTGAACTAGCTGGGCTCTTCTGTTCTCCTCACTGCCAGGAAAAGCACCAGAGCAGCATCACTCAGGTACAGAGATTAGCAGGTAGAAGCAGAACTCAATATTTCCTTCCTGTTTCCTGACCACCATTTAAAATTTGATCTCCAAACTGGTCTGCTTGCAGTAATCTTTGAACTCCCTTGATACCTTGATAACTAGCAGCAAAATACCCAGGGCATATATAATCTCCCACTAAACAGATGCAGAATTGCCCACACTGTGATAGCACCAGTATTCATCACAGGCATTGGTGGTTTTACTGGTACTTGCTAATTTGTTACTGTCAAATATCAGTGCTGGAAGTCGTTCATTTGCACAGAAGACTCCCCTTAGCTGCAGGCTAACAAAGCTGTTGAATACAGAGCATATTTATTATTGTGACTTGAAATAAGATTAGTGGGGAAGGACATTTATTTTAATTTCTTCCAGGTGGCATGAAGATTTGGTGTTTTGTTTTGTTTTTTTTTTTTTTCCTTCACTAATTTAAGAAAAGTTTGTGGTTTAGGAATTGAAGACCTAATTAAGCTGCATGTCAAAACCAACAAAATACCAACACAAGTGATTTCTTCTGACAAAAGAGTCTTTCAGATGGGACTTTAGCCTTGTTTAAAGCATGAAATGACAGGTCTTCTGAGAAACAGTTTTTATTAGGATCAGTCCAGCAGTGACAACTCTAGCCCTTGAAATGCATCAATCTGCTTCTGCACACACAATAAATACCAGCATGTATAGCTAATAAAAATTGTGGCAAGGAACTTGCAACCGTTCTCACTGGTAGGTGAGCTGTATCACACAATATACAAGAGATGCAATCTATCAGAGGGATTAAAATACAGCATGCAAAGTCTGAATAATAGCTGTGGCAACTCCTAGCACAAGAGGGGATGATGAAGAACTTCTGTGCAGTATTTTAAACTGTCTTAAGAATCCTGTCAGTTGGAAACGGGGAGAAAAAGATGTTTTTCTAACTTAGATCTCCAGAGAACTTTTCATGTTTGCCATCTTCCCAAATGCCTACAGTGAACACCTCGTAGACGATGAGGTAGGCAATCAGAACAGCCATGTGCTCCATGATAGAGACAGGTATGGTTAGCCAGAATGCTAGTGATGAAGCACTGAAAATGTAACATTGTCCCAGAATACTGCAAAACGTCTCAAAAAACAAGGACTATATTGGAAGCACAGCAAAGGGATTTACATGTAAGTGGAATCGAAAAGAGGAAAAAGTGAATTAATGACCTATGATTGATCTTGGGAATGTGTTCCATCAAAGTTATGTGTGACAGCACCATGAACCAAGGAATGGAGGAAGTGTGGCCCAGAGCACTTTCTCCAGGGCACGTGTGGCTGGAGCTATGGGACAGCTGTACTGATGTGCTGGAGAGAGCACCAGGTGGGAGATCTCATTGCACCTTTTCCCGCAATTCAAGTGGAAGATCATAGGGCTATGGTGGGCAAGTGGTGCAACAAATTCTTAGCCTCAAGCTTTTGCACTACAGTAATTCACTTCTTTCATTTGAACTGGGCTTTAGACACTGCTCTTCAGAACACACAAAATATGCCTTTCTCACTGTGTGGAATAAGTAAAGTTCTTAACTGATGTTTATCTTGCACATCTTGACTCTCAATGAGCTGCAGAGATACTAGTATCTAAAAACAATATGATGGATTTCATAGTTTTTGACATTTTTCATAGGCATTTTCTTTAAATTAATGTGACATTCATAAAATGGACTGTTTCTCTAAGATGTATTTGAATATCTATACTATTTACACTAATATTTTTACTTAATTTTTCGAATAT
The DNA here is from genome assembly GCA_018881555.1 of Amblyornis subalaris. NCBI lineage: Eukaryota > Metazoa > Chordata > Aves > Passeriformes > Ptilonorhynchidae > Amblyornis > Amblyornis subalaris. The sequence goes on along the minus strand of JACAXG010000017.1, from coordinate 3,749,202 downwards.
ACCAATGTATATAGTAAAACTCTTTTTGTCTCTTCCTTAATGACAGATGAACTGGATTGCTCAGTTCCTTCAGCACAATTAGGATTTGTTACTTGCTTTCCTAAAGGAGTCCTATGAGCTAAAAATTAAGATATCGTTCTACGTTTAACCAAAGTACTGGATGAAATCTTATCTTTTTTTTGCTCAGAAACTTCTAGTTTGCTTGCTGTGAGGAAAAGCAGAGTGGAAAGAAAGCATAAGATGGAGGAAAATGATAAATTGGAGCAAATATCCTGAAGAGCCTTAAAGAATAATTTTTTAAAATCAGAGAATATTACTAGAAGTTCACTTTGATGGAATACAGATTTTTGCTCTATAAAACTTCATATACAAAAGTGGAAAGTTCATTTAAGAACATCCTCACAGATAGCATTTGCGTGACAGAGATGTCAACTGACAATTAGTGTTACTGAAATATGGCTGAATGATAGGAAGGGTGAATTGGGACTCAAAATTATTACAAAATTGGGATTACAAATAGTTCCAGAATACAGGACCACAGAATGCAATAAATCTGGATATGAATCCCAAGTTACAGTGAAACAGTAATTGGTTTGCTATCACACTCCGCAGCAAAGTTATTAGGTAATTGTGGTTGAAGGACATCACAGCAATAATTATATCTAATCAAATAGCCTTCATGGTGACTTGTGCAGTAGACTATTAAAATACTCTATCAAAATAAGGCTTATAGAAACATTCTCTTCACACCTCAAGCAATTGTTTGTTCTAGAAGACAAAATGTGGTGGGTTTGATTTAGCCGTTAGTAAATGCAAAAGTTGTTTCAAACATAAATTAACTTACTACATATTAGGAAAGCAGAATATAAGTTAATTTAAGATCTTTTAAAGAATGGTGGTACTAAAATTAGGAGAAAGTATTAATCTGTTTTACTGCATATAAATTAGGGTCAACTGCATTGTCTGAAGTACCGAGCAGTGTAAGAACTCATCTTCATTTGAGTCCCTAAGTGCAGTAAAAAAGCTTTCCCTATGCAGCAAGATACCCAGCATTCAGCTTTGCAACATGCTGAGTTTTCTTCACAGGGCTTACTAAGTAGGATTTGTACTCTCCTTACAACCTTGAAGCACAAAAAGCAGAAAATAGAGTTGTGGTTACTTTTATATTCAATTTTATTCATAGAAGAATGAATCTATCTCAGTATTGGATTTCTGGGGGGTTTTTGGGTTTTTTGGTTTTTCCTAAGTTTCATTCCAGTGATTCTCCTCAGATGTTAAAGAATCACTGTATTTTTCTTCTGCTGCCTTTTTTTTTATCCCTTAAACATTTCACTTCTTATTCATCAAGAAGTGATGTCTGTTTAAAACTTGTGATTTTTTAAAATTTTATTTATCAGTTTCACATTCTTCAACAATGACCTTCTGTATGATTTTTTTAAAATCAATCAGTAGTAGAAAATTTGAAAAGTCTAGTTCCCAGGGAAAAAGAAAGACATCCGGAATAAAACACCTACTTTTTCCTTCAGAAAAAGAGCCTCTATATTTTTGATTACACAGTATTCAGAATTAGTACATAACAGAGTAAAAGCAAGGTCAGACTTTGATATAATGAACTAATTTGTTCAGTGCTAGATTTTAAAATGTGCTTCAGTTTCATTCTACTCTGTTTCCCACACCTCTTAGCTTAATTTAATTATTTTTGGTTTTTTGTTTCTTCACCAGGAAACTTCTAACTTGGTTTCAGTAGGATTGCTGGTGTCTTCTGTGTAGAAGTGAATTTTGAAATCTTCTCTTCTATTTCCCACCCTCCTGACCTCCCTTTTTAAAAAGCATCTTCAGTTTCCCCTACTCCCAAGTGCGGAGGACTGGGAAATACTGTATGGAGGTGTAGCGATAAGAGATAGGTGACGTGGAGGCCTGACCTGAGGATACACCTCAATGCATGCATGCATTTATTGTTATGACATTAGTTCCATGATCTAGAAATCCTTTAGCTGCCATAATTAATTTCTTAGATAAAGTGAAGCAGTTTTCTACTCCTTTGTGATATTGACAAATCAATTTTCTAAGAAATAAAATTATCTTGAAATAAACATTCCAGGGGTTCTTTTCTTTCTTGGAAGCTCTTGATTTGGTGCTAACTTTTCTGTTTTCTAAGAACACTTCCTTACATTAGTGGTTTCTTACAGATCTTCAGCTGTCATCTTAAAAATTTAGGAACTCTTTCACACAATTCTGTGGAATAAGGCTTACGCATGGCAGTGTAATTTAAAATGTGCTTATTTCACTGCTTTGGCTATTGTTCAAGCATTCTTGTCCATATGCACCAGAGGTGCTTAGTCAAATTTTCTGCTAGTTGAAGCTTAATGGAACTTAGGCAGACAGGGTCACTCAGTGCCTGCTGCTGATAGGAAATTCATTCTCTCTTAAAATAACTTAGAATCTTACCAAGGCAACTACTATGGCCATTCTTGAAACAAGATATTAGGAACTGGATTGGTTAAGAATACAGAGTATTTTCCTCATAGGTCCTTTGAGTTTTGTCTTGGTGGCTCCACAAATACATGTCTGTGTGCATTTATGTATGTATATATGCACATAGATATATATATATAAAATTATTTGTGGAACTATGTGTATATACACTACACACTGTTTATATTTAAGCAAGTATAATTTATTAAATTCTAGGTACGTGGCTAAGTTTTGACTGAGGAAAAAGTATTAGAGATTCAGACCCGTGAATCAGGACATAAAATAACTGGATTATTGTTTAAATTATCCTGAAGAATCATTTTTGTGGTGTTGGACAAGACAATAAGTACTTAGAGTCAGGTGATCCTGCAAAACAGTGTAACCCCTATATTTTATGACTATGGACGCTAATCATCTATCCTAACTAAGCTTTGACAAAAAAATAGGAAAAATGAGTGTGGAACAGAATCTTGTAAAACAATGGTTGCCACTACCAAAAGGACTTTCATTATAGAGTCCAGAAGTTTATGCTGAGGTGACAGTCTGACGAGTTGGGGAGAAACAAACAATAATTGCTTGAGAAAGTGAACTTCTGCCAGCTGGATCTCAGCTCCAGCCAATCTGGCAATTATTTCTAGGTGAACATACATGCAATTATGTTAGATACCTTGCATTTAAAAATCTGCTTGTTGATCTCAATACCACAGTGTTTGGCACAAGAATCAAAGGAATTAATCAGGCATCAAAGGAGTGATAGCTGAAAATGTGAGAAGTACATTTATAACCAAATCTCTGCTACCTTCCTCAAATCTCATGCAAAAGCATTCCTGTAAGTCTATTTATTCTGTAGTGTTTGTCATGACAATACAGCTGAAGTCCATATTGTGCAACTGAAGTAAAAAACTTCCTACAGGTATGCTAAAAGGAGTTAAATTAGAATATAATGTCATTGGATTTGTTCACTTTGGCTTTCCTGTGGAAATTCTACAATCCCGGATACTAGCCGAAAAAGTAGGGAAGGGAGAAAACACCCATCTGTGGCATTATCCCTCACATTTCTTTGAGACCTCAGGGATGAGAAAGACCTGAAAGGATGGCTCTTTCTGCTGCCTCATATTTTGGAAATCAACGTGAAAGTCACGCTGGTTCCTCCTCAGAGTGATCCAACTCAGGGCAGCGTGGAAAGAAAGCAGTAGGGAGAGAAATCTGAGGCAGAAATTTCTGTGGTCAAGCTATTCTGGATGTCTCAAACGAGGAGACAGAGAGAAGGAGAACACTGCCAATGGTGGTAACCATTTCAGGCCGAGGGAGAGAACTCCAGAAGTGCTTTCTCCATCTGACCCCCTTGTCTGCCACCTTTGACAGAATCACCAAGAGGCAGATGAATTTGTGATGGACAAAACATTTCTCCTCCACAAGGAAATAGACTTTTTTTAATTTTTTTTTTTATTATTATTACATGATGGGCATGAGGCTGCACAAATATAGCCTTTGCTTTCCCTCCTCTTCTTTGTGGAATCTGTGGGCTAAACTTACAGATGTGGATTGTCTTTTTCTCATGTTTTGACTGTATTTGTGTAAAAAGCACATCATGAAATGAGCACTGGCTAGTATTTCTTTACTGACCCTTAGAATCTTATCTGATTAAATATCTTTCTGTATTATTTGTTTTATGTCAGAAAATAATTTTTCTCTTTTAAATGCCTCTGTCCTTATTCTGAAATTAAAGCTCTGCTATTAGGACTTAATGCAGAAGAACAGTTGTCTTCACCTCTTGACACAGTAATTTATACAATCAGAGATTTAGTAATTTAGTATAACTCTATATTATATATATAATAATTTATATCTCCAAGCAATCCTATTGTAATTTGAGTTTTGGAAGACAGATTGGGTGTTATCCCTTCCTTTAAATGATTTGTGGGAGAAAATGGTTCGGAACATTTGTTGTTTCTATTAGGATACTTCTGATTATTGGAGATGTGCTCCAGTTCAGTGCAGAAAGCATAATTCTAGACTTCTCATCGCTGCTGCAGGCATGTCTCAGAGTCAAGCAGCACAATCTAGACGCTGATAACAGGTAGTGAAGTTTGTGAGAAAGCTTGGGTAATGCATACAGTGCTTTTCAACAAAAATGTATAGCACAGTCATAGGGCAAGCCCACAGGGCTCTGAATGAACTCTGTCTTGTGAGAGCTTTAACAACTGGAAATTTCTTTTATTTACTCTCTGGCTTTTTAATCTTCTGCATTCTGGTTTTTTTGGCCTTTCCCTGTTTAAGCCTGTTCTTTCAGATGAAATGATAATTTACACACTCCCTTTGTCTTTCCCCTCTTTTTAATATCTTGCTTTCTATGATTTTTTTGTTAGAGGTGGAAGAAAAAGCCCTGCTTCTTCTGTATTGGAGAAGTCCAGGACACAGACAGACTCCACATCAGAAAGGGGTGAGGCTGCAAGTGTGCACAGATCTGTGTACACTTCTACAGGGAGACCTGGAATTTCCCAGGAATATGGGAGCAGAATCAAATTTTCTTCACAAAGCAACCCAGCATGACTAGTGAAAAGACACTTGCGAAACAATATGTGACTTAAAAAAGTATATTCTGGGGTGTTTTATGGTAAAAACAAGCATTCAGGTAGACCCTAGTAGAACTATATTAAGTCTATTCTTCTGTCGCTTTTTTGGTTTTAAACTGAGAGAAGTCAATTTTATTTTGGTTATGATAACAGAAATGTCCCCTCTTATTTGTACACGTATTGTTACCTTATCTAACAAGAAATAAGTACTAAAATCCTACCCCTTACATGGGATATGTCAACCTATTGCAGATAATAGTTACTGGATCTATGAGTTATGTAATATCATGAAGTAGTATGGAATAAATGTTCTATGAATAACTCCCTGAACAGAATATACCAGTGGGGCTGATGTTGCCTGTGTTTAGCACCAGTTGCTGCAGAGCTCTTGAATGTGCCCCCTTCTCTGAAGGTTTGTTTCATGTTCTTGCATCAAACAAATCCTGGACTAACTTCACAGAAGTTGGCCTCAAGGTTGCTGGTCTTCATTCACAGCACACTAAGTGTCTCCCGGGAACAGGTAGAAATTTCCAATAGCAACACAGTTCACATATTATCAAACACTAAAAGTGGGKCTTTGATGTTCAGATTTTTAAAAGCTTTCAGAAGTATTTTTCCTCATTATCACTCCAGTTGAGTGAGCTTCATACTCCCCTTTCAGAAAAATGTTCAAGCACATGAAGACTCTATCTTCCCTATGCTRTTAATTAAAAGATGACAGATTATTTTCTGTGACTATTTTTTATTTACAGTACTTCATTGATTAGGTACTCTTGACAAATAAGATTCAAGAGGGAGTAAAACAAATTTCAAGCTAATTTCTGCAGTTTTACCACACACTTTTGCCCTTGCCGAATATCTACACATCTGTTTCAGCACAGTAGCAGGAAATAATGTGTTTCTTGCAAGTGCCTGGTGTTATTAATTTTTGTTCGGCTCACAGTGCAGAAGTCTCCTCTGGGAAGAGCTAGAAATYTCAAACAGCAATGAGGGCCCACATACCCTCAACCACGATCTGATCAGCTGGAGGTGAGAACAGCCAGTTTGTCACTGAGAAAGAACATTTTTCAGATTAACTCATACATGATTTCTTCTGGGGAAATGAAGGGGGAGACGAGAGTTGAGATGATARAAGAGTTTCTTTGTTTCACAACTTTTGTGAAACTTTATCTCAAATGCCCTGCCATCAGTCTTGGACCAGAAATAGTTTCTAAAGAAGCAGTAATCCTGTAGGAAGGTTCAAACTGTTCTCAAGCTACACTGGAACAACGTGCCTCAAACAGCAAACAGGTTTTCAAGAGCCAAGAAAAAAGGGAATTGTGCACTGTGTGAGACGTGAGAGTTTAGGGACTTAAACTGTTCACAGGTTAAAAGTGCTGAGAACTAAATGAAAGAAGAAATTCCACTTTACTACAATGACTTCTTTCTCTAGACTCTGCAGATTCATTCACCAGTTGACTCACCATTTTCATGTTTGTCCTCCATGGACAGAGGTTATTAACATTTCACATATGCAAGGAAGTGTGGTTTGGAAAGAACTGCCACAATGGAGGGCTCTAGCTCTGTGTAGGGAAGGGTCTAAAGGCATCATCAACTCATGAYAGGTAACCAAGTAGGAGAAAAAATGGGTTCAATTCTCAGGAATTCTGGAACAAGGCCTCCTCATCTACTTCAGTGGTTCATGACAAGACCTTAATGTAGAAATAACACTACATAATGAACAGTTTGCAGAAAGGAAATGGTAGCTCAGTGAATGGAGTGCAGGCCTAGAGCTTAGAGAAACAGGGCTTGCCACTGGTGAAACATCTGCTGACTTCCATACTCGGCACAGTTTGTGGTGCCTGAGGAAGTCAAGATAACTGAGGAATGTCACCCTGTCCCTAAGTGGAAGCAGTACCGTAGATATGCTAACACTAGCTAACCTCCTTTCTTGTGCCTCACCTACAGACCAAGATAAGGATATTTTACTTTTTTTCGAATGTTGGGAGAACTAACGGCTTACAMACACACACAAAATTTGTAAAGTATCAGTAGAGATATTACTTTTTTTGTGTTTACTTCTTTACTTTCTGAGATCTTTCAGTGAGAACAGTGGTAAGGGAAATGTTATAGAAAGCACAGTAAGCCATTTAGAATTCATCTTGTTAAAAGACATTATCCTGAATGTTTTTGTATCCCTGTAGTGAGGATATACTGTCTTTGGGAGTGTGAAGTTTTAGAAGGGTAGTTAGGTGATCTTCATCTTTCACCTGCTCATCTAGTCAAATCTCTAATAGATGTCCAATTTAAAGCCTTTTGTCACTTCATTTCCTAGAGGAGTTCTGTTGCTCTCCCAAGGATGCAGCTTAATGTCATTTTCCCCCACTCCAAAAGTTCTGAAGAGGAAACCGTCCTTGTTGTCTTAGGAATTTCCTCTCTGTCTTCCTTCAGTACTGGGGACAGAATATTTGTTTAACATTCAAAATAGCACCTATCTCTTATTATAACAGATGTAAGTCCCTAATAAGAAGAGATATCTTTGTATTGGGCAGGAAGAGGTGCCAAATGTTGCAATCTGCACTGGGGAAATAGGGGAAGACATGGTTCTTCCACTAAGATGCACTAAGGTGCTCACTAAGGTCGGATGCTGTTTTCCTCAGGAATCACAAGTGGCCTTTTCTGCAAATATCAAAGCAAGCTTTTCTCTGAATTCATACAGATGATGAAGAGCCTGTCCCTAGTTGATTTAAAAATCTCTTCCCAGATGACAGACCACTGTTCTGTAATTGTGACTTTCACACTTCTTGGTGTGCTTTGAAACCCAGCATCTATGATCCCAAGGGATCTCAAAGTGCTCTGCAGTCACGGGCAGGGAAGTCTAGTTGCCTTTGAAGAACTGCACTGATGCAGTCTGTAGACTAAGGGCCCATTATTTTTGATCTCCAGCTGCTAGAAAACTTTGCTTACTTTGATAAGTGATCATAGACTTTTCTGATGGGCTTCATGGAGATATAGTTTAAAATGGCAACAAAGTGCACCAGCAATTAAAGTACATTGATCTCTTTTGGACTCAGGTGCTCTTTCCTTAATTGAATACCTTTGCTTCATTTTTAATGGGTACATTTGGTATATTTAAAATTATGAAGTCCTGGGTCTATCCTAACATTGAAGTGCCCCTTCAAGACAAAACAGAAATAAAAAAAGCAGATGTGCTTAGACAGAAAAATTGTGTTTGTGTTTGAGCCTTTTTTCAGGCAATTTGGAAACAAAATGATGATTTTTCATGTGAATCAAGACTTTTATTTTGCCTTTAGAATTTCAGTTTGTTTTRTTAAGTGTTTTACTATCACTCTTTGACTATTCTTTTTTGCTTTTGTAATGGCCTGAATAAGAAAAAAGTTTTGAAATGCCAAAATAAGAAAAATAATTCTTGGGTGAAATAAAAACGAAAGAAAAGTTAAAAGAGAAACTAATATTTCCCTCTCCCCAGCTGTTGCTATTTAATGTGTTGTTTGGCTACTGCCTTACAACAACCAGCATTTTGAATTTGCTTTCTTTCTTTGAAATATTCAACTTTTATTTTTTATTCTGGACAGCAAGGCCATATTTTCAGCCCACATCCAATTTTTCATCCACCAGTACTCCTAAGTTTTTCTCCTCAGGGCTGTTCTCATTTATTCCTCAGTCTATACAGATACTGGAGATTCCCCCAGTGCAGGTGCAGGATCTTGCATTTGGCCTTGTTGAACTTCATTGTGATTCACATGGTCCCACGCCTCAAGACCATCAAAGTGCCTCTGATAGACATTCCTCCCCTTAAGCAAATCCACCCCTTATCTTCATGTTATCCACAACCTTGTTAAGGTTGCACTTGATCTCACTATCTATATAATTACAGAAGATATTAAATACTATTTCTCCCAGTACAGAGCCCTGAGGGACAACACCTGTTACTGGTTTCTGCTTGGACACTGAGCCTTTAACTCCAGCTCTTTGGACATGGCCATCCAACCAACTGCTTATCCTTCAAACCGTTCATCCGTCAGATCTTTATCTCTCCAATTGAGAGGCAAGGTTGTTGTAGAGAGCTGTATCAAAGGCCTAACTGAAGTCCAGGTAGGTGACAGGAACAGCTTTTCCCTTGTCTGCTGATAGCTACTCTGCCATAGAAGGTCTGTAGCTATTGTTTCAATATGTCTTATATTTTTACAGTGGTGTTCATGATCAGTGTCTTTTACAAACAGCATCTAGTGAGTCATTACAACACGCCTGTTTTTGAGAAAGTATTATTTTACATGTTTCACAGAAAGAAAACAGGCCAAAAGACCCAACCAAGGCCTTTTATTAGCAAACTTTGATCATGTACAGAATGAATTGTCTGCTTCTCTATATTTCTTACTCATCTCCCATTCTGAGAGACTTGTACCTGGTCTGCAACATGAACCTGTGAATTTTTCGTTAATTCCAAAACTGATCTTTTTCTATCATCATCTGTGGGTAATTGCTGGAGCCAGACCTCTTTCTCTCTTATTCATTTCACACTTGTTCACACTCTCTTATTCATTTCATACGTCCTATGAGCCACAAGCTTAGTTTATCAGGTTTGGTGCCTTTGCCCTTGCTTTCACAATCTTGAAAGCCAAAGGCCTCACTCAGAACTCAGTACCAGTTTCCTTTTGCTTTCTTCATTATACATTTGTATACTCTGCTGCTGACTCTTCCGGAGAGTGGCCGAATAAAGAGCCAAGACCCCAGTGTATGAAAGTGCAGCAGACTGTACTGATCTGCTATTTGATAATGAGCTGCATGGTCATTTTGGAGGAGTACAGATTGATGTAAATTCTTCTAGAAGGAACTATATATTATTTGGTAAGAGAATTATGGGCGATAGCTGTATTTGGGCTCAGTGCCCAGTAGAGTAAACATTTTATTATTCTCTGCTTCCAGTCCACAACCAAAATAGGACAGCCTTGTCTAAAATTAACTAAAGAAGCTCTTTCATCTTAAGAACATTTAGATTTGGTATTTCAGCTAAGCGTTTTAAAAAGAGTAATTTTGTTTTACAGCAGCAGTCTCTTGGAATCTGGGCTGGATGCCCTTGGCCAGATCCACATGAGCTCCTTATAAGTGGGAAATGATCTTTATCTCCATTTGTCCTTCTTTTTTTTTCCCCCCCTCTAATTTTAAAGTACATTGGCTGGAGAATTGACTGGGGAATTGCATTTCAAGCTATGTGACACATCTTCTTGAGGGTTTGTGTGTCTATTAATAGGTAGGACTCAAATATGTTCCCACATCATGCCTTGTTGTGRGGACAGAATTGGACAAATATAAAGCAAAAACACAAAAATTTCAGCATCAGTTCATTTCAGGTTCTAATGTGTGTTTTTCAAAATCTCTTTCCAAATGACAACAAGTTCTGTTTCCTTAGAAAACCACAGAGTTTCTTGCCATAAGGATTTCAGAAAGGCAGTCTCTGTAAACTCATCTATACTTGCTTTTCAAAATTCATTGACTTGAGAAAGGAAAAACTGCAATGCTTATTTAAAATACTTGATGACCTGACTCTTGTAGCAGTGAAAGCAATAGTAAGCACTGTCTTGATTCCTATGGAAGAAGGATCAAGTTTCTAGATAGCTACAAAAATATTTACCAGGCTGGGAGGAGCCTGGTAACACCCTCCAAAATAAAGGTTGCAATATAGCCTTCATTTATAACTTCCTGTCCTCACATGTTAATAACTTCCTCATGCATTAGTCTTTCTGGCAATTCTCCATGTTTGGTTTCTGCCTGGAGGTGATGTGTATTTGGAACAAACTTATACCACACTTTTGACTAGGCAAGTAGCCAAAATGGCTAAGATTTGTTGCCTGGTCTAGAGGTAACTGTCTTTGAGGCCTAGCACCTTCTCCTGAATGGGAAAAAAAATAATTAGAATTGCCAAAGCTATTAAGTTATTCCAAGGTCACTTATGAGCCAGTGTTGGACTTCTTGGAAGTGATTTACTGCTGTCACTTCATATTATTGTTGCTGGTTTACGTCTACAGAAAGCTGTCCATCTAGAGTCTCAGTTAAATCTCCTTAGACGTCAAGAAGTGCATGGGTAATTCATCCTTATTTTCCTCATTCTTTCATGTAGGTGGAGGAAGGACAGTGAAGAAAGTACAGATGGCTTCTACAATACCTTCTCTCCTTTACTTACATAAAATAATTTGGAGAAGTTAGCCAAAGATAAACTCTTCCCTCAAGTATTGAATAGTGAACATTAAAACAATGTAGATCAAACAACTAAAATCTTTTGAGTACTTTGAAAAACTAAGAGGTTTCTGTCCAATCCTGAAAGATTCTGAGCTTCTTCAGCAGAAATACATGAAGTCAAAGGTATTTGTCTCTTCTTGTTCATTGCAGACACCAATAGCAAAGCTCTGAGTACACAGTTTTAAAGGTGTAAGTAGAATACGTTAATTCCCCTGTCCCTATTTCTTTTTTTCCACACAGTAGGTAGGAATCCTGTCTTCAAAAAACTTCTGCCCTGTGGGGATTTTTGATGTTTCAGAAGCACACTATCACATCTCTGTATACAATAACAATGATGAACTGGAATGCATGGTATTTCCTTGCTTCTGTAGAGGAACCGAGGCAGGATATTGAATGAGACATTCTGAATCTGCAAATCTCTCCCTTTTACCTCCTCCATGTGGTCTGATGTCTCCTACATGTGCAAAGTCCTGAAAATTGCTTGACATAGAGCCTGTAGTAGGAGATTATGGAAAGTCTGGTGTTATTTTGCTGTCTGTTTCTCTCCGGTCTCTAACCCATCAAGCCAATAAACAGAAAGCAGAGCAACCTTTTTCAGGAAAAATAATGTTTTCAGTTTGCAGCTATGGCAGATAACACCGGGTAACAGAAGAGCCTTGTGCTTACTGAGAGGTGGAAAGGTAAATCTGCACAGGTGAAAGTTCTTTTCAAAATGGCAGGACATAAGTCAGCCCTAATCCAAAATATGTGTGAACCTGCTATCTCAATGCTGTGTTGGAGCAAACAGCCTGCCATCCAGCATGGCTTATTACCATGGAATCATTACTGTGCYAGCAGATTTATGCAACTTCTGGTTGCTTCAGAGAGTAAGCAGACATCAGCACATATCATACTCCTCTGGTATATCCTAAATGTGCCCAGTGAGGCAATCACTGAGTTTATTTTCTCAGGTCAGCACTAGAGTGGATTTCAACCCATAAAGTAAGGTCTCTACTATGGCACTTTATCTAGCAAAATTATTCTGGTGTAGTCCTGATGAGGTTGTGTGGGAAAGAGTCTAATATATTATTAACCCAGTCTCTCTTCCAGGAGAGGTGCTGTTGGGTGACCAACCTAAAGACGCTGACCTGAGGCAGCCACCCCGCTGATGTATGAGGGTAGCCGTCAGCAGCTCCACGGCCAGATGGAGATCAACGACGAGTGGTGGCCCTCAGGGGTCAGTTTAGGGACCAGTACTGTTTAATATCTTCATCAGTGACACAAACACTGGGATTAAGTGCACCCTCAGCAAGTTTGCGGATGACACCTAGTTGAGTGGTGCAGTTGACACACCTGAAGGATGGAACGTCACCCATAAGGACCTGGACAAGTTTGAGAAGTGGGACCATGTGAACCTTATGAGACTCAACAAGTGTTCATGTTCTGCATCCTCAAAGGTTTTCCAGATCAGGCTGAATAAAACTCTGAGTACTGTGAGTAATCTGTTCATGTATCATAGCTAACACTGTCTTGAGCAGAAGGTTGAGCTACAGACCTTGTGAGGTCCCTTCTGAACAGGTATATCCTATGAGCCTATAAATGCATATTTCCTCTCCCATTATTTGTCCTGTTTTGACCATACATAACAACATATAAATATATTTATAAYACTGTATATAAACAGAGTAGAATGTGCTTCTCAGTGTTTGCTTGAACTATTTGTGTTAGTGCAGTGTCAAGTTCTCAGCTGGGGCCTCAAAGAAATAATTTTCAGCAGCTGATTTCTTGAACCACGAGGCTGTACAGTCAGAATTGCACTGCTAAATAGGAGGAGTAGTGTGAGGTAAGATTGGCCACCACGGAAAYGGTTAAGAAATGCTGTCTCTAACTTCTCCTTGCACTCCATCTTTCCCTAAAGAATTGTGGAATACATCTGTAGGGTTTCAGTGTTCTGGCCTATGAAGAAAATCTTACAAGATGAAGAAAACCTAACAGTACTCTAGCTGGTTGAACCATCTTGCTAATGCATGCTGCAAGCTCCTCTGAGATAATGCCTGTCTGAGTTAAAAGCATCTGTCTCTGTAATTTTACACATGAATCTCAAGTGCTTCCACCTTCACCTATGCCCTCTAAACTTGCCTTCACCTCACGTGGTTTATTGTTGAGGTTGGTTGAAAATTAGCTTGAGTGTAAGGCAAACGATACACTTGAAAGTGCCTGCTTCTCTCTTCTGACCATATAAATAGAAGCAAAACAAATAGATTAGATTAGATGTCTCCAATGTAGATATCTGTATTGGGTAAAATTAATATCTTTAGTCAAATTAAGGCACTTTGAGGGGAGCAGAAAAACAGATAGGCCATATCAACACAGATAATGTAATATTTTATGGAGAAATAAATAATCTGACCTTGCTTTACAATTTAGTTGTTCAGAGAACTGTTTACAATACTTGGCATTTTTAAATGGGGTGAGGTTCTTGGCCTTGCTTTCAGCCATCAGATCTTGTTAAATTTTTTTGTGCTGGACAAAAGACATAATTATTGAAGTTTCATTCCCCAAGTAGGTACTAACAGCCTGTAATCAAGTCATTCCTCAACGTTTTCTGTGATTAAACTAAACAAATTGAGTTCCTGAGTATTTCTGGAAAGAATGTTTGTAATCCCTTAGTCACTTCAGTGGTTCTTCTCTGAACCCTCTCCAGTTCAGCAACCTGGATCCAGAACACTGTGTATGATTGTGTGATCTTCTCTTTTTCTTTTTTTTCCTAATAGCCTTTTTTTTCTTTCTTTTGCATCACAAAATCCACATCCAGCTCTTGGACCTGTTCCCACCAAATGCTGATATCAATCTGTGTGTTTGTAGTGTAGCTCTTCTTATGCCTGGGTGGAAGAGTGTTAACATGAGCTCAGTGCTTGGCTGCCTGCCTGGGCTGACATGAACTTTCCCCTGCAATCACCACATCAGGACTTCCCCTTGCAGTGTCAGGGTTGGAAGCAGCCCCGGTCTGAGCAGAGGAAGATGAAGAAGAGGCAGCTGCAGCCACATGTCTGTCACAGCAGCTATTGAGTGTGTCTGTCACACCAGTAAAACAGAGAGGAAGGCTGATGAGGGASCTGCCTGCAATACTCCCCCTGTACGGAGAAACCTGAACTCCACAGAGTTGTATTASTACTGTAAAAGATTTAAAGTTGAAAAAAAAATTATTGGAGCACCCAGATTGCCCTCCTTTCAGTCACAGCCTCTTATTTTTCATCTATTTATTGTTGTAGTTATCCCAGAAATTTGTAAGTGGCAGCATTCACCCGGAAAAATAGCCAAATCCAGTTCTGACTGGTGTCAAAGTTTGTAGCACAGTCCCTGTAGGTTTCCTCCACATTCAATTGAAAAGACTGAACTTCCTCCATAGGGTGACCTCCCAAAGGAAAAATCTGAATTGCTCTCAGCAGAGACCCAGCATGGCAGGCTCCAAATTTGGCCTTCTCAGATAATCACTAGAGACAGACAAAGTCATCTTGGACCTTTTTCTTGATTTCAAGCCATGAGGAGTTTTTCCTTTGGGATCCTTGCCCAATGGTTATTCATCCTGTCATTTGTTTCCTTTCTGAAGTATCCTGTCTTTGATTTTCAGTCATGAACTCATTACATTTTTCTCGAGTAGATCAGAGAATCCTTTATAACCAGCATTTTATTCTTGTGAAAGGAGCAGATTAAAGGAGAAAGCTCTTATCAAGTGATGGTCTGCCAAGTACAGTCTCATGTAGGTGATGGGCAACCCTTTGCAGCCGCTGGCACTTGGTGTCTTGAAATCCTCAGGTGCTGTAAAAGTATAATACTGCCATGCATTGCAACACTTCTCAGCATTAACCAGGGAACTGGACCAGCCCAGCCTGTGACTCAGCCTGGTGAAAGTAAGAGTACATGGTCACAATGGCCTATTCTACTAATTCTGCAGGTTTGAAGATTTTGCTTTCATGYCACATGAGTAAGTGCTTAAAACCAACATACTGTTCTTGGCCTCCCTCTTTGGTCTCTCACTTCCAATCGTGTTGCCCCTAAATGTATATTATCTTGGGGAAGATCTAAGGGATCCCTAAAATTTTTATTCCTGTTAATAAAAGAGAAGACTTGCATCAAGGTAGCTTGCAGTTCACAGCAGTCATTGCAGCAGCAGGCAGAGCCAAGCAGAGTAAGGATGTCTCTTGAGATCTACCCTGACSGTTCTCTTAGATCAGCTTTGTGAAGTTTGCTCAGGGTCTCACAGAAAATATGGTGTATCAAAGAATCAGATCRCTGCTTCCTAAATTCCATGGTAATTCTTGAGCTTTTGGTCCATCCCATCTCACTGTTCCATTAAACTGTCTCTGGAGTTACTGCTGTCRCTAACTCAAATTTTCTTGATTCTTTAGTGCCACCTTATGATGCTTGAATGCCTGATGCTCTATTTGTGAGTCCTCACGACCAGTGAAAATTAACAGCAGTGTCTCACAAACTCTGATCTCCAGCAGCTCAGGGAACAGTGCAGTAAAGTCTGAGCAGACATTTCGTGCATTTCCTAACGAGCTGCTGCCTGAGTGCACAGCCATTAACATCACTCTGGCACTCACCAGCTGCTACTTTGAGCAGCCCCTGAATGAAAGGGTCAGCTGCACATGGTCGAGTCAGCTGAGTCAGTGATCTTTCTTCTTCCCTCACATTGAAATGTAGCTCTGATGCTCATCCTCCAACTGAGTGGAGAGCCCACCCTGAACAGGTGCTGGGTGGCTCAGCCACATAAATCCCTTTTGGAACAAGCACAGAGATGAGCCTGTGAATCCAGGTAATTGAAATGTCAGAATATATAGAAGTTTTCATGGGACTGGGRGTGTGCTTGTGTATCCAACATATGTCAGTGCTCTAGAGACTAGAAACAGTCGAATGCAATTAGAAAGGAATATGGAAAAGCAACTTTTCAAAACATATCCCAGGTGGCTGAGTTCTGGTCCATTTTTCAACAGCCAGACTTGGCATTTCATCCTTTCCAATGAAACAAGGACTGAGAGCTGAAGATTGCAATGGAGGAAGAGAATGTGCTATCACCCAGTATTTTACTCTAAAACCTATTTTATATGCTCAAGAGTCTGAAATGTGCATCTCTGAAAGTGAGCTGGGCCTGCCTTCTGGCTCAAGAGGTATTGGATGTGTTATGAGACACACATGCTTTTCATTACATGAGAGCATAATATAATGCACAGCTCACATCTCTGCTAGAAGGATGCTTTGTTCTAACAAAGGAAATAGACTGCACCTATTAATAGAGAATATTAATGCAGGACAAGCTTTTGATCTGTCTACTACTTTCTGTTCCTTTACAAACAATTGTCTTAACAGAACATGACCTTCAAAAACTGAGTGAAGGAGGACATTTAAAGATGTGTTTTTAAACTGCTCATCCAAAACGGTAGCACCATGTCAGTATGCCTCAGAGTTCCTTCTGGGCAGTACCCACGTAGTTGTGAATGAATATGTGAACAGTTGGAAAGTGATGGTGTTTGGAGAAATCTATAGATGAGTGGAGAAGCTATGAATGATTTATGTTTATGTATGAAGAGAGTGATAAAATCAGAAGAAACGCAATTTTTGTTCAGGTTGTCTAACTTTGAAATTTTCTAGTGCCTGTTCAACCACTTGCACTTATTACATAATTAGACAAACAGGGTTAAAAATTTTTAAGAATTCAATTCTTTTTCCTCTACAGCCAAAAAAACCCCCCAATTTGTGTCTGACTATGTGTTATCAACTAAGACTTCAAATAAATCCAAAGGATGGATTTTATGTTTCCCAAAGCTCCTTAAATATCAAACCATGAAAAGATTTTTTTTTCCAGGCATCCTAACATAGAGATATACAAAATCTTATAGTCCCTGAAGGAATGGGTTTTATGCAAAACTACTCGAGGACTATTTAAACATCATTAAGTGTGTGGATTCTGTGACAGCCCTGTGGCAGAAAGGCTCAGACTAGGGATGTAAAACCTAGTCTGAGGATAGTTTGTGCTCTACTCTATAAAGACAGAGCTGTACCTTCCCACACCTTCTACTGTAACAGATGTCATAATCTTCTCACCCAAATTTTGACCTTCCAAACTTTTCCCTCTACTTCTCCTGACAAGTTTGTCTGTTTCACAGATGTGAAACATTTCAGCATGCTTTTTCGGAATCGAGAGAGATGCCATTGCRACTTTAAGCGGCGGTTGCTTCTTCTTCCTGGGAGCTCCCAGGGGCAGTTGCAAATTAGCTGTTCTTTCCAAGAACAGTCCAGCCAAGCATCATTACCAGCCACTGCCAAAAGGAGTCCATCACTCCCCCATCCTGATCCTTACTGAGATTTTTGAGGATGTCCTAATGAAAGCAGTCTTGTATTTATTTTCTGTAGCATACAAACTGAGAGAATAGTCCCTCTAGCAGACAGAGAAATTGGGAAATACTTTATGCCACTTTCAGATACCCTAAAGAATATGAAAAAGAATGATCCAAGAAACAAGAAGCCTCATCTTTTGCCTTTTGCCCTTTGCTAGTTAAGACTGGACTTTCTGATCTCTATCTMTAGTACAGCTCACAAGAGATACGAATCCAGAGTGAGTGCCAGTTGAAAACATAATTTACAATGCATTGGGTACAAAATTTAGCCTGATATATCACCTGGAGGTGAGTTAGTCTTATGCTTGGGAAGCAAGTAGGAACAATGATTTCTCAGAAGATAGAAGAAGTTGAAAAGGGAAGCAAGATAAAATTTTGAAAATGAGGCAGAAGACTGAAAAAGAAAGGCCTGGAAAAGAGTGTTGTGAGTAGAAAATGGTATGGAATTAAAAAGGATTAAAGGAAAGGAGAAGAGCAACTGAGAGTCAGGTTGGGGGGGGGGAGAAGTGGAAGATTAAAGATAAGTGAAGCATGTTGATTCTGGCCCAATTTCTTTGCCTTTTTCTTTGGACTTTAGGAAGGCAAAGCCGCGGTTTCCAACTCTAGTGAATTTGCCTTCCTTTCTTCCCCTATGTGCTTCCTGAAATCCATTCATGTGTGCAATTTGCAACTGTGATGTGATGTAAAAGCAATGTGCATACTAGGAAGAGTTTGCAGCATCAGGCCTCTAGGATAGCAAGGTCTTCAGAGCATGGACTAATTTCTCAGCTGGTATAAACTGAGAGAGCTCCATTGAATCTGCATACTCTTTAGTCTTGAATTAAGTACCAAGCATGTTAGCGACTGAATAATGACAGGAGAATCTCCTTTTTAACTCGTAGAGGCCCTTCCTGGGTCCTTGAACTGAAACTTTTTGTCTCTTTAGAAATTTAAACCATGTTTGTTCCATTCTAACATCCACTGGAATTCGCAACATGTCTGCTTTGTAGTCTGGACAAAGCTTGAAGATTTCCCCAAACACAGTGTGAATCAAACCACACAGGAATGTTTGTAAAGGACGTCTTGGGCCCTTTGAAAACATATTCAGTTCTCAGAAGCACTAATGCATTCCACATTTGGTCATTAAACACTAATTGGTAACATGCTGTGGAAGGGTTCACTCTCTGACCAGTCAGTATTTCCTAGGTCACAGCACTGCATGACCTTGGTGCCCTGACGTGACCTGCCCTTTTGAACTTTTAATCCTTCAACTCGTCAGAGAGCATTAGTAGCTCAGGCCACTTTGGAAACCACAGGCATATTTTCCCCTGGATGTTTCAAAGTTTGCTTGGTTTCCCCTTCATCTCCTGCTCCCACCCCCCTCCTCGCTGATGATGCAGGATGTCTTTTGGGGGCCTAATTGAAGGCTTCAAAGTGCCCGATAGTTTATTATGAAACTATTGTCCTTGGTAAATGTCACAGGACTCATGTTTTATTATATTTATAACCTTTTTTCCATTAGTCTGCCATTTCCCTGAGAAATTATGACCTTGGCTCTATCAGTTTAACCAAGCTGGTTTTATATATAGCAAATGTGTACGTGTGCACAAAAGGAGAGAAGAGGGGAAGCCACCAAAGAGTTTTCTATTAAAGCAGTGCTTGTATTGGCTCCTCCTAGAATCTGACAAGCAATTTAAAGATTGTGATAAGGAAAGGAACCAGGAAACAAATTATGTCTAACATTAAAGTCTCAAGTGCTACCTCTGACTTCAGTGGACATAGAGCAATAGATCTGGTTGCTGTCAGGTCTATCATTTAGCATGAATTTCACCTGATATTTCTTACCAGAAGTGTGTTTAGGATTTTCCCCTCTCCCTGCTTGTTCCCTCATCTTTGCTTACTCTGAGTTTTCTCACCCTCAGTTTTGGACAAATTTAAATGATTTTGCTTAACTATATAAATTTCCCATAGTCTAAGTCTCAGGATAAACTACACACAAACTGCATTTCATCCTTAGCAGCTCAGAGGATGACAACAACTGGATCTTTGTAGGAATTTAGGAAAGAAATAGTCAGGGCACACTGAAGTGCAGGGTTGCAGACTGGGGTGGGTCAGACGGTGCTTTTGAAGCAGCAATTCCTGAATCATTTCGAAGGGGTTCCCCAGAAGTAACTAAAAGCAGTCAAACCTGTTATCAGCAGATGTACATCTGAAATACTGAGGAATGTGCCTGACTTGGAGATTGTGAGGGTCTGTTGGTGGGGCAGTGGCTAGTGCTTTCGTTCAAGAAGGGACACAGAACCTTTCTAAAAGAACCAATAAATGAAATGGTGCCAGAAAATCTTCCCAGGCACAGCAACGTGACTGTCTATGCACTCACATCGTTAGACCAGTACTGGGCACATTAATTTACTGGTATGGACTTGGCCAGAATAGCTGAGTTCCACAGGTATGCTCTTAAGGAACAAGCAGGGTGATCTCCCATTGAAGAAAAGAACATAGTCACTGACCTTGGTCTTATTTGCCTCCCACTGGGAGTGGATGAGGTCAAATTCATTAAAGTCTGTCTTTGAGAAGGAAAATGCTGTAAAAAGCAATGTGGTTCTTTTTGGTTTTGTTTCTTTTTTTAAGGAACATTTRAAAAAAGAAAAGGTTTGGTGTTGATTTCATGCTGTGGGATTTGAAATGGTTCCATTCTTCATTTCCTTAGCCAATCTCTTAAACAAACAAAGCAGTTCTCACTGTAGATATTGAAAGTGTTCTCCAAGTGCCAGCCATGCTGGCYCAGGCATACGGGCATAGGAAAAACGAAAAAATGCAGAAAACATTTAGGATAGAGAATTTTTTCAGAAACCTATATTTTCATAAGAAATTTCACCTTTGAAAGAAAAAAACCCAGACATTTTCGAAAGAAAACGCTTTTTAATTACCATCTGGCCAACAGTATTTATTACTTGAGATCACTGGAACTGATATTTTACTTTTACTTTTATTACCTCTCTTGCAACAAATCACTATATACTTTCTATATATATTATCCCTTCCTCCAGATCAGCCAGGGCAAGATATACCCTGTCCTTGCAGGATCCTGTCCTCTTGCCTTTGCCCCTCCCACGTGTCACAGACAGTATGTAAAGCCATTAGAGTCATGTTCTTGGCAAGAGCCCCACTTTACAATGATTCATTCCCAATTCCCACGTAAGGGATGACAGACTTTGCTGACCTTTTGTATCAACACTTGTTTGCTAAAATTAGATTTTTTTTCTTCCTGGCATATAACCAAACAGATTATACTCCTCAACCTGTCATCCGTGGAGGGCAGGCAGCCCCAGAAATTGATGATGCAGAGGAATAAACTTCTCCATGAAGAGTAAAAGGAGCTCAAGGGGGAAAAGAGCAAAAGCAAATGATGTCCTGGCAGTGTACATCTATCTATAGTGTGCATACACATGCACAGATGATATTAASTGACGGTGTCAGCCACAAAAGGTTGAGAGGTTAGATACAGGTCAGATAAGCATCTAGCAATTTAGATGTGTCTTGAAAGTTCATTTGAATTTAAGATTCATGGAAGCCATTGGTAAAAATCTAATAGAACTGAACATTGCAGGTCTTCTGCATGTCTTTATCTGGCTGGAAACAACGCTTGGAGAATCTGAATTTCCTCATGACATTTCCACAACTTCTCATAGACTAAAAGTGAAAATTAAAAGTAGGTCTAGGAAATGAAAAGAAAGGAAAAACTTCAGTGTGATATTTTGGGAAATCAGTCTGGTCTAAAACAAACAAGTTGCTTAATATTTGACCATTATTAAGCCCAAGAAAATAAGCTGCAAAGGGTACACACATGCTACCCTGTGAATTATATTACACCTAAACTTATGGTCCCACAATGCTAACTGGTATATGAGCATATATGAAGTAATCGCTCTCCTGTAAACTTCATGGTCTGGCTCATTCTGAGATCTAAAAAGGTGATTAGGAACTAGAAGAAGACTGAGAAGACTAACAGGAAGTTTTGGTCGTTTGTGGCTGGCTGTACACAGAGATTTTTGGTTTATTTCCTGACTAATGAAACATTTAGTTAGGGACCTAGGCTGTTAATCTTTTTCGAATCAAGAAGTCATTCAGCTTCCACTGGAGCCCACAGTCTGTATGAACTGCTGGGTGTCTCTGTTCTCAGCACACGAGTCTGACATGAAACTCGATGCTGTACATTGCTGCACCTAATGAGTGACTGGTGTGTCACCGCTCCAGCATCTGCACTTCTCCGAACTCTGGAAGAGCCATTCCAGTAGTGTCTGTCTCACATGACTCTTCCTTTAGGTCACCAGTTCTGAGAGCTGATTGAAAGTGTGTGCTAACTACATCCCTCTAAGCTGGATATATGAAAGGCTTTGAATGTTAATATAAAATTATCTTTAAGGCCATTTTGCGTATATTAAAGGAAACAACCAGGCTATATTTTTGCTGCTTATTAATTATTTTTGTTGATTATTCACCAGTAGAGAGGAYGGGTTACTAATACCAGCACCCTTGCACAGTGGCCTCAGAAGCAGTGTCTGAAGAGGCATGAGAGGGAAAGGTGGGACCGTGCAGCCCTTTCACCGCAGGTCTGAGTCTGCCATGCAGCACAACACCAGTGTCCCCTGCACTGGTGGCACTGCAGGGCAGAGTGCTGCTCGTGTCCCGCTGGCTCTGCCGAGCGTCCCACGTACTTTCCTTTGCGACGCCGCGGAAAGCGAAGCGCAGACCATCAAAGCTGAGAGCTGTCATTCTCTTCATGTGGTTGCACTCGCAGTTGTGACACYGCCAGTGACGTAAAGGGAGAGGAAAAGGCTGATTCTTCAGCAAGATACAAATGCAGAGATATTATCCGTCCACTGATTTTAATCTCCTTCCACAAATACTCACATATAACTAGATCCAAGCCACTGATAGTGTCCCTTCGTCTCTATCCCTGCTATCAGGTTTCTTAACCCTTCTCAGAAACGGAGTGGGTATGTCACTGCCCCATATTCAACTGAGACAAGGAACATTTCGTGCTGCTTGTTTATACCTGGAGAAACAATCGCAGAGCCTCAAAATCCAGCTGGCAGCTTACACCACCTTAAAGAACAGATATAATACCTGGAACCGCTAACTTTGGAGGAAAAAAGGTTCTGATTTTATCCTGCCAAATGTAGAGAAAAAGTACATCAACAGTAGTCTATCTTGACTTTCTCAGACTAAAAAAAGTACTGAAACATTTTTCAAGTTAAGAATTTTTTTTTAGCAGAAAAAGATTTTTCCTCTTACAGTATATTTTTGTTGGACATGCTAGACTTCTTTAATTATAAACACAATGAGACCACAGACAGCAAGAAATTTCAGTCCGATAAGAGACTGAAACAATTCTTTTGCATTACCTGACCGATATTCTACATATTTCTTCACCTCCTTGTTCTTTTATGTATTCTACTTAGACATATTGTGTGTCCCATGATTTGCATAGTTCATCACAAAGATTGTCTCCATTGCATCCTTCTCACTTATTAACAAAAAGACCATTCTTCATTACAGCACAGACCACTGACAAGGAGAGTTAACTTCTTAGGGAAAGTATTCCAGCATCTTTAAGAAACAATGGCACTCACAGTCAGAACAYTTCAGTTTTGATTTCTTTGCTAAAAGTATGAGCCCTCCTGAGAAAATACTGGTATTTTTAATTATCTTTGAAACTGTCTTGCATGCTCCTGCCACTACCTCATCCTTTTCTGAGTGTGGGAGACTGGCTGTTCTCTAGRTTTCTCTATGCAGTTATTGTTTCATTGTTTTCATTTTCACTGAAAATTTCCAGARAGTGATAGCACACGGATAATACTGGTGATTCATTTTCTCACCATCTTTAGTCAGCAGKGTTGTGGCTGTGACAGGTATTTCCCTTTTTGCTTTCTGCTGGGGGTCCCTGACATGTAGCACTGGAAGATATGAGTTTTCTACAAATTGGGTTTTATTGCTTATCCATGATCAGTGAAATCAACTGGATCCCCTCTGTTGCATTCACTGGGTTTTTGGGGACCTCTCTCATAAAGCTGTTCTTTATAATGAGCAGAGTAAATTGTGAGCAAAGGTGTCTCCTTGTTCTACTAAATCAGCAGCTTTTACACTCAGTTGAGTAATCCCCTTTTGTTACATCAAAATGCAAATGCAAGCAACTCATGACTCGCTATCTCTGCCTGTACTCACTCCCTCTCCTCACCCAGAGACTTTGCTGTTTTCTAGGGTTCTGCTTTGACAGCTCTGGCTCCAGACATGGGCCAGCCTCAGTCCTAAGACAAGAGTGGTGCCTAGCACAGAAAGACCCATGCAAATATATAAGGATCTCAGAGTTACCTTTGGAAAATGAAATATCATTAATCCACCATATCTCTCTCTCTTTTTTTAATTGGAATGAATATTGATTGCCTTTCAATAATGTGGTTCACACAGGTTGCTCCATGCAACCTGTGCATGGAGCATTTACACTTTTGTCACTTTTACATTATTCCTTGAATTAGTATTGTATTTTTAACAAGTCTTAATATGTCATATGTATAATTATTATTTTAAATGTTGGCATTATTCTCACTTTTTTCGTGTTCATCTGGGAAGGGCAGACTAAATTCATAGGGTGTCTATCATGAACCTAAACCAAAGGAATGGGATGGGAGCTACAACTGGTCTAGAACTCACAATGAGAGGTTGCCATCTTGTATCCACATCCAGAGAGCCTTGACAACCCTGAGTCAAATTAAGATAGAGACTTACAAGACCTGAGTGCAGGGATGGTTTACCACAGGTTTCCTGTGAGATTTGCACTAAATGCTTAGACTCAGTCCCCTGTGATATTTAATTTTCTATCTCCCACAGAAAGAAGGGGGAACTAAGCACTAAACAATTTTGCCTTGGTTTTCCTGCATAGAAAATTAATGTGACTTGTCCTCACTATTCCTTAGAAAAATCCAAATATTAAAGATCATCTGCTTAAACTGACAGAAAATGTTCATTATTCTGTGATCAACTGTAAGTAAGAGTACAACCCATTTTCAATGCACATGCCCAGGATGACCAAACCTCTGACTTAGAGAGGAGTTTTTCCGTGTCCTKTGAAGGTGAGTGAATGATGGCTCTGGCAGAGCAGAGGAAAATGTGAGCATTGCCTGGGAAAACTGAGACATCAAAAACTTATGGGGTGCAGTGACAGCACCATGAAGGCATTTTCCACTGAGTTGTTTGTTATATGTATTTCAATTATGAGATTACCTTGTAATCTTCTGAAGATGGTATTTTTGCTCTTTCTTCTAAATCTTTGTGTTTTCAAGATAAAAGCTAATATTATTCTAGAGAAGCAGTTAATTTTTTTTTTAATGCACCTTACCTGGTTTTGTCAAACAGAAAGTGTAAATTGTGGTATCTTTTATTTTCACTTTTTTTTTTAATTTAAAAGACTATATTTACAGCTTCCGGTGACCTTTATTGCTTTTAAAAGTACCTTTTCACTAAAATTTTCAGTGATGGACTTTTGTGGAGAAAAAATTGCTTTTTCAGGCAAAGAGTGTTTTGGGCACAAAAATTACATTTTAATATTTACATGACCTATTGGGGTTTTTTTCTCCTATTGCCTTCAATATTGCTCATAAAACATCCCAAATGGTCTTGTGTACACATGCAGGTAAGTTTATCAGCAGCCTGACTTCTGAAATATCCAGGTATTCAGCTGTGGTTTCAAATCTCTGTGGTAGCCAACACCGAGGAAGACATGATCACCTTTCCAAGCACCCAATGGTCTTAAAAAGCAAAGTAAAAGAGAATCAGAAATGTTTAAAAAAAGATCACAAATCAAGAATAGAGTGAAGTCTCTATGAAGAACCKCTCCCGAGTACTCTATGAGAACGAGAGCACAAAGCTCTGTTCAGACTGAAAGCAGCTGTATCACCTCAGAACAAGCAAACAGGTTTGCAACAGCAGATCTGAGGTTGGACTTTTATGTAATGATGAAAAACCACATAACTTCACATGCTTCTGTTTCCCCCACTGCAGGTGGGAAATTATACATTATTTTTCCCTTGATGATGCACTTTGAGATGGATGTAAATGAGGCCCTAAGAGCCTCCCATTGTCAGGAAAAAGAGAAGAGGATCCCCGCCAGAGCTCCCATCTGTGGTCATCAGTAGACAAAGGTGTTCTCCCAGGCAAACCATCTGGCTGAGAAATGCTCATCCTCTCAGTTTTCTCTATGTGCAGTAGAGTTTGAGCTAAGAATAGAAAGCTGTGATGGTTACAAAACACTTTTCTTGAAAATGTCTTTTGATCTGTGGCCTCCAAATTGCATCAACCTTCTCTTCTGAGAAGAACTTTCTCAGTTCTTTGAAACAGCCAGCGTTCAGTGGGGCTGCTTAGGCACTTGTGTTCTGATGGAGGCATACGCAAGAGGAACCAGAAATGCTCTAGTTAAAGGTCAGAAGTTTTCTGGATTTTTGTTTGACATATGAGAGATCTGTACTGGTGATTTTCTTCCCTTCACTCTGCCCCATTTTTGTCTAGTCAGCTCAAGAAACAGATGTAGGCTCTCGTCCAACAGTATGTAACACGATAAATATGCATTCTGTGCTTTAATGCCTCGTGTGGTGTTCTCTGGAAATAGACCTGAACAATGACAACTATACTTGGCATTTGCAGGAATCAGCTGGGCTATCTAGGGATCACAAAGTTCAAATAGGAGCGCTGCAAGCCCAGAAAGGGGTTTTTTATTTGCAGCAGAGCTGGCTTGTTCCAGCCTTACTTTTACTAACATATCTGAAATCCTCTCAGGAATCCCTTTGCTATTCCTCACACTTATTAGACAAAACCAGGGAATGCTGCAAAGGGAGGCCTCACAGATTAAGCATGCTTATCCAGTTTTCCAGGAAGCAGGGTATTTCTGGATGCCAAATGCAAATTTATACCTTGGAGTCTTGCAGAACAATTAAAAAAAGAAAAAGAGAGAAGTTTTCTTTTCAGTGAATTTACAGCAACTTATACATTTGGATTTCAGATCACAGGGAAATGAGCATGGCAGGTGCTGGCTGTGATAATGATGCTGAACTAGTGGAACTGATCTGGCCATACACCTAAGAGGTGAATCATTCTGCGTCACAGACTTATTTTTAATATAGAGAATTAGTGTATCTCAAGCTTTTATATACCTCTCCAACCTCTCATATGGAGTTTTTGGACACATTCCCCCACCCACAAGTAGCTGGCTGTGGACTCGACGGACACAACACAGGATGTAGCACCTGGCTATCCTACTATTTGTTGGATGCATTTCATGCCTATCTGAAAAAAATACTGCAAATGACTCACTATTTCTATTTTTCCTTTAAGAAATTAGATGTAATAAAAGTTCTCAGGAAGGAATCTTTGTAGTATCCGCATCCTGTGTTGACATCCAGACTCCCTTGTGCTTTWTATATAACTTCAGTGACCCATAGCTTAGGAAATTTGGCACTTTCTTCTCTAACTCATTTTTTCCTAAGTTGCATTTAGTCGTCAGCATGTGCACAGAAGCAGCCCAGGTACCTTGCTACYACTTCAGCACAGCTGAAATCCAGATAGGAAGTGGAGTACCATCAAGTCATTTGACTGGCCACGAAGTAGTTGGCTTAAACTCATCTTTGTCTATGGCAACATTCTGATGGGTATATGCAGCTGCAGGACATCAGCCATCTGTAAATAGGTACAGCTGAAAGAGGAGCCACCCTCAGACATTAGACTTGTCAGCTAAGCAGGGCTTTCGAGGCTCTCAGTTTTAGACCTAGATTTACTTGCACTAGTGTCCCACACGCAGCATGTAGATCTTCCTTTAAGTTTGCACTCCTAGGCATGTTGATAAGCATTCTTTAATATATATTAATTTTTTGATTGAGATAAATGTCATCTATCTTTGACAGAAAAAGCTGGCCAGGTTTCCGGAGGCGCCAGTCACTACATGTGAAATTTCATCACTGCCGAAAATCAAGACTTGTTTAGTGACTTGTGGCATATCAGCTAGGGGAGGATTTTCAGATGTTAAAGATAATTTCCTCAAAGGCAATTAACTGCCATTAGTCCTTCTAAAATTCCCCTTATTCTCCTTCTACACAAATACATCTATTAATCATTGACCCCTATATTTCCATATAGCAAGTATGTTTTGGATCTGATACACTTTCTGGAAGAAACTGCAATTTCAAACAGTCAAGAGAATGACTGCTGGTCAATCTCTGCAGGCTTAATTTTTTTTCCACTAGAAGTTCATTTTCATATTGCTTCTTTTGCTCTGCTGGTGATTGCCATTAGGAGCTGGACAGCAAGACTTCTGACCCAGCCTGGCTGTTCCTACATTCCTGTTCTTAGCACTGTATTCTAATACTGTCTCTGGATTATTCAATTAATCAGTTACAGAGGATATGGAGATTTAATTAAGTGAAAAAGAGGAAGATGATGTCATTGATTGTTTTAAGATGGAATCATCTGAAAAAAGCATAAGTAGTGAGAATTTCTTCTCCATAAGCAACATGCTTAGGACTTGAAGAGCTAGACTACAAGTTACTATTAATGTAGAATGAATTCCTTTTCCAGATGTTACATCAGCGCTGAACTCAAAGAATGTTATCTCAGCTGCAGTAATACAGAATTTTACTTACTGAAATAACTAAAGCTTATGAGCACTGTAGAAGGCTTACAAAAAAAAAAAAAAAAAAGCAATTAGTTACCTGGTTACACACTTTTCAACCAGGAAAAGAAAACCAGTTGATTAACATGAGAAAATTTGTATTTCTGGTAAGCCTAAATGACTGATGTAAGCATGTTGTTTAAAAAAAAAATACTGCCAGGAAAATGACAGAAAGAAACACATGAAATTTTTGATCCAAAGTTAATATTTGATTTATCAAAATCAAATATTTATTAATAAATTTTATTTTATTTATCTAAGGGCTGTTACATTTGTATACCTTTGTATGTCTACTGCATAACCATATAGCTATGTAAGCTATAGCTACCTATCTATGCAAATGAAAGGAGGTATTTTTAAATTTGAGAAACCATTTTACTGTGAGTGCTTTTAACCATTTAAACTTATTACAAATATATTTCAACAAGATTGCCCTTCCCTCAAAGCATTTCAGTCGCTTATCCCTGAACCAAAGTTCCTGACAGGTGGGGCATCTTTATCTTACTGCAATAAAATAAAAATTCACTGGACACAACTGATTAAAATAGATTTCCTCAACATACTAAGCACTAAGGACAAAGCACTGCTCAGAACCAGCAGAAGGCCAGTGGTACCCAGGGGGGCCTTAGGAGGAGCACTGCAATCAGGTCGAGGAAAGTGATCCTGCCCCTCTGCTCAGCCATGGAAGGGCCTCGCCTGGAGTGCTATGTCCAGCTCTGAGCTCCTCGGGACAAGGCAGACATGGAGCTCCTGGAGCAGGTCCAGTGGAAGACAACAAAGATGATGAAGGGACTGGAGCATCTCTCTTATGAGGAAAGGCTGAGGGAGCTGGGCCTGTTCAACCTCGAGCAGAGATGACTGAGAGGGGCCCTCATCAAAGTCTGTCAGTGTCTGCAGGGAAGTGTCAGAGGATGTTCTTGGTGGTGCCCAGCAATAAGACAAGAGGCAATGGGCAGAAACTGATGCACAGGAAGTTCCACCTGAATACGAGTAAGAACTTCTTCACTGTGCTGTGGCTGAGCACTGGAACAGACTGCCCAGAGAGGATGTGGAGTCTCCCTCACTGGAGGTATTCAAGAACTGTCTGGACACAATCCTGTACAATGTGCTCTGGGATGACCCTGCTTGAGCAGGGATGTTGGACCAGCCAACCCACTGTTGTCCCTTCCAGCCTCACCCTTTCTGTGATTCAGTGATTCAGTGAAAACTTGTTTTTGACAAATGTTCTGACAACTCTTAGCTTCCTGAGCACTCTGTGCATGTCAAAAAGTTTTTCAGGTCACAATTCTGCTCTGTGGGGACACATCTGATCCCTGTCATAACACCTCCCTAGTTTTCATTGAGCATACCTTGGACACACTGAAGAGGTGCCAGGGACTTAAACAGTCACGAATATTCACCATTGCTCCAATTGACAGGTTCACCTCTGTATTATATACATTTATAAATGTTAAATCAACGTCATAATTGCTCCCATAAGATGTCATTTTAAAGTCTATTTTGTAGATGAGAGGAAAGAGAGCTGAAGTGATCTGGTTTTGGAAATTCTCAACTAGAAGACGAGAGAGTAACACATCCCTGCAACAGGAGCTCCTGTCTGTTTCTTAAGCTAACTTCAAGAGTAGAAAAATCCTGGGATATTTTATTTTACTTGCTTTAACATGTAGTCCTTTAGCATGACTGCTCTAATACTTTGATGGAAAGTTATTAGTCTGACACAGTTGGCCGCATTTCTATCACCTTAAAACACTATTTCAATGCCCATCAGTAATATCTAAACATCTAAACAGATTGCATTATTCAGCTGAGTTTCATTCCTGCTGATACAGATTTAGGAGAGCTATTAATGAGTATTCACCTTAAGTCAAATGCAATTACAGCCACAGATTTGGAGATTTTTTTTTTTTTAACTTGGAACCATATGTATGTATGCAAAATGTATATGCAATATTGCAAAATGTTAACAATATGTTTGAACCAAAGGAAATGAAATAAGAATCTGGACTTGGTTATACATGAGGAACCCTCTTTTTCTTGGGAAATAGAGTTTTCAGCAAGATTGTAAACAGAGAAGAGACATCACATGGTTTGCATTATAAATTCTCCTACAAGCTTTCCCTTTCAAAATGAAGTACTCTAAGATTTTATTTGTTTGCCTTATTGTGGTGGAGAAATAAGAATAAATTACTGAAACATTTGTGCTCATAATTAGGCCAAATTGAGTCTGATCAAATGGAACTTTAGGAACTCCAGTTATGCTTCAAATCTCCTGTGGAAGATGAAGAAGGAAGAAATGAACCCTCTACAGTCATTAAGACTTTCACAAAAGATTGAGGAAGAATGATCCTGTGATTAAGACACTCGACTCAGGTCTTGATCCAATTCCTTCCTTGGTTTGAATGATCTTATGGTTTAGTTGAATTTAATCTCTCTGTGCCTCAGTTTCCCATTAGTAAAACAGGCAATGATTAAACCCTTCCTTTCCCACTCTCTGTTTATGTTACAAATCTTTCCAAGTCAGAATTCATCCGGAATGTGTGCACACAAAAGAAGCTCATCACACTTACTTGGTTTTGAAAATTGGTGATATTCCTATAGGAGCATGGATCCTGCTGACAACAGGTGTGCTTCCCTCTAATCCCACATTCACACTCCTTTACATGGAGACTAAAGGCTGGATTCAGAAAAACATGGGTGCCAAAATCCCAAACTGCAACACCATGAAATGCTTGAAGGGGTACCTAAAGCCTGCACGTAGGAGTGATTAGCAGCCTATTGAAGAAAAAAGGTATAGGAACTAAAGAGAAATGGATACAAGCCTCTGGTATTCAACGTCCTCTCTGATAAATCTAAGTCCCTAAGTAGCAGGTCATGGCTAGTGTTTTACTCTGGCTGACGATGGCACCCCCTCCTTGAATAAACTGGGTATTTTGAAGATGCTATACAAGTGTACTTGCTGTCCCAGATTCTGCTGTAAAAACTTAGCACCAAAGTAGGGTATTGCAATATGTAGACTTGGCACAGCTTTCCTGTGCAAAGATATTTTTCAGTGAGGGCAGACTTGTCAAGTCTTGAAAGCTGCTAATGACTTGGCTTCTTGAAGTACAATGAAACCAGAGTGTGCCATCATCCAGTCCACTGATTTGAATAACTGAAATATAACATCAGAACTAAAACTGTGTAACTAGTGTGCTTGCATTGTAATATGTGGTGAGATATCATCCTGTTCATTGCAAAAGCCCCGTACTTGAGGAATCATTGTAATCACTATTGGAGAACTTTTCACAGGCCTTTCCATCTGATGGAAAGAAGCGAACAGGAGGCTAAGTGTGTGTGAGAGTGTGTGAATAATTGTCTCTGGCCTCCTATTTCCCCACTGCATTAGAAGGGATGGATTTTTAATGATCAGATATATATGGTTCGGTTATGGATAGGTTACACTTGCATATAGC
This sequence comes from Amblyornis subalaris, assembly GCA_018881555.1. Classification (NCBI taxonomy): domain Eukaryota; kingdom Metazoa; phylum Chordata; class Aves; order Passeriformes; family Ptilonorhynchidae; genus Amblyornis; species Amblyornis subalaris. The sequence goes on along the minus strand of JACAXG010000017.1, from coordinate 3,717,389 downwards.
AAGAGTTGCATTGGCTGATCCTTTTTTCTCTTGCAGAAAGTGTTTTAAGGTCTTGCTTTTCCTTCACAAACCATCTCAACCAGTTTTTTTAGGACAAAGTTGTAAAGGGAAGAAAAAGTCTAATGTACCTTCCAAGTGGTATAGAGATGATTTCGTTTTAAAGATATCTAATTTCTGTAGCAAGGGAGGGGATTATTTTACACCATATGGTAGATGTCCTGTGATGTCATAGTGATTAATGACAGGATCAGTTGGATGCTCCAGTGGCGTAACAAATGACCTGGGTTTCCTGCAATGGCAATAGTTACACGCTCATAGTAGGACCCTGCAATTAACTGAGCTCTAGTCACGGCTCCCCATGGGGATAAGCATAACTATAGAATGGATGTAAGGACTACTACCAGCTTCATGAAGATGTGGGTCAAGCGTTCTGCAACTTCTAGCAGATCCCTTGGACTGTGGATATCTGTTTCCCATCTGTACAACTGATCTTATATTTAGCTGTCCACAGGCTTCATGTAAAACTAACCAGTTGGATCTTCTTTGTAGAAGAAAAATATTAAGTGAAAATAACATTTTAGGGAAATTGTCTGCGTATTTTTAACTCTGTATCATAGACTGAAGAACCTCCTACACTCTGCCTAATTGGCCACATGATTATTTGTCAGATAAAACATGGAAATCTTAATTAAATGCTTTGTGCTCTACTTTCAAGTCAAACATTTTTTTGGGTAATCATAGCTCCCTGTCTGAAATAATTCTGGAAGCAGATAAAATACTCCTACTGTGCTGAAGCAAAGCATACGGACAAGGAAAGATCCATTTATCCCAATAGCAGCCTTATTGGCAGCATGATGACTGTTACTGTAGTTATTATTTTAACTGATGAAAAAACACAAAAACAACTGAAAAATATTTCTTTTTTTCACCCAAGTTTTACATTTTCTTCAGATTTTCCTGATAGTTTYCATCAAAATTACAATTAAAAATTTTAAAAAATTGTGTGTTGGACATAAGCTGTATTTGGGATCAGGTTTTTCATTTATCAAGTTGCTGAGATACCCCGAACTCAGAATCTTCAAATGGTTCATTCRTTTGGAGCTGTTTGTGGCTAATGATAGCAGTATAATATTAATAGGTCATTTCATTATATTTCAATACCTCTTTTCCACTGGCAGTTACTGGACAGTTCAGTCAGCAAACAAAAAGATCTTGTTGCTACTGACATYAGGTTTTACCAAAAGACATAAGGCCATTTCTGATTGGTTTAGGCTCCTTCATTTAGCAAAAAGTGAATGCTCCTAGGTTATGAAGAGAGTGCTTGAAGTGCGACATGGTTGGATTCTTAGCCTAACGTTTTATGATTTTCTTGAATAAATCACACCTCTGACTGGTTTCTGAACCTTGCAGTGTATGAGCGCATAATTGCTTCACACTGGTGAGAGGAGCTCATCCAAAACTTTCCTACACTGCTAAGATTCTGACTGCAACAACATTCTGGAGGGGAGAAAAAATTGCATTTCTACAGATGTTTTCCCTCTGGCTAGATGATCCAGAACATACAGAAGTGAACACTGTGCACTCTCTAAGCCAACCAACACATAGATTCCTATCCTTCCTTGTTCACTCACTGTTTTCATGACAGGTTTGGAAGTGAGATGAACACACAAGCTTCACATCATTCATGGAAGTGAGGAAACAACATTCACACAGATGACCTTCCAGTGATGGCATCCTACATGAACAGTGATGGGAGAAGGTGGAGGTAAATGCAGCCCGTTGGCTGGCTTCATTCCTTCAGAGCCACCACTCCTTGCTTGCTCAAGGCAATGTCTTTTTATGTCATTTGGAAGTGATGGTTGATGGCTACTCTTATGGTGAGGAGAGTGGATAAAGCAGATCAAAGTTYTGATTTTGAAATGACAGTTCTGGTGGTGTTTTTATAGTGAGTAAAATTGTACRCATCTTATGAATGCTCTCCTGGTTAGTTTCTTTTTTATTCTTTTTTGTGTGATTATCCAAAGACATTMTTAGCTGTGTTTTCTTCATTAGCCTAATTTACAATATTTTTTTGTTATTGAACTCTAAAATGGACTTCAGCTTATGCAAAGGATTGGCATTCCTTCCTACATTTAATTCATCCCATGCAGCTATTGAGTGACAAGGGCAGTGTTAATTTATGATTGGATATTGGAACCTGAAATAACAATTGGAAAGGSAGAGGCAAGAGGCTTTCAAAGCATGAAATTAAAACCTTTGGGCTATGGCTTAACTTGCTACTTATTTTTCTCATTTTCTTGCCATCAATACTTTTGTTCTACTCTTGATGTGATGTTTTTCACAGGGCATGATTTGAGGCTTTATTCACTTTTTGTTTTCATGTGATAGATGGGGTATTTTTTATTAGCTCAGATGGGGTATTTTTTATTAGCCAGAACCCATGCTCTGTCTGTTCTTACTCAGATGTCTGCTATTAATTGTCTTTATGAGAGTTATAAATATTTCTGATATATTTGGCTGTGGGTCTCCTTTAACTTGCATGAGAATCAAATCCCAGTAAATAAAAAACGTATATTTCTGGGGAAGCCTGAGAGCTGACAATCTTCTGCTTCTGCACTAGGCTGGCCCAAGGCACTCTCATGTCCATGGATTAGCAATCAGGGAAACCAGAGAAGCTGATCCCTTTTCCTGGAAGTGTTGGCCTGGACCAACCAACAATCTGCCAGGCAGTGCATGGGCCCAGCGTGTGAGACAGGATGGGACAGTGCAGGGTGGGACGAGACAAGGGCTGCTCACATCATGGACCAAACCATCCTATTCCACTCCTCCAAAGGGGAAGAGTGGGGAGACACGAATCAAAGCCTCTCCTTTGCCACATGGGACATAGAAGAGATGCAGGACCTTATTTGCTTTAATTAAAATTAAGAGTAAACTTTAAGAGTAAATTAGGAAACAGGAAGACAAAATGTAAGATATAGAGAAGAAATTCACTCTGGGGAATAATTCCTAATCTATTTTTATGAACTTTAGTGAAGAAAGAAAATCTGAAGTGAATTATCTATTTTCATGACCTCTAGTCCTCAAATGTACTTGAAGTTGTTAGGTGCTTCAGAGTTAGAAAGAACTGCTAGGAGGACTTATTTATTTATCTTACTCTWCTACCACTCCAAAATAAGACATTGGAAACTTCTTTCTTTTCTGAGTAACATATTGACAGCTTTTTATCCTATTCTTTTTTGTCTTTTGTCTTCCACATTGACTGTCCTTTTGAAGTAGAGACACAGCTTGATGGCAGTGAGTCCATAATAGTCCTCTGAGCTATTGCAATGACAGTTATGATTTCATGAAATCATGATTTGAAAAGAATCCTGTTATTTAAAATAACCCTGAAGTGCCAAGTATGTCAGAGGGTGAGTGTGAGCAAAAAGATGTGTGAAGCATATGTGAAGGGTTGTTGTTGGTTGAAGATTTGCTTTCTTGGATTTCTGGTGGTATAACCAGGTTCCGCTACTGCCAAGTCAAAAATGTTGCAGGTATATAAGAAAGCTCAAAGGTGCTATAAACTCGTTCTGCTGGTTCAGAGCTATTCAAAATACTCTGCACCAGATTTAATGTTTTGGTGGAAAAGGTAGCATCTGTCCTGTGCAATGGGCATAAAATCATAAAACCAGTATAAATTCTGCAGTTTTTCCTGAAGTTYGACAATCATGAGCCCACTTCAATCAAGATCAGATTTGATGTTTGAGCTATAAGGAKCAGATGCTTTACTTGCAATCAGGCAACTGATTTTGTCAAACAAATGATGCCTTTCAAACAGTAGTTAGGACTACTCCTTCCAGTACCTAAAGGAGGCTATAAGAGAGCTGGAGAGGGATATTTTACAAGGGCTCAACTCATGCATTATCAATGCGCTAAAAAAAGTGCAAATGGGATCTGAATGAATTCTTGCACTTTGTGATAGTTAGAAAACAGTMAGTATTGATACAGCTAAACCTTAGGAAGTATTGGTGCATGTGTGGTGGGATAATTTTTCCAAAAAGGATGTTTCAGTGTTTCAGTGGGAAAAGGTTCTGATGATAGTGACTGATACAGCCAGAAAGAGCAGAAAGTTATGGATAAATCCTTTGTCCTTTTTTGGACTGCTTACTCTGCCAGGTTTGCATGTATCTGACATCCTTCAAATGATTTAGAACTCTACAGAAGTCTCCTAACACTGAGGTGAAGGAGAGGAATGAGGTGAAGGAGATAAGCTAACTGGAATGAATCTCAACGCACTATCAATACAGTGCCAGATTTTCGATGCAAAAGTTGAGGGAATTGTGTCTGAGAAGTTAGTGGGAAATTCCCACAGAAAACTTGGATTCAGTTTTTGTTGCTGCTTGTCACTTCCTGGTTGCATTGCAACCACCACTTATTGTTATCCTGCCTGGGTGTCCATGAAAATTATTTGAGTCAGAGCCAGCAGTAAGTCACTTCTTTCCCATGCAGTTTTTGCTTGCTAGAGTCTTAAACTAGGAATGGCTCCACTGCAGAAATAAGCACTCAGAAGTTTTTAATCAAGGATCCTAATACAGGCTTAAAATCAAGAGATTATATTACTAAATTATGGCTTATAATACTAAAWAATACTATTTTGTTTTCTGTTTTGTTAGGCTGAAGAAGAAACCTGCCTGTCATTGTCCTGTAACAATGCAGGGATATTTAAAAAGGTTTCTAGTATCATAAAAATTAAAGGRTTTTTTAAGTTCCTCTATATTTGGAATCAGTTCTTAAAATTACATAACTTAAAAACAAATTTATTTTGTTAAATGCAAGTATCCTGAAAAATCTTACTTGTAAGAAGTAACRTAGAGACGAACAATTTCATATGAATGAGAAAGGATAAGACAGTGACCTGGATTATAATGTTGCTGCTGAAACAATTTGAAGAAAATATATAAATTAGTCACTAATCACTATATGTTTAGAAATAATTGCGCTGTGAGATAAATGTCCTCCTTTAACCATTGAGAGATTTCTTTCATCAGTTTGGTCAAGATAGAGAATTCTTCTTGGGTGTCAGAACACACACTCTAAATGCAAAAAAAATTTTTTTTTGATCAGGCAGATACAGGCTGAAATGCTGGATCCAAATAATTTGCAGATTAGGAAAAAGTTATATGCATTTACTTGCTTCCAGCTGGCTGCAACCTCTATTATCAAGGAGTACAGAGACTAAATGCAACTAGCAGCAAGTATGAAGAAACTCAATATCTGAGCCTGACTTTCACTCGAAGGCTCAGGACCATTTTGCTTAGATGTATTTCAAATAACTGAATCATTCTCATCAAAGACACCRGCATCCTTGATTGACTTGAAGGAGAATATGCTTCAAGAACACTCCAGGGAGGGAAGCTCCCACAAACCTTTCCGAAACCTCAGAACTGGTGAAATGGCGCATATTACATGCAGGGTTGGTTGGTTTTTTTTTTTYCCTTACACCTCTGTCTCTTTTTCATAGGAAGAAATTGTATTTATAGTTTCCTGTACAAAGAGAACCTGACTCATACCTGAAGTAATGTCTCCCTCCTCAATGCAGTAAGCTGTTGGGGTTATTAGGGTAGCCTCAGAAAGCCAGACTCAGAAAAACCACCAAATATGAAGACCAATGAACTGAGTAGTGAGTCAGCATCATGATCAGTTTTCTGGTCTACAAAACACTTTCTGACCTCTTGGTCTTGTTAGAGCTGCTTGTTTAAAAGTTCATCAAGGCATGCCTGGAGAGGTCTCAGAATAAATACCCCTGCTTCTTTTGTACRAGTGTATCCTAAACCCAGCACTGAATTCTAGAGCACATCTGTGATTTGTGAATGTGGATGCAGGTTATTCCAGCAGAAGCAAAGCACAGCAAACAGCCCTGGTCCTCTGCCCAGTCTGAGGAACTTATTTTTATGAGGTGTTCAGATTGAAAGTGATTCACTTACCTGCAGAGATGCAAAACTTGACAGCCGATGTTTGATGGGAAGGAGTGTTGTTGGGCGTGTGTTGAGTGTGCCAGCTGCGGGTGCAGGTGTTCGTGTCTGCGTGAGCTGCTGCCCTCTGCTGCACACCTTCCCAGCAGCTCACCTCCAGCGACCTCCTTACCCCAGCCACCACGCGCTCATCATGCTTCTGAAGCCAGAGAAATTACCTCCCTCCTGCCAGTGGCACATTCAGAGAGTCACCCAGCTTTGCCCTGAGCCACCCATGAAACTCCTAGCAGGCAGTAGCTGTCTTGCAGCGATCTAGAGCACTGCTTCTGCTCTGGCATCTGATGAGTGTGCAGATCTCCTCAGCCTCAGCCATCTTCACCATCACCATAGCAGTGGGAAGAGACTTCTATATGAARAGAATCTCTATATGAATCCTGGTAACTCTAGTAATAAATGCTGTAGCAATACGTATAGAAACCCAGCACAACCTAAAATTTTAAGATGTTCCTCACTTTTCATATCGCCAAGACAAAAAGAATTTCCTTCAGGCTTCACTGGGGAGGTTGTGCCAGCCCCTGGACTCAGTTTTTGCCAGACCAGGGACTYGGTCTTACATCAATCACTTATCTCCACAACATGGAACAACAAGATACAAACATCACCTCTTCTAAGAGAARGGGAGAAGGAATATCCTGCCTCACTTCCCATCATGACAAGAGCAATGGCTTTCACTTTTGAAGAAATGCCAGAAGGGCTCAATATTTGTATGTCTGAGGAGAGTTCTGGGGAGATTGTGATACAAAATTTGGAAGTTAAAAACGACACACAATATGTGTGTTTGGCAGTATTTGAGGACAGAAAACAGATTACACTGTTCAGAGACATGTAGGAGGTTTGGATATGTGAAAAGATTTTTTAACCTAAACATTTTTTGGTTCAGATTCAGGGTCTCTGCCTACTGATAAGGTGCTAGTGAAGATGGGTTAAGTAGAGGCAAATTTTGGCTTAGGCTGAGAACTGTCCAGGCACTCTCCAGACTCAAGGCCAGCACAAGACCTTTCCTTCTGCTCCCTGCTGCTCATTCACATATCTGCAAGAGACTACAGCACTTGCAGGTCTGCCAGCCAATTTGCTCCTCTGGATGCCCCCTAACCTAACTCAGCTGCAAAAGAGTTCAACTAGCTGAAGCTGTTTAGAACAGATTTGGCTGGCCTATTCGTTCTGATTCAGATAATTTAAATAAGATCATTTTTTGTAAGCAGCAAGCTGGAGCTGTCAAAAGGGCAGTGAAAAATATCAGGCTGAAGAGTGTCATATCATGAAATTCTATCACAAAAGGACATACGTCCAAGACCCAAAGACTGTTACGGTGAAAGAAGTTCCTAATATATTCCTTCCKCAAAGATTTAAATTTGCATGTGTATTCGTGGAAGTGTGCATGTAACAGTAAGAATACGTACACAGCCGTGGGCTTGGACAAAGGAGGAATTATGAAAAATGAATAATAAGAAAAGAAACTGCTCACAACTACACACTGTCAAACCTTCCAAATTCAAATGCTCCTTCTCTTAGGACATTGTTATTTAAGACTTTCCAAAAAGAATTCTTATATATTTATCTTSCACGTGCTTTTACTCCTTTCACCTGCTCTCCCTTCAAATTATTTGCAACTGCGACATCTGGAATTGTGAATTGATTTGAGACCAGACCACTGTCTTAATGTGGTCTGGTGATATGAATAAGAAATAATGGTGCAATGCCACATTTTCTTGTACGTTTTCCAGTGTGTAGTTAAAGCAGACTGGGACAGTCAAATACAGAAGAAAGCATGAAAGTATCATGGCTGTGTGAGCATATCGAATTACTGATGACACAGGTAACATAAAACTCTACTTAAATTCCAGGGTTAACCAGGACCTTGCAAGTGATTAGTCATTGGTTTTAAAAATTGGAACTTTTCTGGCTAATAACATTTCTGCCATTTCAAATTCACCAATTACCCTTCTTATGAGTCATACCTCCCCTTTATTATTCCAATCTTATCAGTGTTTATATTATATCCATGAGAGTAGCCAGCCCTGGTTACAGACTCTAAAGGCACTTTCAGGACCTACCCCAACCATCTAAGAAAAAATGAACACATCTTTTTCATTGCTGGAAGCCTGAACACTGTGTAAATATGACTGCTAAATGTGTGACTAGAGAGGGTGGATTTTGGTTGCACAGTCTTCTCTGACCAGCACTTGAAAACTCTCTGCACCTTTTTTTTACACTTCTGGCCTCAAAGAAAGCTTATGTACAAGTTGTGGRGTATTGCTGCTGTTCCACTGTTTGCCAGGGACCGTCCTGTAATGCTTGCACAGTGACCAAGGGTAAGATATTTGTGCGTTGRCTCTGTAAGCAGAAAGCAGCTGCTTTGTGCCTGTATGAGTTTCAGGCACATATGAAATACGAAGGAAGCTTGTCAACTCGGATTTACTTTGGAGACAACTCYTCTTCACCCCATATTGTAAAGGAAGGAAGACACTCTGGAAAAAAAGAGCATTTTGGTAAATACATGGCCTTGACTGTGTGCAATCAACATTAAACTACTCTTGTTTGTTGGCTACCRAAAATGTCAAAACAGAGCAAGGAAAGCTGGTTTATTACAGCTCAAGTCACTAAGTGCAGTTCAGGGGGAGGCAGGTCCTTCCAGATATTCGCTTCAAACGTACAGATGCAAAAAAAATAAACTCTAAAAATGACAAACTGAGATTATATAAACAATTTCAACACACAGCACTATTAAAAGAATATGTTCTCGATGGCAGCAGCTCAAATAAATCACTCCTACTGAGCTTGCAGCAGTACTTTAGAGCCTGAATCTCTGCTGTGATTTAAGAGAAGCTAGACGAGTGGGGTTTTTTCAAATTATAGTGAAGTTGTTGCTAATGTAGGGGATTTTAGGTTTCTGGAAGAAGTAAAATGTGAGGATAAACACTACCTCTTTTTGAAAAATTGCCCTGTAGACTGGAGCTCTAATAATCTAATATGGAGTTAATAAAACCTGTATAGAAAAACAGGAGGGATGATACCGGGGTTGCTGTGATATTATTTTTAAGGGCAGTGTGGGGCTTTATGAAATACCTCCTATAGGTAAGTTCTTACTCATTTTTACAGCAGTTATGGGATTTGTTAGGTACATTGGCACTTTGTAATAATGGAGATATTTGAGGGTACTTTTTAATTCTGGTGAGATGTACAAAAATCTGGTTTTCATTTTCTCTTCAGCTGCCTTTGGCMTCTTACCTGTGCCTTTAGGAACTCCTTTCCCTGTGTGTCATTAAGCCTCTGATTTATCCCAAACACTTGCGTATCACTACTTCATGGGAAAATTGTGTCTGCTGGAAAATCAAGTGGTGGCTACTGTTAGCTTTTCTAGGCACAGAAAAGGAATTTGATAAATAATTACAGCAAAATAATTTCATTACAACGACATGAGCTATTGCCTTTTTTTATATATATTTACCAGTCTATATTTTTACATATTGACTTTTTTGTGCTTTGAGGATGTATGCATACATCAGAAGAATCCTTCACTGATGTTCAAAAAAGTCACTTCTCACATTATTGCTCACGTACCTCTGAACCTACCTATTTCTAATATACATAATACTCCTTTCCACTAAGAATAGACCTCTTGGAATTTTGCCCTGCATTCAAATTTGATATTTTGGGCTTTTCAATGAGACTGAACTTCAGTCAACATTGCATTACACATATCATGACTATTTGCCTCTGTGGAAATCAAAATAAAGTTGGTATAAGATATTACCATGCTGATTCTGCAGCATTAAAAGACTGCATCAAAATAGTTTGAAGTGACCACACACAGTGCAGTGAGGCAGAAGAGGTAGCCAAATATTTGTAGYCACTGAGTACTTCCTAGCAATATGCTGGGACACTAGCTTCTATAGTCCAAGGAGGAATTCTGTCACCTATTGAATAAAATGATGGTTTGCATTTGTTTATTGCTTGTCATGTAGAATTAAAGACTGTATTAATCTGCCTGCTGATGTAATTTGGGTGTTCTTTTGCATGCCACTGAAATGCAGCCACCTCTGGGGAGATGTGTGGCAGCTGTGTATAGCTTAGGGCATTGCAATAGTGTGGGAACCAAGTGAAGAACTGTGATTTAGTGGCAACCTGGATTTTTTAACAGTTACTGCTCAATAAGTTCTTTGAAATGGTGACTTTACTGCCAGTTGCAGCAGCTGCTGGACTCTTGTACTCCCATAAGGAGAAAATTAGAAATATCTAATTCCTTCTTGATGTTTTGTTGTTGCTGCTGCTTCAATAAAACAGCCKGCTATTTTTTGTTTGTTTGTTTATAGAATTAAAGACATAATAACAATAAAATATTTAGAAAAATAAACTATTCTTAGATACCAAGTAGRCTCACACTTCATAGGTTTTTATTGTTTGCTACCTGCCAGCACTCTTATGCAGTCTGCTGCTTCTCTTTAGCTGCAGTTTTCATCTCTCACTGTTTCCACAAAACCTCAATCTGCTAATCAACCTGCAAAGATGGAAATTAGCATACTGTGATAAAAATCAATGGAACATTATTTTCAAAAACAAGCAAAAACAAGCTTGAAGCAAACCCATAATAATCCGACCCTTTGTAGTAAAACCAGTTTCAACAACCACTGTGTGTCATGTTATTTACCATAAAAACTGTTAAAAGGAGCCATTTGTTCTATGTATTGTAAAAGATGCATCCACGGGGGTCTCAAGGATTAGATAAGGGGTGTTCTGCCATGGGAAGGAGTCCAGAGAATTGCAGCAGCTGCCTGTGCTCACCCATTCAACACCCAGAAAAGCTGTTGAAAGAGAAAAACATGCAGAAAAGGTAGAATGTCAAGAGGAGAGACACCTGGATGAACATTTGATGTTTTTTTAAAATATTCACTGAGGTTTTGGATAYTCAGTGGAAAGGTGCAGCAATTTCAGCAAGTGAGACTGAGAGTGCCCCATTCCAGAGAACTCTTCAGTCCATGGATTTGGTCTTCCTCCAGATTGAACCATGAGTTGCAAGCTGTAAGTCAGCCTTGCCTCTTTCAGATGAATGAGATAATCAAGGTCTAACTCTTCATCAGAATACATCAGAGTCCTATCTCATTCTCTGCAGAGTCCTGTTATTGTTAGAGAAAAAAGCTCTACATTATCAAAATCAGACAGAAAATAGGAGTCCAAGGCTTCAATCTCTATGCAGAAATAATTAATAACCTGCTGCACATTAAAATATTCAGAAAAGTAAATTCTTACCACATCTATAAGGCATCTATAAGGAAAGAAACTACAGTTATCTCRGTTTTATGAATGAGGAAACCACGATATATTTTAGTTTATAGGTCTTACTTAACAAAAAATTTAAATGTCATAAAKAGCAGTAAATCCTAGAAATACTTCCTAAATCTTAACTCTGCTGCTTTGTAATAGTGGCCTGTGTTARTAATTTTGCAATAATTTGGTTTGAAGAAACATTTTCTGTGCATTTATTGATTTTCAACATAATAATACTGAATAAAAATTGTCTGCATTTAAAACAAAGTTAAAAAATAAAGATTTCTTATCAATTTTWAAATAAATTATAATATTAAGTATTAAACTAAAATGAGACTAAACTGATGTCTTTTACTTTGCATTGGTTCTACAGCTGATCAGAACAGTTCAATCTAAGCTCCAYGCCATTGGATTTGAAGTCAGTTCATCCTCCTGTAGGGAAAGAAATCACAACTGGCCAATTTAGAAGCTGGAATGTTGCCACAAGTAATCATTAYCTGATGCAAACCAAATAATAGTTATTGCTTTAATGTGCTGCATGAAATCTGTATAGAGGATACACTTCATAAGCAGCATTGTTGCAGTTTCCACACATATGATGCAGTAGCATTAGAAAAGCAGAAATAACAAGACTGTGAAGAAAACTAYATAGCAGTAGATTATTTTCACTGAAGGGTTTGGTCAGTTTTACTGCCTTATTACTCTAACAAATTCCTCGCATAGTCACAGTTTTTAGAAAAACAAAGAAAAGAAAAAAAGAAACAGGAGAGGAGAGATTTTGGATATGTCAGTTCAGTGGACCCGTAAAATGCACAAAAAGTTAGTTTTGCAGTCAGTGTCAGAAGGCTGTCCCAGGACTGCTGTGCTCTTCTAGTGACACAATCTTTTGCAGTAATGAGGCTTAACAAGGAAACTTGTTCCTTCTTTGCAACTTCATAATCCCCTTCAGCTACTGTGGAGTAAAAAGTAGAATATTGCGCTTTTGGGCAAAACATAGCATCCTAACACTAAGTGTTCAGAGGAAATTGTTTATCTAATGCACCTCCTGTGCCTTTCTCCTCAGTGAGAGAGGAAGTACATTTGGCTACTGTATTTCCCAGCAGTAGTTAAATCAAAGAATGGGTGAAAATAATCGCAAATGGCTACTCAATGTTTTTATTCTGTTTAATGGAAGAGTTAACTGACAATTCTGTTTGTGTATTTCAAAAAAAAAGTGATCAAATAATAAACTTTAAKTTCCTATGCCTTCATTTTATTCTCCACAAAGCTTCTTTTGCACTGAGCTTTCAAAATATTCGGGGAGTTCTATGAGAGATTCCCATGGCCATTTTCCTGATTAATTAGTGTCTAATTCTTCATAGATAGCTGATATCTTTCAGAATTTACCTTTGGGAAGAGTAAGTTGCTACTGGAGTAGCAAAAGGGAGATAGGAGATTTATAAGAGGAAGAATCTAAGCAGACTGCCGATGCAGACTTTTCAGTTCCTCCATAGACTTTGCCRTATATTATACATCCACTGGAAGAAATCCTATTTCCATTGAACTTAGTGGGACTTTGCCAATAATTTCTTAGTGACTAATATTTTACCTAAGGAATTTTGAGATGGATGTAAGCCATCCATCTTCAGGGCACTGAGAAACCTCTAACGAGTAGAGTTGGGTAGAGAATTTTCCTCGTGGGCAAGTCATTTATGGTGTGGTAGAGCTCCAGGCTCTGTGCCCCAGTGTGGAGTCACACCRAGAGACTGACTCTGGTTCTAACAGGACAACAGCTTCCTACAGCAGTACTCCAACTTGACAGTCTCACGGGGACTAATTCAGGTCTTCCCAGCCCCTGAAAGAGTTTATATAAGACTTTTTTTTGCATTTCTGGGCATGCCATGTCTTCATCCCTTCAACAACTGTTTGCTCCAGAATTYCTTACACCTTATCTTCATTTATTTAGGATTAGTCCCTTCTGAAGACAGGATTTTAGGCTACACGKACCACTAGGTTTTTTTCATAAGATCATTCTCAGAAATGTTTCATCAGTGCTATGCAGGAAGCATTTCTTAGTCTCTGACAAAAAGACAATGGTCACAGAGAGCCACTGTCAGTGCTGGGATTTCATATTTCATGGATCTATATTAGATTCACACATATGGTGGTGGCTTGGCCTGCAGCTGGAGATGCTGCAGAGGATAAGCCAGCCACACAAGTAACCGAGGAGCCAGTGGGGCCAGGGAGCCCACGTGTTGTATTAAGTAAAAGCTCCGAGGTCCAAGATCTCCCCCTAGATTACAGTAAGAAGGAAAGTCTCTCSCACCCAGGCCTTGGAGTGGTATGCTCCCCCATTCATTTGGTTTATCCTTGTCAATCTATGTTCTGTATATGGTTATGTTCCAGAATGTTCTCCCTCACTCGATGCCCCATTGGCTTTGTTCCCCTGCTCCTCCCCTCACCTATCCTTATTGGTTTGTGTACTGCCAACCCACCTTTTCTCCTCCCCCTGACCYTAATGTGATTGGCCCTCAGTGTTCTCTCCGCCCCTATTCGGTTTGGTATATAATCCTGTGTCACCCTGTACTTAGTGCTCTCCTTCCCTGACCCTTAAAGAATAGACACCTTCTATGGAACATCATAAGGAGAGTCCACCTCCGACTCTTTATTCCCATCTTAAGGCRTCAACTGTGCGACAGCCTGCGCRACCACCTGCGCTGGTGGGATTAGCGGGTGGAAGGCACGGCACTGTGCCCTTCCCACCGCCTGTCGTACACCGTGCCGAGGCACTGCCGGACAAGCGTGAGGCTTATAGGAAGGTTGCRGCCACCGACCTCCAGCTGGACGAGGCCACACTGTGACACACACCTTTTTATCTAACCAACTATCATCTGCTCTCATTCTCTACCTCTTCAGCATTTCCCTTCTGCTAAATACAGACTGAAGGGGTTTTCTTTCATTTTTGACTTGCCTTGTGTCCAGGATGGGTTTCAGACAAGTATTCCCAGCCTATATATCTGACAACTCTGGTTCCTTCTCTGTTCCTTTCCCATCCTCCCTGCCACCTGCAGCACTTCCTAATTTAGTAGTATCTTCAGATTTAACCAATATGGTCTATGCTCCTGCTTCAAGATCATTAATGAAAATGTTAAAAGATGCTGGGCCAAACTCCCATTGCCACAGCACTTCCCTACAACATGATGCATTGGTGTTTAAATTATACCACAGTGAGTGCTTCTTTGCATTGTACATCCCCAGTACTGAGGATGTGCTGTAGTGAAAATCTTAGATAACAGCAGACTAGAATATCCTGATATCYTGGGTTTAATTAAGCTGTATTTCAGAAGTTTCCTTGTATCTTAGAAGGTTGAAATGCAGGTGTACAATATCTTAGTAGACAGGGGAGACATATTAATGGGTTTGGCTGGGCTTGGAAAGTACGGATTGAGCCAACTGTTTGACTTTGGGAGAATGCCTAATGTTTTATTAGCACTTCTGCTTCTTCTCAAGAGAAGTCTATGGTCTTTTGGGAGGTCTGATAAGAAAAGTCATTAATGGGGTACTAGGGTTTCCAAGGAGGAAAATTAAAATAATTCTGTACCCCAAAAATTGACTTGTTTAAAAGTGTATCTCAAGTTATTCTAACTTGTACCTCCAGTCATAAAAGGCATGAGGTATGAGGACACTCTCAGGGTAATGACATCCTTTTCCTCCCTAGGCACTTTGCTAATGTGTAAAGCTAAATAGCTGTTCCAAATAGTGGACTTTACCTGGCATTTCTCAGTAAGGTCAACCTCTTGTCAGATAGCTATTTTCTGAATGCAACCTAACAGAGAAACTTAATGACCTCTATTTACTTCAAGTAGAAATCCATCAAAGGGACAATTAGCTAATTTTAAGCATAAATTGGCTCCCTGGTGAGAAGCAAGCTTATAAATAAACCATTTCATTTGTTCACTGAACTAGATTGTCATGCAAGTGAAATTGCTGACTCCAAAGCAGACAAATCGGCAAACTTTTCTTGCCTTAAGTGCCCCGAGAGGAGTTAGGGGAAGAAACCACGGGAAGCAGCTTCCTTTGCCACTGCTGATGTGCATGCAGGCTGGATCCAGACTCATCCCTGCTGTACCTACACCATTCTCTGGAGAAAGGCAATCCAAGCTCTCTCCAGTGACTCTGTTAGCAGGCAGTAAATGGTGCAGACAGACACAKCTCCTCAGCTGTCCAGCTTGCACGCAACCAACATGGACATTAGCACAGCACATGGAGGGAAGAGCAGGTTCCTGCTCACGGTTAGACTGTAGAATCCAAAAGTGTTTGCAAGAAAACTGCACTATTGCCTGTTGGTCTTTCCCCTCTTGCGTCTTCCCATTACCGTGGTACATGATCATCTTTAGTCTTCACTGCAATTATTTTTCCAGTATAAAACAGTTTCCTGAAGAAATGGAAGTGTTGGTTTCTGGCAGAGTCACTGTGCCTCAGTTTCCCATGTGAGGTGCTTGGTGGGACCTTTCCAGAAGAGCAAGGCGATGAAGAAAGTTCCGTATCTCAGGAAGTTTGCTTATGACACACATTGGGGGCTTTGCTCTTCTCTCCAAACCAACATTCCTGAAAAGCAGCACATGCACATTGCCAGTACTCATCACCAGACTATTTCCACAATACTAGCTTTGTTTAAGGGGTGAATATATGACAATAGCCTCAAGGTATTTAAGATATGACAAATAGGGCAATAGAAAAAAGGAGGCCAGTTTCCAATCCCACGAGATATGGGGACTGTGAAAATGTCTGATGAGACCCCAGTGCATTCTCAAGCAGAAAACAGGATGGAGCCTTCCTAGGTCAGATGGAGGGCTCAGGAGGGAAACTTTATAGCTGTCTTCACTCTATTTGAATAGTTTGCTCTAGTTTGCTGTGCTCAGTGTTATCAGACCAGAGATTGTTTATAAAGGCAGCCAAGTAACTGCTAGAGGCAATAAAAAGAGGAAGAAAGAAAAGATCCTTTAAGTAGAATTTAACGACCTTCTTCTGCACATTGTTTTACTTTGTCAGATTAATATATAGTCACTTGTATAAATGTGTGTGTGCTTGTGCATGTGTGTGATGCTGCATGTGTGGTGAGACTGCACTTGTACACCCAGTTTGCTCTGTTCTTTAATTCTGATTATCTTTGCTCGTAGGAACATGCCACGATTCAATCAATGATTCTCAAACAAACTAATCTGAAAACAAGAGCTACAACTGTTTCCACAGCTGGGGAACAAGAAGCCTCTATCCTCAGGTGGATYGCCTATGTTCAGTGGATTTTTGGGACCTTCATGATTCTTTGAAACAGATGGCAGAAAAGTACATAATGTGGCATTTTGCTTTGGTCTTTCACGCTTGCTAAGTGACAGGAAGGTCTATTCATGCTGAAGATTTCTCCCAGAAATATTGCCTCGATGGGGTTTTATGGGGCCACATCTGACACATTGATGCATTTAGGCCTGATTTAGAAAACTTTAGAAAACTCAGAARAAGTATCTGAAAGTACTGAAGCATCAGATCATTTTCAGCTGGAACACTGAAACCTTTCCAATAATCACACAGGAGGACAAGGCACTAGGAAAACCCAACATGCAATTTTTGCCCCAGAAAGTTCAAGCATAAAACCTTACCTACATCACAGCTTAGTTGCCCACTGTCTCATTAACTACCCACAAATGTTCTCTATATTTTATTTATATGTGTGTGTGTGTGTGTATATAWGTATGTATATGTGYATMTATATATACTTGCATATGTATGTGTATATATACATATAAAAATATAAATCCACAAAAGTGCATCCTGGAGAGAAGGAAGACTGAGCAACATCTGCCCTTGTATCAGTGAGATATTTCTAGTGAAGACAGGTTAGCTTTTCTTTCCTTAAATCTTTGTACAATCTGAGTTAATAAATGCCATAGCTGAAATTGCTAGCCATTCTCCAGAAGTTACAGATGTGGAAAAATAAATCAATAAATACAATTAGTTCAGTCCTTAGCCAGCTCACACCAACACACACCAGRCCAGCAGTTAATGGATCTACCTCCACTCACAAACCATTTAAAGACACAATTAAACACAAGAAACATTGTCATGGATTTTTTTTTCTTCCACTTAATCTCAGTGTTGAGTAAAGAACAAGTCTGCTACAGAAAAAGAAAAATGAAAAAAAAAAGAAAAAAAAAAAGAGGCTAAGAATAGACCTTAAAGTATGTTTGGTAGAAGAGGACTCATGCTCCCAGTATTTTGCGGAGAACCACAGCTGTGGGTCAGCACACATTCCCATAAAATGGTTATCAGATGCAAGCATGCAGTTTCCCAGCAGTACCCTGTGGTTCAGTTAGCAGCTAGCAATTCTCACCACACAGCTGAAGTCATTTCCCTGGGTTTGCCCTAGTTTTTTAAACAAAATGAAACATACCGCAAATTCTGGAAAGCTGAGAAGATAATTCTTGAAGCCAATGCTCAATTTGGGAAAACTATAGGAGGGAGAAACATGTAAGGTATGTGCATGGGGCTTATAGGCACATTCTGTCTTTTAGTGTATCTTCATTGTGACAAAAGGAAAAGTTGTTTTCAGTTATTTTTTCAACRTCAGACCACACACCACCCTCTTCCCAGCTTGCAAATTTTATCTCTTACTCCCTGCAGGAAGGAATAGCTGAGATATTCATATCAAAGCTGCAGGCTAGGGTCAAAGCAAGCGTCATTGATGAGATGTTCCCAGCATTTAGAATCGTCCCTAATTTCAGTGGAAAGAAAACCCATCTGTCTTCTGTTTCCCTTTACTGGCTGACTTGATCATGCCTCAGAAGGATATCACTTCAAGAGTGCTGCATGAAAGTGAATGCCAGCTATTCCATGTGGTTGTTTTGGACCCTTCCCACGAGACTGAATCTGAACTGAAATCAAACACAAGTCCTTCCAAACTTGCTTTGACAAAATAATGTGTTCTCTAGATGGTAAACCAACTAGGTGAACCAACTAGTTCAGCTTATAATGACGGAAAAAAGAATTATAAATGTTTTTAAACATGGTTGCAGTATGAATGAAGATGCACATTGCTTTTTTGCAGAGGTCGTGCTGCTTTAGGTATTCATTGTCAGAGCCATTCCCAGTAAGTGCCCCTGCAGGGAATGCTAACATTGCAGTTTCTTCTGTTACCTGCCACAGGAGTTGCTTATTCTATTCTTAGGATGGGCTTGCATGGGAAGGATAATGCCAGCATTGTGAATTAACTGTGAGTTACAGAGGCAAGAAAAGTGAGAAAAGAAAGAAAATTCATTGAATTTTTGGCATCAGAGATGGCTTATTCCTCCATCTAGTCTTGTCCAGCTGTGTCTCTAGTCAGCAAAGACAGAACAGCATCCCTGGAAGACAATTCAGGGCACCTAAATCAAGCATATGCTTAGAATCACCTCTTGGAAGAGTCTCTGCTTTGATCCATTAACTGTAGAGAGAGAAAAGGCAGTTACATCTGRTGATGTCAATGCCTCCTCACTAGCAGTGTTAACTGAGGTAGAGTCCATGAAAGGGTGAGAAGATCACTCACAGCTCCTTCTGTTCTTTGTACACCTCTGCTTCACTTATCACAGCATGCAGATCCCACTTACAGCTGAACTGTGAGGTCCCTGATGTTCACCATGCTGAGGCATTTAGATTCATTTGCCAGATCTAACCTCCAGACCAGCACAGAATATGGGTGCTCTAGATTGCACTGTTGTTTTTCTCGATGGATGTATTATTATTAAATCTCATGGAGTGCATGAAGATACGAAGAAATGACAGTCTGAATTTGAAGATCATACAGACAGGTTATGAGACATGATAAGAAAAAAAAGTAATTACTTTTATGATCTGAGAAAGCATTTACATATGATAGAATATTTAAATATAATATAAAGTGTTGCTTCAAAACAAGAGAAAATGAGAAATAGTGTATTAGGAAGTACAAATCTTACACTCCAATCCCAACCCCTATCCTGCTTTGTGACACAGGCACTCTCACGTATTTCCCTCATTTTCTAAGGAGAGTCAACAATAAACAGTTGTTATTATTATCCACCTCGTGGGTAACATTTTTATCCATAAATCTCAAACTAAATTGGTAACAAGGTTGCATTGTTTTTGTTTTCCAGTTTTGGGGCAGCGGCTGTGTGGAGATAAGCAAAAGGACTTGTCCAGCCTTCCTAGCAGATTGGATTGGAACAGGACACTCTTCTCTTCCTTCTTAGGTTACTCCTGTACCTGCTGACATCCACTTTGCAAACTGCTCTCTAATCCACAGTGGGTTCTAAACTGAAGCAATCAAAGTTTGAGGAACCTGCTCATCCTGAGTAGAAAGAAACTATGTACACTAAGTGCATAGTAAATATTTTATGCGTTGTCTCCATAAGACACTGAAGATTACTATATCATTGCTCAAAATATAAGTAAGAATTTGCTTGACAGAAAAATGTTGCTTTCGTGACTATTTTGTATAGCTGATCAGCAAATGGATTTTCCARCCAAGGGGAAAATACGAACATAACAGAATCTTGTAAAACTCTTTTACAGGATAACATGCAAAAAATGTATTCACTTCAGATCAGTGAAAAAGCTTTATTCTGATAAACTGAAAATATTATCTCATAGGCACATCTTTAATTTGTCTTTTTAATATAAGAAAATCTACTTTTTAAGTACACTTTTATACTGATTTAAAAAGAAATATAATAAAAATCAGTAAGATTTTCATATTATTCTTTCATTATAGGATGAAAAATTGTTCAAAAGAGAATTTACCAACTCTTTCCTTTTCCACTCTTCCCATTTTAAATGCTTCTTGTTGCCCACCTCGCAGATGAAGTAAACGTGTTGTGTATTTCTGTCACTTGCTCCACTTGCGAATGAGGCCTTCACACAATTCTGCAATTATGTTGTAGATGGGGAGGATTTACCCTTTGTCCTTGTACCTGGGGACAGGGAGAGGAAACCAGTTCAAACCAAACCTACAAAAAGTGTGTGAGAGAAAAGCAGTTCACGGGGAGGATGTCCGAAGTGCTTGCTTCTCTCTCTGTCGTTCCCACAGAACCCAATGGTCAAAACCTGTCCAACGACCAGATTTTGTCAAGTATGTTGCTCATTTTCACCAGGAAATTTTGTCCCAGTAGAATTTGATAGTTTTAAAAATTTTTCAGAGATTTATGGACAAACAGCAACCTGTTCAAAAGACTCTGATCCGTCTGACTCAGCTGCAGAATGTCTGTAAAAAGATCTACTTCTCCAACATGCAGATCAGCTTTCTCATAGGCAATCATGAAGGCAGTCCCTTCCTTGAGCACTAGAGATGGTGTTGCACTGTGCAGAACCTTTCCATGGATTTTGTCAACCTGCTTCCCTTCCCAAGTGACTTTATGTGCAGCAGAAAACCCAAGACATTCATTCCCTGAGAAGTTTAGTGCATCTGAAACACTGAGCTCAGACATGCATCCCTGTCCAGAAGCTCTCAGAGTCCTGGGCAGAAACAAAGCAAATTTACAGCACTTCAGGCTTCCACTGAGAATACTCAAGCTGCTTTGAAGCTCTCTGGAGAATTTTACTTAAATATCACTTTTCTAATATTTCTGAAAATCCTGCAACACATTATAGTAGTGGAAGAAAATCTAACTAAAATATCCAGTGATGGAACTTTTTCTACTATTGCTGTTTCAAAAAGCATGAGACAATTAATTTACGTACAAAGAAAAACAACTACTGTCCTAAATGTAGATGTTTACTTTGTAGTGTGGTCTTTTAACCGCTCTAAATACTTCAGACCTGCCCTTTTACAACAGCTCCTATATTATTGTTTCTACCTCTTCCGTATTTTTACAATTAGTACCCTAACCTTTTCTTATCAATGTGTTGTAATTATTTACTTAGTTCTAGTTAATAAGATACTTTTGTTCATATTTGTATTTCAGGACATTTTGCTAATTTAGTTGCTGTTTAACTGTAATAGTTATAAGTGGATCCAAGTATATAAATGTGGTTTATTTGGGCTTGATATCAACATCAGTGTAGCACTGATTCAAACGTTATCAGAAGTAAACTAAACGGTTTTAAGGAACAAACTACTCAGTGGAGTGGAACTCTGCTGACACCAGCAATGGATTTCCTTCCAGATCTGCTGGAGTAAAACTGCTACACTAGGAAACTTCAGAGTTTTTAGATTAAATTTCAGAAATTTTGACAAAAATGATAATGGGAAAATCCCATCTGCTGAATCATCCAGCTGGTATTCCTGCATATATATGTATATATATATTCTGGTTATCGAGTTTGTGTGGTGTGTATTTTATTTTCAGTGTGTTATGCCAAATCAGAGGTATAAGAAGGCAAAATGCAATGTAACCTTGAGATATTTAAACAAATCTCATATTTTCTCATTGCCCAACTTTTGACATTTGAATATTTTCATTTGACAACCCTGCCATGGCTTTCCATTGGCATTTCCCAGTCTTAACTTCTTCAGCAAGATATTAGGATGCTGAATCAGAAAAGAGCTGTCAACATTGTAAACAACATAGGCCAGAAGTTCCCATTTGCCACAAACTGAAGATCTATAGTCCTGAGGTGCTCTTTTCCTATGGGGCACTCTGGCTGAGTGTCTGCAGCATGCTACCACTCTTACATGTAATGGTTACAAAAAAAGCCTATGGGCAAAAGTTAAGTGGAAAAAGAAAACTGAACTAAAAGCAGTCATTCAAGGTGGAAAAGAGCTAATACAACCTGTCTTTCAACAGCCTTTTCTGATAGCTTGTAAAATATATTTGCCTTTCCCTCAATGGAGACACCAAACATGCCCTTTTTATGGAATTACTTACTTTTCTGATGCTTTCTGGTACATAACATTGCTTGCAATTTCTGCTTCTTCATCAGATTTTCTTGAAATTAGACAAAGACCTCAAACATTATTAGGAAAGGTCAGATGGATAGATAGACACATGCACGCACAGAGAGTATGATCAAACAAGCCTCATTTCCTTACAAGCCTGAGGTAAAAATAACATTTTGGAATTTCCACTGCCAGACTTTTGAGCACTTCTCATTACAGGATCAGGAATGAACCTTGGCACTGCTGACTGGAGTCATTTATTGTAGACAGTGGAATTATTGTTTACCCTCCAACAAAATGTTTCCTCCTTCTTCTGGGCCTCACATGAGAAGTGGGCAAATTGCTTAAGAGGAGAAATCTAAATCCCACCATGGCTACTAGAATCCCTCAACCTTCTGAGAAGTACCAAAGAGTTGTAGGTGAGGAATAACTGATTTGACATGCTTAATCTATTCCTTGTGTACAGATATGTGTGAGCATGTGGCAGTTTCCCCACATCAACCATCGACTGAGAAAAGTTCACCTACCACAAGTCCAGAGAGAAAAAGCTTGTCTGGGCATGATAACAGCACAGAAACCTTCTGCACAATGACCTACAGAGAACTGACTGATGGAGAAGGTGTGTGCAGAGCAATTAGTTTCTCTCATACCAAAGGAACCAAGGGTTCACAGTGCAATGCACTGATAACATTGCTGCTAAAATAAACAAAGGGAGAACGTTTTTCAGACATAACGTACTTTCAAGATTACAACCTGTAATATAAAAATAAAAGCCATATAAAAGTCAGTCATGGTGTTTCTGTGGAACAGGAGGATAGCACAAAAGGAAGTTTAGCACAGCCATTAGTTGTCTCTTACTTCTTTTTCCTCTGACTTCTTCTTCAACCCTGAGATCCACCATTACATTTTTGTCCTTCCCTGTAGCACAGAACCTCCAAGACAAAATGAAGGACTCTGACATGTCAGGTGCCCTGACAAGGAGGGATTTACACAAGAGTAGGATCACCTTTCTGTGGTCTGAGCCCTTCCTTGCACTGTATTCCTGCCTCTTATTGCTGAAAAACATTTCTCTGTCCCCCTCCTACTACCTACATGACATTACCTTAGCCAGGGAAAGMGGCAACTATAGAGAGATACACAAGTTGTTAATGAATAGCATCCAACTAATTGAGAGAAGGATGCAGTGGTTTCAACGAAAACAGAAACAACATGCTAAATTTTTACAGATGAATTCAAGCTAGAAGCGTAGCCTCTGCCTTGCAGTAAGGGAACATGAATTTAGCATAGGCAAATTGTGTTCTCGCTGCAGAGTGGAGAGAAAAAACTCCTTTGCATGCATCATCCTGGGGAAATGTTTCTGTCAGAAAAGTACTTTCGAGACATTTTCACCTTTCAGATGAAAAGGTGGGTAGCTACAATTCAGCTGAACAATACGTGAATTGTAATAGCAGCTGCTCAGATGAGTGCCTAAAAAAATACAGATCAGCAACTTAAAAGATGGCCCAAATTAGTGCATATGCTGATGAAACTGAAGTCATCCAATACCTGTAAAACCTCAGGCAAGGAGATGCCTGATATCTCCTTAGAAAAATGATGAGCTTTTCTTCATATATCACTGACCTAACAATGAACTCAGATCTTGCAGAAAGCAGTTTGTACCTCATTGATGAATTCCCCTGTGTTTGACAACCCTGTAAGAAAAGCAGCTGATGAAGCAGATGCAAGAGGCATGATTATTTCTACCACCATTCATYGGAAAACTAACTTTACGTTTGTTTCAAGCTGTTCTAATAAAAAAAAACTTATTAAAAGCATGAAGTGATGCCTCTTGAAACTTTGCCAAAAGGWTTTTTTCAGTTACTCCAAAAAAATGAAAGGGTGAAAAACTGCATTGAAAACTCGTAGTGGGGGCTTTTATTTACAGAATTGCCTCACCTTGGCTAGTGAAAAAAGATGGCAGAAAATCTCTCTGAAACAGATTTAGACTCACCATTTCTAGAGCCCAGGTAAAATTACTACAGCCATGTCACAACCAGTAATTATAGCTTTGAACAATTTTTGATGAGAAATGAGAAGAACCAACAGAAAAAAATTAGAAAGAATTAGGAGAATTTGCAGAACATTTGTTGTCAGAGATTAAAGGCCTGTCTATCAAAAAAAAAAAAAAAAAAAAAACCACAAAACCAAAAAAAAACCAACAAAAACCCGAGAAACTTCCCCAAGCTCTCTGAATTCATGTAGGCTGAATTCAAAATTGAAGATCATGCCAATATTTCGGAAAATTAAACTGATGAAACTTTGCTGTATCTACAAATGCCAACTGTGAGTATGAGGCAGCTGCCAACGGCAGTGCTCTTCTCAATAACGAAATCCAGCATATGCTTTAAGGCAAGAGAATTGACTCTATTTTGATAAACATGGTTGAAATTTTGGATTGGTCTGTCATTTTCTAAAATTATGTTAAATTGTGGAACTATTGATTYGCCAAGAAATTATTTTAAATGTGCTAATACTACCTCATACTTCTATTATTTCTTTAATAAATTTTTGTGGTGAACTACCTGATGATGTAAATTATCCACAGATATATGTGCATGGTTACATTCCTGAAATTCTATCTTTAGAGATGTGCAGATTGCTTGAGATGTTGATTATTTTTGTCAATAATATGTAATATAGCTACAAATTTCATTCGCCACATTTTGGAAGCAAAACCCTAATGTTTTCTGTAGCAAAAACCTTTAGAATAGGTCACCTTCCAGTTGTTAATGGTTGAGATGAAAATTCCAGGTAAGAAAACACCTGAAGGTCCACTGCTGGACTCGGAAGGATAATAACTGCTCCACCATATTTATCTTCTTCATTAGATCCTGATAACTCTTCCCTACCTATGATTAAATCTCTAAATGGAGATTTGTGTCTCTGTCTTTCATAGGCTTTCTTTCATTACTTGAAAGCAGTGTGCCATGAGGTACTTGGTTTCATATCCCTGCTCAGTTCCGTCATCTCCCTGGCTGCTCTTTCCACTGGAATTCCATTCTTTTTAGACAAAAACCAGACCTTTTTAGACAGCAGATCTTCTGCATCATAGTCTGATACTAGCTTCACATCAAAATTACTCTTTTCTTGATATTCATTGGATGTTTACTAGTATCCAGCAATTTTAATCATATTCAGTTTAGCCATGAGTTTGTTTACTCACTTCTTTTGGCCCACTTTGAAGACTCTCTGGAAGGTAGTGATTAACACCACTATAGCATTATCTTAGTTGTAATTAATCTTCACTTTGACTTAATTCTCATTGTTTTTTTTTTTGTTCCCTTGTTCAGCTTATAATATAATTTGTATTTCAGCATCACCTTCCTTTAGGACAACAGTTCTAGAAAATTAAGGTATTACAAATTGCTGTAAAGAAATATCTCGAAGTGGACTGATAGGGACAAGACATGATTTGTTAGCAACAAATGCATTGTCCTTTGAGGCCTCTTCCCTGGATAACAAACTAATATGTCGTATTAAAATTTCTTGTGGGTGCACTTAGTATTTACCAGCTACAGACAACATATAGACTCTTCTGCTTCTGATCACTCTGTGTTCTTATGGCCTGTCCATCAAAATTATTGAAGGAAAATAGTTCATTAGGTACTGCTGTAAAATATTTTCTGCATAATACTGAAGCACTCAGAGGAAAGAAAAATTGCTACTAAACAAAAATAGTGACAAGATTGCAGGTCTTGTATTCCGTGAGTAAGAAGTAAACTTACTTAATGTACAGTAGGACACAAAATAATGATCTGAGTTCTACAGCAGCTTTTGTTCAAGAGTTCACATGGTGGGTAAGGTGTCTGAAGTTAAAAGGAATGAAATGCCTCAGAGGCACTACTTCAGACAGTGTATTTTTTAGCCTACTGAGCAAGAAAAAAAAATGAATAAGGCAAACATTTCCCRAAGTCCTTGGGTTTTGTGTGATCTGCCTGACACAATCAATTTAAAATTCTTAGGAAGCAGTTCTGTATGTATTCATGCACTAAAATCAATGAAGTCTTATACACAGACTCTTGAYGTAATTACTCAGGGTTTCAAGATTACCTACAGCCACTTGCATTGACAGAGTATTTCATTCCACATGAATTCCCAGGGATGTCTTTTCTTTTCCAGTCTTTAATAAACACATATTCAGACAAAATTCCTACTTGAACTGAGCAAAGGTTTTCGAGCTTAAAAACCAGTCAGAATCAAAATAGTCTGTACTTAGAGGTGAGCTACAAGAAATCTCATAATCCCCTCTTGGAGAACACAGCATGAGAACATACGAACAGCTGAATCAGGTTAGACTAACTCTGTGGCTGAGATGGATAATCATGTCCTTGTGTTTAATAAAAAATTCTCTGTTCCTTTTTCTTCTCATGATTTTTTCCAATAACTTTTGGAAACCATGAAAGCTCCCAACATCCACAATGTCCTGGGGACAAGGAGTTCTTCATGTCTGGTTGAAGAAAAATCACCTTTTGGTCTATGGATCTGCTGCTTGGTTGGTTGATGTACTAGTTCTTGTACAGGAAGAGACAGCGAACAATAATTTCCTATTCACCTTCTCCATGTCATTCATGCTTTTGCATATCTCCTTTCACTCATCTTCTTTTTCCAGGCTTAAAAGTCCTGGTCTATTTATTTGTTCCTCTTAYGGAAAGTGTTTCATGCCTCTGATTACCCTTGTCCTTCTTAAATCTCTCCTAGTTCTACTACATCCTTATTGAAGGTGGGGGGGAGGGAGGGAAGGAAAACATCCTAAGTTGAGCCTCATCACTAGAATTCAGGTGCACATGTATTTTATAGAAGTAGTGGTTTGTTCYCTATTCCTTTCCTAATACATCTTAATATTCTATTTGCATTTCTGAGAGTTACTAAGCCAGGAACCAACAGTCTATTGTAAGCACAAGATTTTGTCTCTTGGAGGTGGTAGCAGTTCAAACCCCATTACCCTGTTTACCCATATTTTCACTTGCTCRTCTTTGCTGGTTTTTTTCTTAAAGTCACAAAAAAATAGGAAAAAGTGACCTTTAGCTGTGATATTGCAGAGAAATCGGCCAGTCAGCATGATCTGTCACATTGCCTCATCTCCTTCCTTTGTGCTGSTCTAGCGCACGCTGTGTGTAGTGTGAATCTCTGGGACTYTCCTGAAAATTTGCCTGGGAGTCAKGTCTGTTGGCAGTGGGAACGAAGGACACCATTTCACTCTGCATTCCACCAAAGCAGGGAAAGAGGCGACCAGCTGTTCCTTCCTGCCAGGCAACAACAGCTTTTATGAGGGTGAAAAAAAATATAAAGGATCTCTGGATCTTATTATTGCTAGACATTTTATGTTCAATAGTGAAAAAAGAGGGAGTTGACTAACCAGGACTGTTTGAAGTCCAGCTGGTGCTGTTTGGAAGAGGATGTGTCACCTGCAGCTGTGAGGTACTGAGGTGAGGTGGTGATTTAGAACGTCGGTTTATAATAAGTCAGTTTTTTATAACCTGAGTAGTTTAGCCTCTATCAAACACCTATCACCCATTGTCCCTTTTCAAGCACACCTCTGATGGTTTTGATTCACTTAGTTCATTCATTTTTACCATACAAAACAGCATTGGTGGGCCTGGTCTCATAAAAGCAGATCACTAAGGCCCTTGGGGCACAGGAAACCAGTAAATGCATGAAAAAAAAAAGAAAAAAGAAAAAAGAAGAAAGAAAGAAAGAAAGAAAGAAAGAAAGAAAGAAAGAAGGAAGGAAAAGGAAAAAAAGCCATATGACCTAGCACAGGAAACAAATCTAATGAAGGAATGTCCTCAGCTTTCACAGGAAATTATTTTCATTTTATGCCATTTTCTGTCTCCATAAAAAGTAAGAGAGTTGACCTCCTGTGCTCCTACCTAACCTTGCGGCATCAAGGACTGGAAAGGAGAAGTGTTGCCTCAATGAACAAGATACTAATCCATTAAGAGTGTAACAGAGAACAGACTCTTTTCATCATGGGCATCTTAACTGTCACACCACAGCCAATATTTCCTGAAACAGAGCTTAGTAGGGAAAGGGGGATATTTTCTGTTTATTACCAAACTGAGATATTTTAAAGGTGTTATGTTTTTATGAAAAACACTGAGCACTTGTTTTCTTCCACTCAGATCTCAACTGGGATATTCATAATCACTGACTGTTGCTTAAATCCTGAGAGTTTGTACTAAACAGTCTAGAGCAAGACTGTAATAAATTGCAGGCAGTTGTCAGTGGGGAAGGTGGTTTAACCTGATGTGTTTTGCCATACACGTATGCTGATTCTCTTTGGTTTTGATTTAGGGTAGAGGATGAAATAATGTTTTTATTTTCATCTCCTCTAGTCCACACCTCAGTTTGCTTTAGCCTTGTGAAGGAGCTCAATAATTGCCTACATGACAGACTCTGTATTCACATCTTTTACTGCTGATAAGACATCTCACAAAGAAATTGTGTTGGATATGGCCTAACTCAGAGAAAGATAATCCCACAATATCCTTAGATTGCATTGTTAATGCTGGAACAGTTGATAATTCAAAGTCTAGTGTTTGTTTTCCCATGGCAGAAATAACAGCAATAAAACTACTAGATGTCAAARTGTTATTTCTTGAAGTAACTGTTTCTGGAGACAATTTTACAAAATGCTTTGGGTCAGGAGGTGAGTACCCATGTYTGTCCCCCTTCATTAGTTAGACATGTTAAAAGTACAGAAAACAAGCCTCCAAAATGTGATTCAAAGGATGCCTTACAGGGAATAGCTTATCATCCTTTAAGAAATAACATTATTTGCACCATATTCAATTTCTTTCTGCAACTTCCTGCAACTCTCAGATTAACACCAGTGCAATGAATCTTTGTAAATTAACGAGTTTAATGAGTGAACAAGAATCAATCAATCTCCCTTGTTTCAAAACCACTAATAAGAATTTAAACCAAGTATAAACCTCTGAGTCACAGCCTCTTGCTAATAACATGCTTTTTGCTTTGAAGAGGATAATTAAATCATCACCACATTCCTTTTTCTCTGTAAAACTTCCTGTATGATATGAATTTAGATCAAAACATACCCTTTCTCCCCTAAGGGTTCTTTGTTATATCACTTTGGAAAATGATTTCAGGAATTACTCTTGTCCTTGAAGGCACACAAATCAGGCTGGGAAGTTAGCAGTGCTGATTGCCTGAACCTCAAAAGGACTTGATAAGCCAGAGAAACCCAAATATTTCACAACTCTATGAGATAGCATACAGATCTATGCTAAGCTTCTTATAAAGGAGAAGCCTTAAAAGTCTGGGGACTGACACGGGGAGCACAACAGGCAGGTTGGTTTGACCGTGAAGGGATGTATCAGCAAAACATGTATAACTGAAAAAAACCGAAGAACATACAACATACATTTAGTAATGTATTATCAGACTCTAAAAATRCATATGAAATTGAGGCTGGATCAAAGATGTAGGGGAAGATTTTGCCATAAAATTGGTATAAGATTAAGAACAAGAATCTAACTGCAAAGAAAGCTACATTACACTTTCTCTATGACTGTGGACTCTGAGTCATAAAGGAAAAAAATGTATTGTAGCTGGTTAATATTACCATTTGCTGGATCAGGTAAAGGCTATTGAATGTAAAATGTGGAGAAAGATCAGAGGCAATCCAAGTCTCATAAAATGGTGATAATGGGTGACCTTTGTAACCTGCATATACACTGGTCAAATGTCACAAAGGGAAAAGGTTAACAGAAGAAATTTCTTGCTACCTTAAATGATTGCTTCTTGGAATAGCTATTAACCTACTGTATTTCCAACTGATGGTGTGTTTTTAGTTCAAACAGGTAATGTTTGAACTAACAGCTGCATATCCCATATAGCTATGGTGAAGTTCATGGAGCACAGTGAGGTCAGAGCACCAGGGGAGTGAATAAAGTGCAGAACCACATGTAAGGTGACCTGGTTTCTATTCCCCATCTTGATAAAGAATGATCTTGAATTCAGGTTCCTTCTTCAGGTTTCCTTCTTCAGGGTTTCATCTTGCCATATGTAAAGCAGGAGTATTGTCCACTGGATGAAATCTCTGGGAAGCTGAACACACTGGTATGTAGAGAGCTTTGAGAGTCTCTGTGGAAATGGTGGGTAGATGTGTAAAACATCTCTATGTATGTTGAGAGGTTATTGTTTATGGTCTGTGAGTGCCTCAAAAGGATGYCATCTTTCAGCAGATGGTCTAAATCAGCAACATTGTCTCCAATTAGGGTGAAAATACCATGACTGAGACCAAATACATGAAGTCCACGCAGTCACTGACATCATGGCAGATTAATCTTCTTTAACAAGGGAAAAGCATGCTCTTATTTCAAGTGGTGACGGAAAGAGTCTGAGAAGGCTCAGCATAGTGGCAGAAGCTTCAGAGAACGGTTTTCATGCTTGCCACAGTTCACAGATGGAGTGGGGGATGTCCCAGCTCCCTGTGGGAAGGAATCTGTAAGATATGGCTGTTTAGCTCCTYGTAATGCTGACTCCAGCTATCAGCTGGTCAACAGGTTTTCTTCTCCCACATAGAAGAGGGAGTCCATTGTTCAACATTATTGCTGTCCTTTGGTTGTCAAGCCATTAAGCCCACAGCCATATTTGTCTCTATGCTAAACATAAATTCCCCAAAAAGGCTGCTCTCACACTCACCCTCTACTTTCAGCAGCTAACTCCCAACTCTGAATCCTCTTTGTGTACTATTTCAAAAAAGATTACCTGTATCCCCATATCTCAGCTTGTTTTTCCATCTTCATTTGTTGATCACTTTATGCTCCAACTTTAAAATGTGTTTGCTTCCTCTTAGGCTTATGGCTGTTTAGCACTTGAAGTGTCCATATGTGAGTGCAAAGTTGCAACTTCCCACAAAATAGATTGAAGGCACATTTTTAATAAGTGCATGTTATTTGACTATTTCATCCTGTGCAATTAATGCCACTTTCAACTATGTACTTTGCAGAGCCTTTGCTTTTTAAATGTGTGCACTAAAATTCCATTTAGTAAATTTGTCTGCCTGTATCTTGAGCCAAATTACCAAAAGAGAGTCCTCATTCATCTGTGACCACATACAATTATTTCTCTGGCTGGATTCGGTTTAGTGCAACCAGAACCTATTTCAGGGAAAAGAAACATTGTCTCTTTCTTGGCTACTGCCCTGGGAAAGGGGGAATTTTGCAGACTGGTATGMATTTCTCTGAAGAGTGTCTTTTATTTTTAATTGTGTTTAAAAATGGAAGGAAGTACGAACAAAGCTTTCATATATGGTATGTACAAATAGGATTTCAAGTCTATTTTGGGTCTGGTCCTTCAATGAATGAATGGATGCATAGCTTTGTGGAAACTCATGCCTTATAGTGAGCTCCTGCACATTCTAAGTTCAAGAGAGATCAGACCTTTTGCTTTGTCAGATGTGTTCTCATGTAGAAGAAGACCGAAGGATGTTCAGCTCATTGTCTCTCTACCTAGTGCTTCAATTTTTTAATAGGAGGCTAAAAATAATTRCCTCAGCTGGAAAACATTAGCATGTAAATGGGCGAGACAAAGATAATTAAAGGAAAAAGTATGTGTGCAACAGCACGCATTTCTGCATATGCAGGTAAAATACAAATTAATTGAAAAAACTGGATTCTTAATTATATAAATGTAGTTTACATAAAATTATAAATTCAGCTCACATGCCCACATGCTTAATTCAGGAACATTCTTGTCTATGACCTGCTACAAGCTTAAATGACAATTAATTGGTCATACATTGGGAAAATAATTGACCGGATGTAAAAATGCTGCATGTCCATTTCTTTGTGCATGTGTGATCGACGTGTGTGTACAGGGACTGTGACTGCTCCAGGACAGCACTGCTTSTCTCCACTAATGTGCCTTGCAGATGTAGCAGTGGGTCCATATTCGCCAGGTCTGAGGTGCAGAATCCTCCACCTGAGCTCCTCACRGGTTTTTACCTCCCCAGGCCATGGTCCAGAGCTCTTCTGGGACAGGATTTCAAGCCCAGAGAGCAGGACAGCCTTCAGTCTGATCAGCTTGGGCAACATGGCCTGTTAGTTTTACCGAGTCCCTTGAGTGTCTCTCTGCTGCACTTGAGTACGTGCTGTCCCCACACCCTCAGGCTCACAGCGCTGAGACCCAGGAGTTTATATCACCTTCCCTTTTCTCCCACAGAGCTCTCAGCTATGGAAAMAAAATAATCTTGTCTCACAGCTCTGTTTTTAGATGTGCCAGTGGACTCTCAAGAAGCTGGAGAAGTTTGCAGCTTCTAAAGTGAGTCTATATAATGTATTGCACTTTAAGACAAAATAAGCAAATTTATGAGACAATATAAGCACAGTACCTACAAAGCTGCTTTATACTCACTTTTCAGACTGTGACTGCTTTTTAAAATATTTAGAGATATTTTTAATATTTTATTGTATATTGTAGTTTTTAAGTAAGGGCCTAACAATCCCACAATGTAATGCTTGACACTTTCTTATCTATATATCTAAATTCTAGTGTTTCAAACTGTGTTTCAGCAATAATATCAATTGTGTTTGTTCACCTTAATTTGTACCTTGTGGAAAATAATGTGAGGAGTCAGAATGAGTATTCCAGGAGAGCAATGCATACATTAGTTCTGGTAAAAAAACCAAGGAATCCTCCCATTAAAAAATAAAAGGCAAAAAGCAGCCATTAGCCCTTTTTGGGGAAGAAAAAAAATCAGTCACATTGGAATGAAAAGTCAAGGGTATGAAATTTTACATGCAAACTTTTTCATTTACCTTTGTAGATACTTTGCATTAGTAAGTATTATTAAGTATTTTCAGGGGAAACATATGAAATTGAAGGATAGAACTTCTTATATATATCCTTATATATATTCTAATGGTTGGAGAAGGTACACACTGTTTTTCTTCATATCTGTCTCACTGTCTCAGAGCTGTAATGAAATATCTCCTAAAAAAAGGAGGCAATGTCTTTGTTTTATAATGTGTGATAGCCAGGGAAGAAAAGTCACCTGGGAAACTGAAGAAAGTGTGCTCATATTAGCATCTTTGTAAAAACTACTGCTTCTCAGCACCTTGTTTCCACTGAGAGCTACAGCCTCAGTATCTGCTTTGGTGTTTTGCTGCTTCTGTGGTACAGGGAAGATGAAAATAGACTTTTGGAGTCGTAACTCAAAAAATTTGTATAAATAGCAGCATCTCAGAAGAGGGGCTGAACCTAGTTAAAAAGGGGTAATGAGGCTGCAAGTGACCTTAACTTGTAGTTGAAACCCTGCCCTGAATCAGAAAGTTACTCTGAAAATGGTTACTCATGAGAAGCCTAGCTTTGCTTTCTCATCTTTCATGAGAAATTCCTGTTGGAGAAAGAGGTGTTTGACTGGCTCACAGTTGAGGCAGTTGGTGTGACAGAGGTGTTTCCTCACCTAGGGTAGCATGTTGAGTTCAAGTGTAATCATTTGTAAATATTCCTACAAATCAGGCCAGTGTCAAGAGCAAATACCACAAACAGTGCTTAGTATAGGGGCTAGTGACTCGTGTTTTGCTATAGAGGTCTATTTCGCCCAGGTGAAGGAGAAAAAAAAGAACCTGGGCTCCTTCTGCACACACCCCAGATAAGGATTTGACTCCTGAGACAGCCCTTTGTGGTCAAGGCTCTGCTCAAGCAAGAATGTTAGCAATGCACTTCAGATTTTCAGAACAATCAGCTAAATTTGGGAACTTCAGATCAAGCATCACTGTCAGATCATTGAATGGTCCTTTTTAAAGCCCTGTTTTACTCTTCCTTTTCAAAGCCACATGGTTCACATCACACTTATTCAAGATAGTTTATTTCAGTAAACTCATCAAAGAGAGGACTGAGTAAGCCACATGGAAAGGTGAAAGGGGCAGTCAAAGATGATGAACATTGACTAGATAGTCTAGAGATCTACATATTAAATGAAATGGTGGGCAAGATGCACTTTCTAATCATCAACAACTTTTCTTAAAGTGGTTTGTGAATGTTTTCCAAGTGCATTAAAGGAAAAGAGTATTTTCATCCATGATGCCCTTCAACATACATACTGTGAGGATGTTTGAGGTCCTAATGGGTTCTGACTGAGACTAGACCTTCTCAGCTTATACAGTAGTAGCAATTCTTTACCAAAACCATGAAGTCCTGAAGTGCAGCCTCATAAAGAAGAACAGATGAAAAATACCATTATTTTCTCTTGAAGGTGAAAGAAAAAGCAGAGATGTTCTTTTATAATCACCTATCATCATACCCTCAACTTACTCCAGACAACTTAATCCTCCACTTACTTTTCACACTTAGAAATGGATATGAAGTCTGTTAACATTAAGGGAAGTTTCCTAAGTGGATGTGGCAGGAGAAGAAACAAACCAGTTGCACTGCAAACACTCTGTGTGCTCTTCTCTGAGTATTCCCACAAGACCAACACATGCTGTGACTACTAAACTCTGTGTTTTTAAAAACGCAAAATCAGAAGAGTTGAGCCTGAAGCCAAACTTTGGATCTGGAAACCTCTGTAATTTGGGGAAGACTGAATCAGTATCTGAGCACTGTGGCTCAGACCTCTTCCTAAAATATCATAGTTGACCTCCGTCTGCCCTCAGCATGTCCTCTTCTCAGATGTCTGCGGCTCCTCTGCTTGCTGTGGCCGAATGCTCCAGAACAAGACTGCACCAGAAGGTTGTGAGATGACAAAAAGTAGTAGATGTCTTTTCTGATGTGATACGCTGCAGTATAGTTTTTTTATTAGACCCTGAAGGAGTTTTAAGTGAATGACTCAGTGTTATTATGCTATTATGTCTTATCTCCTGAGTAAAACCACAATAATAATAACTGCAAGATTGTGATGTTCAATAGCATTTGCACAAAAAACTGTCGTGTTAAAATTAACAGCTTTACCTCTATGACRTATCATCAAGATCTGCTGCTAGTCACTGCCTACTGTAGAGATTAAATAMACAAATATTCCACCATAATTTACTCATTTTCCAAATGACTGAGGTGATTTCCTGAGGGTATTTCGCATACCCTGCAACATTACATGCTCTGTTAAAAGCCACTGGATCTTTTCTTACCACGGGTAGGAAGCCCCAGAATAAAATGGTTGCAATAAACTAAAAAAGTTTATACTTCAAAGACCCAAGACAGTGGTAAATTTATTGTAGTTGTGTGGCATTTGATTTCTTAGAGAGTTGGGAAKTGTCTTGTATTATATTTCTGTTAGAAGTGTTTTGTGACTGGTGTTTTGAGCAGGTTCAGGGAGCTGGTGTTCTGCAGATCCTTCCAAGTAACTTGTTGGCTCTGTTGTCTGTGATGCTTGAATTCTGGATTCGGAGATCCAAAAGCTTATTTCAGCCCTGCATTCTGGCAATAATTGGTACCTTTTTTCTTTTATTTATGTTTCTTTTTAAAAAAAGGAGGGAAAAAAAAATAAAGAAAAAAATTGAAGATTTAATTTTGCAGATAGGACAAATGCAAGGAACAATATCTTACCTAATCACTTTGTTCTTGGTATAGCTCTCATCTGAAAGAATGGCGTGACCCACATTACTGACCATAGATGGTATCTTTGTGTGTGATCTCTCTGAATGTAATAATTTTGTTTGGGCTTAATTGTTTTCACTGGAAGAGAAGTATTTATAAAAATCAAAAATCGAAAATTGTAATTTTTCTTAATTTATTTTGCAAACTAAAACAAAAATCTAATTATTTCTTATAGCTCACTGTTAACCTTTTCAAGATATTTGGAAGTAGAGATATGTTATTAAACTGTTAACCTTCTCAAGATATTTGGGAAGTAGAGATAAATTATTAACCCTGATTGTAAAAAAGGGAAACAAGAACACAGATAGATAAAAACCTCCAGATTTTCAGTGAAATTTAGACTTCTGTAACATACTGATTTCTAAATGCCTTAACCRAGGTCAAAAAGCTTTTATAACAGAATGGAGATCTGAACTAAATTAGTTCCACACTCAGTAAAACATCTTTCATCTAAACTGCTATAGTGGTAAAATCCAACCATATTTTGAAAAATAAATTCAAGATTATGTTAATATGTAGCTATGTTACTACAAAGTTCTCAAATTAGGAATGTAAAACACACATTACTACTCTTTTTTCCTCCATATTGTATAAAATAACAGCATCTTTGGGAGATGTCATTTTCGGCCACATCTRAAAATAATGTGTATGTTTTAAAATGCAGGTGTGAGGGAAATCATGGTGATTTAGTGACTGCATAGTATGTTTGCTTTATGAGGAATCCTAATTTGTGCCTGAACTCTGTGAGTTAAGGAAGAGTCTTTGACAATTCAGTAGAAAAGTGGAGGGAAAATCCAACAACAAAAAAACACTGGCAGACTCTGGTGGCCATGAAATAGTCTAAGCCCCTAGACACAGATGTTCGCATGGTCAGCAGTGTGTCAAATAGTTCTATTGTTTTAAATCTTAGTTTAGTGTGCAGGAATGATTATAGTTTGGTTTTCTTTTTCCCTTGTACTTACTTCCTAATTTGTCTGAATCATACACACTCAATGAAAACCTGCTTTATAGTTCAGGCAATGCAGCTCTGAGCTCGGTGGGGTTGTTCTCCTTTGTGCTCCAGGCATATCTACAATATCTGGCTTGATTAATCTGTTGCCTTTGTGTGGCTCATTTTAAATGTCAAATGAATTGTTAATGTGGGAAAACATTCTAGGTCAAATTCATCTTCCAGCTACACCTGTGCTGCCTAAGCAAAATCCACAGCACCCTATAGCTGTAAAAAGAGAGCTGAATTTGTAGCTCATTCAGAACAAAGAAAATACTCAAATCTTGGGTTAAATTTCTCAATGCTTGTAAGAGCTGGATACCTATAATTAAGCCTCTCATCAACATTAAAAGAAGTCCACTAAAATCAATGTTGTCTAAAATTTACAGGATCAAGATTTTTCCTTTAACAATGGTCTCATGCCCACATAAGCCAGGATTTTTCCTTTTGCTTCTTTAAAAGGAATGCTCATTCAACTTTTCTTTTATATATATCTGTATTTTCATTTTTTGTTGTCTGAAACATTTGTATAATTTTCATCCTTTCCACCTAAAATATTGATGAAACTACATAAACACATTCTGTCTGTCTAATCAAAGGTCACTAGACTATCCATGAAGTTAGGGATTTACTTCAAATTACTAAATGATGTTTCAACTGTTCACCTTAGACTTGCTCCATCTTTCCAAGTCACTTTAGGTTGACCAAACTAGTTTTGATTAGCCAGCCTAAATTTGTCTCTTTTTTGTTGTAGTTTGGATGTGGTTTTTGTTTCGATTTTGTTTTGATTTGGCTTTTATTTTGCCATAGACACATGATGATGGCTACATAACCACAGCTGAAGTTACAGTAGTAGGTGTCTGAGCACATCACAACTTCTGCAATATTTGTGTTCATGGTCTTCTGGGAGGTGTTTACAGATGAAGAAGACAGAAGAGGTCATACATCAGGTAACCTGAAGAAACTAAACAGGTAATAGAAATGATCCAGTCACAGAGGCAGAAAGCTCCAGCAAGTTTAGGAATAACTCCCATAGACCTCCTTGCTCCCATAGCTGTACAAAATCTAAGTATAGAACTGAGGGAGACCCCAAGGAAAACTGATGGACATCTCCAAAACTGTGATTCATCCTATCTTAATACATGATATGAATTTATGGAATTACATTTCTCACCCCAGTGAGTCTGGAGAGAGACTGGGTGACTGACTCAGCCTGAATGTCTGACTTAGCTATCTGCGAAATCTCATCCTAATTAACTTGCTGTAATCATCATTCATTGATTTTGCAGAAGAGTAATGCAAAAGTCCAGGCTCTCAAATCTCAAGAGAATCTTTCTCAACAGTCCTGCAGAGAAAAAAGAAAGCTACTGAAAGTTAGCATGTAATATATTCAGAAGGCAGACAAATCAGACTGCACACTGCTAAGACTATCAYCAAAAATCAAAGTTGAACTTGGTGGTGTGAGTCATTTACATACTACAAAGGTATCATTTTTTTCTGTCTCAACAGCATTTTTTTAGTGTGTTTCTTGTATATGGATATTTGCTTTTGAGCTCAGCAATATTCTCAGAGATTATGCTGGCAAGTTGCATCTACAGGTATCTCTTTTAAAAGCACCCCAGAAGGATTCCAAATATCGCTCTCTAAAAAGCTCTGAGTTCCTTGTCCACTTCAAAGGAAGGCATTCCTGCTGACCTAGCAAGCTGGGAATGCAAGCTTTACATGATAACAAAGCACATGATGCAAACCTAGAAAAGCTGATCAGCAGTGACAGTGCTTTGTGTATTTGAGAGTTGAAAATGTGATGCCTTGGCTTCACTTAGAGACAAATGCTCTGGTGAGTGTGCAGCTGCACCAAGATGTAACAATGTTGGCCCTGCTGCCTCAGCTGCTTCTCTGGCAAAGAAAATTTAAATACAGCACTCCTTACATCAGTAAAACCTCGAATCAGTCCCGGCTTCAGATCCGCACCTGAAATACTCACAATCTGTGTGCAGTGCAAGACACATTGAAATAAAAACATACATAAAATTCATAGAGGAAAATGCTGAAAGAGTACTTCGAAAGGACAGCCCTTTGTTAGCCCTCCTGACCAGAGAAGCTCTTTCMCTTTTCCTTGGAGGCTGTCTTGCATCAAAGAGTGCTTTTTAGGTCAGTGACCAGCCCAATGCAGCTGTTCTGATTAGCTCTCGTTGCAGATGTGGAGGCAGCATATGGAGAATGGCAACTTCAGAATCGTTGCTGTGAACAATATTTTATGTTTAATGCTGATCTTAACATTGTATTGGTCTATCTCTCCATTGCCAACCCACTGCTCATGACACACAGTTAGCACAGTGGCTCACTGCTTTTTTTTACTTGGTGGATTAATTTCCTCTCTATTTTTGCTCTGAGAAGATATTGAACTGAGTCTTGCCTTTCAAAACCTCTATATACTCTTTATGCACAGATTCCATGATCTTTTAAACAGAAAATACAGCAACACATCCTGAAACCAAACTGCCAACTTTCAATAAGGAAGAGTTTAATGGTTTTAGTGACCTAAACAGCAAATAAGCTGTGTTTCCTTCCAAAACCCTACAGGAAATAAGTTGACTTTCCATCCAAATCCCTGAAGATCCACTTCTGGTTTAAGTTTTGACTTTTGGTGAGTGAGGTGTCTAAGATGGAAGTCTTCAGAGCCTTGCATGGAGAGGAAAGCTCTACAAGAAGAGGAACAGGAACCTGACTTAGGCTCACAGAACTGCCTCAGAAAGCAGCCCAGGCAGAAAGATGACCATCTTCAGTTAGATAAGTTTGARGATCCAGAAAAGAGTTTAACAACCATGGAGACAGCTATTCAAAAGCAGCCTGAGCAGCAACATCAATAASAGCTTCCTCTCCACATGGGCTCCAAGTCTAGTGAGGGTCACAGGGAGGAGTTAAGATTCATTTGCCTGTTCAGTCCTTGGGCTGCCATCCAAGGCCAACAGCAAGAATGCCAGTGGTGGTGGAGGTTTGTGTGATGTGGTGTACCCTCTCTGTCGCTCCAAAACTGTCTATGCTTTCCTTATTCTCTTGTATTCTTGGAAATTCCACTTTGGTTTTTTTTTAAAAAAAAAGGGTAACCAGAAACATTCTATAAACCAACAGTATTCTTCCAGAAGTGCATTTTGCTGCCTGGTAGCTGCCCACATCATCTTCACTGCCTAACGGCAGTTGACTTTTGAGGTTGTGTTTCTCACTGTGCCCAAAGTTTTGTGGTTTCTTGACCACTGTAGTCCCTAGGGACTGATAAACAGAATCAGCTCAATACAGGATTCAGTGCTGACAGGAACATGATCACCCCAGTCTGGCACTGCAAGTAAATGCTTAAATCACACAGAATTTAGTGAGATTTAAGCACAGGCTTCTTGCCATCTGCCTTTAGCCGCATTAGTCATCCTAGCCACTTTCAGTTAGCATGGTACAGGTTTGACTGCAATTTGAAGATCCAAAAAAAATGTCCTGTTTAATGATCCTCAGGGTGCAGAAAGGTTCTTAACAGTAGGCAATACAGGAAATGCTACAGTGATTGATAAGAGACATGGAAATCATTAGCTTATCACTGGACAAGCAGAGATAGTTTGGAGAGTAGGTACAGGATCACCAAAGGCAGATAGAGTGCTGCTAAATCAATTTTTATCTATACCTCTTCCAGCCCAGTTTTTTCTAGGCATCCAAGGTGGATTACTCCTGTATAACTCACTTCTGCAGCAAATGCAGTTACRTACAGAATCTTACCTTTTGTTCCTGCGTCAATTACACTGTGCTGTAATTCATTAGTATGGATTTCCGAAGGATTTTTCTCATAGAGAATATTAAGCAGTCGCTGGCTCAGAAATACAACTGACTGCAAAGATAAGTTCTACCGCCCAATATACTGTCAAGGAAAGGTATTTGTTGTAGTAGTTCAAGAGAATTGTCCTTTGAGAATGGCATTTTAAAGTGTCCAGCTAAATTGCAGTTGTGCCATAAATATGACAAGTTTAAACTACTGCAGCTGAGAAATTATATATATGAAAAATTACAGGGATAGGATCTTTTTGCACTGGCGCATAAAGATTTAATCTCCTGGGTTAAGTACCCAGAACACAGCAGTTGTGTCAAGATAATAGTTAGAATGATGGTCAGAGAAATGTTTCTCATGGTTATTTCTCAGAGCTTTGATGTTTTCTTTGAAGGAAATGCCTTTCGTGAAGTACAGGTGCAAAGCTCATGTGGTGGCCCCTGGGTGAGCGCTGTTCTGGGGAAATATTGCAGGAAGGCAAAGGAGGCAAGTGATCACTGAAGAGTTGGTCTGAGTGCAAGTTCATCTCTCAGCCTCTCAAGTTCTAAGAATGTCCCATACATTTCTGGTCAAAGCAGCACAAATATCAGTCAGGAAAATCATTGCATTCCAGGAGAATTTGGCAGACATTAGGTCAAGAACAGAATACAAATAATTCCTTGAATCTCTGTAACAGTGCCAGAATACCCYAAAAACTTTCTGAGACATCTAGGTACTCTGGAATGTATAACCTGTAGAAAATCTAGTAGACTAATGAGGCTGTGATAATAAATACTGCTTTTTCCCTCCAATTTTTCCTGGAGTAGAAATTATAAACTTTACTTATTCTACCCATCCTGTGTAACCATTCTCAGTATTTGACTTACAGTGTGGTAGATAAAGTTAAAACATGTAACCATGAAATTGTAGCTTTTGGTGTGATACTTGGGCTACCCTTGTTCAGCATTCCAGCTAAGCTCCTCAGCATCAGGAGTCTGAAGAGGACCTGGGGTATATTGGGTGCAAGCACAACATATATTCTGTGACAATATAGATTAATGCCATCTTTAGTGTGCAGGTGAGGAGTACTGCGCCAGCAGAGAGAGAGGAGACCATGCCTTGTGTGCAGTGCAGTCTTCTGCTACCCTCTCTAGAAGAATGATGCACACTTCGCTGGCATTCTACGCCTTTTAGCTGTTGCAGAAAAGCTGGAAAGTGTTCAGAAAAAAAGCTTAAAATGCAAAACGTTTTGAAGATGATGACATTTTTGTCCACGGAGACACTCAGAAGATCTTAATCTGTTTATCTGATCAGAAGAAGAGAGGGACAGTTTAAAACTATGAATCCTTTTCCCAGGAAGAAGAGAGTGGGTACTAAGAAGTGCTTTGATCTAGGAGAGAAAAGCATTGTGTATTACACGAAACAACGGCCAAATATTTGACAGAGAAGATTGTTAACCACCACAACAAACCACTGGCAGCACAGATAGATTGTC
This sequence comes from Amblyornis subalaris, assembly GCA_018881555.1. Classification (NCBI taxonomy): domain Eukaryota; kingdom Metazoa; phylum Chordata; class Aves; order Passeriformes; family Ptilonorhynchidae; genus Amblyornis; species Amblyornis subalaris. The sequence continues at coordinate 3,675,377 of JACAXG010000017.1, read as the reverse complement.
TTTCTAGAATGCCTCTTTAAGRTGAAGTGGAAGCAGATATAGTTTTTATATAAGAATAAGTAGGTGATATTTAAAGGACTGTAATATACCAGAGTCCTAGGTAAATAGTCTAATGGTACCTCTTGGCCTTAAACTCTGCTAAATCACTTCCATTAGTGACACATATATTTATTTCTTTCATATAAAATAAGTTGCTGTTAAAAACACACACCATTCAAAAAAAAATTCTGTCAAATAAACAAATCCCAACAGAAACTAAATACACAAGGCAGATTCACACACACAGAATCACACAGAATAAGCTGAGCTGGAAGGAGCCCACAAGCATCATCAAATCCAACTCCTGGCCCTGCACAGCACCATCTCCAAGAGTCACACCAAGTGCCCAAGAGTATTGTCCAAATGCTTCTTGAACTCTGCCAGCCTTGGTGCTGTGCCCACTTCCCTGGGGAGTCTGTTCCAGCGCACAACCACACTCTGGGTGAAGAACCTCTTTCTAATATCCAAACTAAACCTCCCCTGACACAACTTCAATGACTGACCCATTCCCTYGGGTCCTGTCACTGGTCACCACAGAGAAGAGATCAGTGCCTGCCCCTCCTCTTCCCCTCATGAGGCAGCTGTATCTGCAACGAGATCTCCCCTCAGTCTCCTCTTCTCCAGGCTGAACAGACCAAGTGACCTCAGCCACTCCTCACACAGCTTCCCCTCAAAGCCCTGCACCATCTTCGTTGCCCTCCTTTGGACACTTTCTAAGAGCTTAATGTCTTTCCTATATTGTGGCACCCAAAACTGCCCCCAGCACTGGAGGCGAGGCCGTCCCAGCCGAGAGCAGAGAAGGACAATCCCCTCCCTTGCTCAGTTGGTGATGCTGGTTCTGATGCCCCCCAGGACAGGGTTGGCCCTCCTGGCTGCCAGGGCACTGCTGACTCGTGTTCAACTTGCCATCAACCAGGACCCCGAGGCCCTTTCTGCAGCACTGCTCTCCAGCCTTTCATTCCCCAGTCTGTCTGTACATCCAGGGTTGCCCCAYCCCAGGTGCAGAATCCGGCATTTGCCCTTGTTGAACTTCATATGGTTGATGATTGCAAATCTTTCATTCATAYTCCAGACTGCAGACTACAACTGTAAATAGCTACTTCTGTTGCAGATTAAGGGAAAAAAAAAAGTGAAACAATTACCTTTAAGTGTTATTTTATATTACTCATAAAATATTTTCTGCATTTAAAGCTGCTGAAAAAGTTCCGGTGAACACACCATCAGATAAAAGCTGAGCCCTCTTCACTTTTTGGGTTCTTCACAGTGGGATGTGGACATGTGCCCTACAGATTTCTTTTCACAAAAACTGTCTTTATTTTCTTATAGGGAAAACCAATATTTGTGGGATAAATCTCTCAAGGACACATTGGATGGTATACTGCATGGAATTGGATCTCTGCAATGCATTGTGTAGATACCTAATAAATAACTCYTTAACCATATGCATGACAAAGGCAACTCTAAATTGCATGTTGCAAAATGCTAAACATGAACCACGAATGTCCGTTTTTCACTAGGCAGAATTAAAAAAAAAAGCCAAACTATACAGTGGTATTACTCTGTAGTTCTTTAAGTATCTTCTAGAGAAAATCAATTCTTACTCACTTTTTTACATGCAAGAAGAATATCCCAGTAAACTGCAGGGATTCAGTCAAAGTCACCAAATACACAAGTGGCAGAACTGGGAGAAGACTTAGATGTCCTGAATGTCTGYTCAGTGATCTATCCTTCAAGCAACTTTACAAAATTTTCCTTGCCCATATATGTAGAATCCCTTCACATTCCTTTAAATCCTTTGTGCTCAAATTGTGTTCAGGACTGTGAGACTTTATATAAGATTTCTTTTCTGTATGTATTTGTTCTAYGCATGCTGCTGGCAAAGAGAGGAGGAAAGCTGGCCAAAACTCAGGTATTTTACTGTACATCTGGAAGCTGGCTTTGAAGACCTGGGGCGAAATTCTGGCCCAACTGAAATTAATGRCAAAACTTCAATGGGGCAGAATTTCACCCCTGGGAACTAAGCAAAAGTATCTCCACCCTTATAAGATGAGAACGGAAACTTGCTTTCAACAAGACATTATTTGCTACTACCTATTCCACTGTAGTTCAAAAAGAGTTTTGTAATCAGTCCACTTAGCTGTTTAAAGGAAGTAAGAATAAAAATTTTGGTAAATTCCATTTCACCAGCTTATGAATACAGAGGCCAATTAATTCATGTACACAATAAAATAATAACAAAACCTTAAATCAGAGACCTTTTTGTTACTGATTTAGAGTGAGGCTGTTTCTGTTAACAGTCTTTTTTTTTTTCAGATTATACTTTTACATTTATCTGGATCGACTTTGGAAAAAATTTACTATAGGGTTAAGGTAACAAGAAAAAGAAGCAATAGTGCCCTCTCAGAAAATCATAAACAGTCAGAATCTGATATCCTAAATGCAAAAAAAGAAAATGTCTTCAAAACTCAGAAGAAAAAAAAAAGCAACAGGGTTAGGGGGAAAAATAAAACTCCTTTTTATTTCAAACAAATGTTAATTCAAAGCTAAGTGGAAAGAAACACCACAATTGCTTCTAAGACTTATACGTCTGGGCCTCATTTGTATGGAATTTTCCAAAATCTTTCAGTTCTAAGGACCTAAATCACTCTGTGCCTTGTGACTGGATCCTACAAGGCATTGTTGAAACTCAAACTTTAGTTTGAGTCATCACAACAAAAAGATGCCAAGATATTTGTCCAGATGTTCCCTATTCTTCCATTTTAAAATGATGACCAAGCAGATGAGTAAACTGGGCTGAAATCCTTCTTTTGCTCTTTGCAAAGGATAAAAGCTGTGAAATCTTTGGAGCTAACCACTAGGGCTTCAGAATACCTGAGTTTAGGCCATCACTGAAATGTGGTGCTGAAAGAAAACGGACTGTGGAATTAAGGCCCACCAAGGTGCCATGTAACAAAATCAATCACCCAGGTCCAAGCAACTGTCAGCACTGGTTTTATAGGAGGAATTGATTTACATAATTATTGGTTAACTCTGCAAGTTCACAGTGAAAGGCTAAAGACTTGTCCTAATCCAGGCTATTAAACCGCATTATTTCTTTCCATTTACAAGTTACTTTTTTTGTTGCTTCCTCTGTCTCTCATTCATTTTATTTTATTTGCTCTCTGGTCAGGTCTCAAGACACTCACCTCCCAGCTTCAGACAAAGCATTTTCTCAGGTGTTGCTATCCTAGTAACCTCAGTTAGTAATTGATTCTCATACATCACTTTCCAAGATGGCAGTGCTGAGGTTACTGTGAGGAGACACAAACAAGGAGGGCTATAAATTACAGCAGCACATTTAGTGGGCACAGAGGAGCACAGAGAAGCAGCAGGTTAGCTGCCTTTTTGCTTATATTCTCATGTACTTGGAAAAGAAAGATATAAACACTTGTCATGCTCTGAGTATGACTCAAGCGTATTAAAAATCATACTTTGAAATGCATTAGTTACCTGCTGAAAGAGCTAAAATGACATATGAGATTTTCGGATCGGTTTGATTCAGTCAACATTGGGATTTTGAGCAGATGCTGCTAAAATGTGAGTTTGCCATTGTTCTAAAGTTCAGAAATAAGGAGAGTGGACAAAGGGAAAAGTCACAAATATTCCAATAAATGATTTTGCATCTATCTCTATGAAGTWGTCTAGAGTATTAGGAAAGCGTTTCACTTCAGACAAGTGAGGTCAAACTATTGAAACAGCTCAGAGCTAAATTTACAAGCATCTAGAGCAGCAAAAAAGCCCAACTTAGGCTCAGTTGTGACATTTATTCCTTAGCCTGACTTTGCCTTATTTTATGCATATAGTTTTATGATTCACCTTATTACCTATTTTTTTCATTCTGTTTGCTCGTCTTTCTGTGTCCTTTCCTTTCTTTGCTGTTTCTCCCAAGTCTTTCCCATCTATGCTCTCCTCTTTGATCTTTCCCTCTGTATCTCATTCCTATTGACTAGGTTAMTAGTGATTTTATTTCCAATTCATTCTACTATTAATAATGCATGTGAAGGTTATTCAGTGTCACTTACTTTGCTCTTCTCCCAAAGTCTTTGTGCCTTTTCCTTGCATAAAAAYACATGCAGGATGACCAAAGATGGGAGGTGGGATACAAAAGGGGGGGTCTTAGACTTCATGATATGAGGGTTTAGATTTTACAATATTTGGAGCTACAGGATGGGGAAGTAAAATTCAAATGACTGAAAAGGCATCTAAGTTCTGTTTGCACCATCTCGGGAGAGATAAGTGCCTGGCACCAGACAGTCGACAGGAAACATTTGAAGGTTTACGTGAAAAATACCATCTCTCCATTAAACAACGGCAATGCGCTCAGGCAGGCAGAGACACCTTTGCAAAACTAGAATTCAGTGTGCCAAACTKCTTCCTGTCTTCTTCATATATTTGGCCAGGGACAAGAAACTTGACGTTCTGGTGCCAAGGCAGGTAGTCCAACTCTTGCAACTAATCCTTTCCCAGAATACCCTTTGTAACAGCCTGAGGACTTGGAAGACACTAAGGAGGCTTCAAAGCACACCTTTTTCCTTACTGAAGCTGTATGTCACTTCAGATGTGCATCCTATGATATGAGTTTTCTTAAGCCAAAGTAAAAAGGAGGCAAACTGGTTGGCTAACAGTTCCAGATTTTACTCAGCCTTTGACATCAGTGAGAACTTTTTGTCTGTATTATATGACTCGTTATTAATGTCCATGTTCACGGAGAGTCTGCAGGAGTCAACACAATGAACTCGTCCATAGTGCACTCACCTTCAGAGCTGGATCCTGGCAGGCATCATTCCTTCCTCTCATGTGAATATGGAAGTGAACAGAGAGTATTCAGGACCCAGGGGATCAGGGTCTTGAGCTCCTTACATATTCTTGTTCTGTTAAAAAAGGCAAGAAAAGCCCTTGTTTGAATATAGCTGTGAGATACACGTCCCCCATAATTACCCAATTCAGCCTTTAAAAAGGGCACTACACTTAGACCTGGAAAAGGGTAGCATTTTTGGGAACTGTTTCGCAACAGACCAAACTTAAGTCAATGTCCATCTGATATTACTTAGTTGTTGTGGTATCATCGTTTGAAGTGGTTGCTTTCAGCGTTGGCTTGGGCCCACAAACCAGTCAGCAGTGGTACATGTCGCCACCCACATTTAACTGAGCGGCGAGCAAGGCAAGGCTGGAAATAGTCATTGCTCTAGAAAGAGCAACAGAAGCAAAGCGAATGAAGAAATTGCTGACTCATGGCTTTGGCTAGCTTGGTTTTCAGGAATTTGATGGTTTTTAAGGGATGAAACCTAGAACTGTTTAATTGTATAGGGGGAGATGCTGGAGCCTGTCAAAAATTGTCCATCAGATGATATTAGCTCTTTCTGTCTACAAAAGGCAAAATTTTGAGTTTCCTTTCTTGTAGAGCTTTATGGATTTTTACTGTAATTTGGCAAAAATGTAGGATAAACATATGCTAATTGTCAGTGAGGACTACAGGGAGAGGTAAAGAAAAGCAGTGGTGGTAGATCTGCACAGCTGTAATGAAAGAAAGAATTAAACAGGGCTAATTTGCTGAAGTGTAAGAAGTGAAATTTTGCCTGAAGTCAAATAACAAAACATTAGAGCAACAAGTAGAACAGTGCAGAAATTAATCAAAAGTAAATAGACCATAAACTCGCAAGGCTCTGAGAAAAGTGCCAATTTCTATAACAAAAGCCCAATGGATGAATGAAAAATTCTCTTTATCTTCCTTTCTCCTACAGTATATGAAAAATGGTGTGAAGATATGGTAATAAATATCTAGTAATTTATTTTTATTTAGTTCTTGTTTGTGGTCCCCTACAGTTTCGTAATAATGTTTTCTGCATCTTGTTAATTATTTCCATTACAATAATAGAATAAGTAGTGTTAAAGATCAGACTGTCACTAAAGTGCATTGCACAATGATAGTAAGTGTCAAAAATGTAAGAAAAACCCCAAAACAAAGAAAAAAAACAACAACGGGTCAAATAAAAATGAGAAGAAGGGAAGGGGTGCTCTCCCCAGTTTAGAAATACAGCACTGAGTTATCCCTACTTTATAGAGGGAGCACTAAGGTCGTTTAGCCCTTTAGACTTCAAAAGTCACAATCAAAGATGCAAAAGTGACAGGGTACCTTGGAAGTAGAACAAGAACTTTTAAAGCATGGAGGAGCAGAAAATAGCACTTTGTTTCGTTGAACATATCCAAGCTTCAAATGTGTTTTCATTGTTATAAAGAAGGAGAGCAAAACTTTCCAGAATTTCTGGGAGGAAACAAATGAACGGAAGCTCCAGAAAGACTTGGTAATAGTTACTTTCACGTGATGTGGGAGACCAGGCTCACAGGTGTTCCAGAAAACAGGAGGGGACTTGAACTAGAATGACTAGTGCTACCAATGAGGGCCTGAAACTCTGCATCAGGTCATCTGTGTTTGCAGAGTCATCCTAGACCTGGAAAAAACTGTCCTCAGAATTGATGGGACATTTTAGCTTTCATGAAGTGTCATTTTTCACCAGCTAACCATTCTGTAAAAAAATAAGTTTTTCCCCTGCTCTGAATCCTTGTTTATCAGGATGCAGTGCAGGTTGGCATCAATTTTTTCCCTTAGTACTATTTTATTGATAAAAATTTTGTGCAACATGGGCATATAAATTTCATGTACTTGGACTGCAAAAAGATACTGGAACCATACCACAAAGTAAAATAGAACTGCTTTAGATGCTCACATCTCCTGGTCACTCCTGGCAACATAGACGATCATTTTTTATTGATTAAGTTAACTTTAAACATATTTCCTTCAAATGAATTACGGTGGGTTGAAGACCTGCAGTCACTTTTTCTAGTCTCAACTAGCCTTTGTTTTCCGCACCATTCATTCCAAAACTGACAACAGGAAAGGTCAGGTAGGTCATGCCTAGCTAGTCCCAAATGCCACAGTATATTATCCAAGACAGAGAATATAATTATCTTCTCACAAGTGGCAATTAGTAAGAATAGCCCCCATCAATTCTATTTAACATTCAACATTTGTAATGTGGCAGAAGCCAAGGCATTACAACAGCAAGGCCAAGTTACCTTAATAAGGTTAAAACTAACATCAAATACAGAAGACTTTTGTGTAAGCAGAAATGTTCAAAAATCTGAAATTTGAAGAGAATATTTATTTCAAATACTTCAAAGTATTTTTGAAAGAAATTTCTATTGTGAAAAGATGTATTTGGTTAGGCTGTTCCTTCTGTATCCCAGAATACCTTACAGTTGCAATGGATAACAAGTAAGGAACAAATTATTTAGTATTATTATAGGGTAGTATGCTGAAAGTATTATCACCACCTTCTCACAGAGAAGCAACTTTTTAAAAAGGAAGAATATTATCCTACTTACTACTAAACTCATTTACAGGGGACAGGGAAAAATGGACTTGAAGTTAAGTAAGCAGCCAGAAAAGAGATAGTTAATTTGGGATACTTTTGTTTCTGGATGCCTGATGTAAGTACTCAGAATTATTTTCTGAAGTTTTCAATTGTGGTCTGGCTTCAGCCCAGATCTCCTCTGTTCCAGGTCTGTGCTATAACCGCAAGATTATTCTTCAATCCCTCTACAGTGAATAAAATGAAATTATACAGATATTCAAAGTCTTCATTTGGGTATCTACAGACTAAGACTGAAAGTATCCTGGATCACCAACAAAGAGTTTGTACACTACGAGCATTTATTTCCTATCATGCCATATCCACAGGATCATTTTTTTGCCAAGTTAACTTTCCTATATGTAACAGTCTCCAGTTCCAGCACTGAGTGAAATGGCCTTGGACTCGATCATGTGGGACTGTGCTATGTATCATTAGCCTGAACATGTCTCTGATTTTTTCCAAGTGATGTCTATTTGTCTCTTATTTGTCTCAGAACTACAAAATCCTTTTCTGATGGATTCTCAATTGAAAAGTTCTTTCCCTGTATTGTCAGGGGGCACAAATATATTGTTTGGCGCTAGACTCACAGAGAATTCCAGTAATTCCCACAGCAATCTAGCCACAAGCCATTTGGGATGATCACAGAAATGCCCTATGGGAGGGATTGAATTAAATTTACCCTACTTCTTTCAACAGCTGAAAAACACACTGTATCCTTCCTTCCTTTCTCAAAGAGCACAGCCAACCCCGGACAGTCAACCCAGCACACACTTGCATCAGACTCTGACTGTATTTTGCATTCAGGACAATCAGGTTTCTGGTGGTTATCTAGTGGTATAAAAAATCACAGGTTATATGAAGGAAGAGGGGTTTTCCTTTTCAATTTTTCCCTTTCTAAAAAGAACTGCCAGCACTGCAGACAATTGACTGAAATTGAAAAAGTTATTAACAAAACCTGTACAGAAGTATCAGGGTTTACAGGATGCCCAACAAAAAAGGAAAGACTTACTGTCAAATGGAAATTACCCTTGGACTAACATGATGCAGAAACAAGTGTCCTATGAATTCAAGTTTCTCCCGAGCATTTGTGGGTAGCTCTGGAAGACTCACACAAAACTCTTCTGTAGACACACAGAAGAACTTTGACAAGCTCTAACTACAATCCAGTTAGCTGAAAGCTTTAAACCTTTTCAGTATTACCCACCAAAATTCACCTGATTTCACTGGTGCTCCATACTTAGCAGAAGATAATACAGAATACTTTTTTATTGTGACTGGATCAGTGATTAGTAGCACATCACAGACTCTATTTCCATCTTCTACCATAAAGATGAGCATAATAACTCAGTATCAGGTAGCTGAAAATTATGKCTCTATCAAGACCTTTTACATCTTTCATTCATGCAGAAATTACTTTTCGTCCTCTCCATCTGTCAAAAAGATGTAACTTTCTTGACAGGTTTTTTTTTTTACAGTTTACAGAAATCACATTGGCCCTCAAAACTGAAGAGAAAGCCAAAAAGTGCCTTGGCTGGTTATAGATGGAAGAATTTGTTTAACTGCCTTAAAGTTTATGAGTTCTTGTCTTTCCATTTGCTATTTGATTAGAACGGTGCATAAGATGCTAAAACTAATTTCAAGGTCTGCATGTGAGACCTGAGAAGGTCGTGATATAACTGGTCACACAAAATACAAAAGATAAGAATCAAAAACTGCTGTACTTTTATGTGCATGAGCCTGAGATAGTAGGATATTTGCCTCGGGCCACACATAGAGTAACCATCAATATCAGGATTTGAGCCTCAGGCCCCCAGGTATGTTGATCTAAGCCTTCCACTTGCAGTTGCCTCCTCCAGGCTCAAATGAAAGGGCTGTTCAAAGCTCACCACTGCGAGTTCACCACAAGTCTGAAGAAAGCCCAATTAGTTACCAGCAATGACCGCACCCTGACCCTCATTTCAAATTCTTGTAACATTAATTATTAACCAGCCAAAGAACTAAAACCTTGCAAGGGCCCAGTCTGAAGCACGGATCAACAGTGGCATGCAATGTGCAAGGACAGACAAGCAAACACCAAAGATTCTCTTGTCTGATCTATTTTTTGGCATTTGGCTACCATTTGAAACCCTTTAAACAGACAAATCCTACTTCTCCAAATTTTCTTTCCTTGAACTGCTGCAGAAAACAAAAGCAACGACCAAGCAAAAAAAAAAAAAAAAAAAAAAAAGGAAAACAATGGGTTACAGAGGAACAGTTTTCACTGTATCACTGACAGCATCATTTTAAAGCACAGAGGTGAAACGACTTTTTTATAAGTGCGGAAATCCTGGTAACACACTCTCTTTGTTTGCAAGCTACTGAGGCCAGAAAAAGCTTGCCTGAGTTCTTTATGTACAAACGTTTAACATCCTTGTTCCTGGCTCACGGGAGGCACCTCCTAATGCCTGCTGTCAACTCGTTTGTGACACGTAACCGTAGTCAAAAAGGGGTTGAATTGCCGGTTTTGTAATGCATACACACATTGTTCAAGATTACCTAACAACATTAGCCTCTGGGAAAAGGATGGCTTCAGGGCTCTAATTAAAAGAAATCATAGCCAGTCAAATCAAGTGCTTCCTATTTGTATTTTATTTAATAAAGAAGGAATGACACAGATAGAATTTCCCTCAGCCTTGCCTTTTCAGTAAGGGCCAGGGGGAGTGACGGGCCTTTCAGTGCTCTGCAACAGCCGTAAACTAGTCCCAAATCGATTGCCATCCCCAAACCCATTCTCTGAAGGCTTAATGGTATTTTCACATGGGATCCAAAGCAGGCGGTCTTCAAGGAAAGTTATTGCATCTGGTGAAAAAAATAAAGTTGACATTTTTTGACAAGACYCTTAAGTATGATTCTCCCAAGAGGGTTGTAACATAGAAGAGGCTGAGCAGGTGGTAATAATCAGCATTACATACATTTGAGCATTTTCTATAACATGGATTACCATGGAATTCCTTCCTCCCCCTCCTCTCCTGGGGGAGACTTGCACAAATTGCAAGCATTTTCAAGTTGCTTTGATAAGCATTTCTATCACCAGTTTCACAGCTGTAGCTAGATTGTTTAAAGTATGTAAAACACAGCCCCACCTTCCAGTGGAGATGAGGACTAGGGAAGCAGAGGACTCTCTCTCCCCTCTCTTTCTCTGCTCTTACTAAGCCAGTTTTCTAAATGCTACCAAAAAATATTCTACTGTTGTGCTTAAGCGCTACATAGAGGTGCTTAAGCAGTAACAATTCTGCTTTGGAGTGAAGGGTGGATGCACAGCCACGTCTCAGGGAAAGTCAGTGGGGAAAACCAGAGGTAACTAAGCAAAGATTAGTGTGTGCTTGGAAAAGGACAAGACTAAATTCAAATCTTTTGTCCCAATTCTCCTGCCCACACCAGAAAGAGATCAATAGGAAAAAGGTCTAATCTCAACCAGAGCCCCTTTCAAGGCTGATGGAGGAATCCCACAGAGAAAGTGAGATGTGACAGTATTTCTCCCGTGTGTGCAGCCATATCCAAGGTCTCCCAAGTGGGAGCCTTGGATGCCATCTTGATCTTGGGAACTCAACTCCCTGTGTTGAGAAATGGTGTCTGCTACAGAGGCCTTACAATTTGAAATGATGTAATAAAGCAATGAAGTTGACATTAACAAATGTTTTTGTAACTGGTTTGGTGAAATGTTCTCACTGAATAGTAAATTGACAAAAAAATGCAGTTTCTGGAGGTCACTGAAGCAATTAGGAAATGGTGAGTGGTTTTTGCCACAAAAAAGGAGAAGAAATGAACTGTGGAAATAGGGGATAGAGAAAGGCCCTTCAAGATAATTACTTATTTCTATTCAGAAATTTTAATCACCTTTTAATTTTTTCATTTCAGAACTTTTTCTTTGTTTTCATACATTGCTATTATTGGTTTTGAATGTCATACTTTTTCTTTTTTTTTTTCTGAGAGGGGAAGATTTTGCTAGGGAAAGAAAGCACTGGGCAAAGTRCTTGGATCAAATAATCCTTTCTGAATCAACATAAAGCAATTATTGTTGTTTCTAAAAATCCACATCTATATCTTCTTGGGTTCCTCTGTGTGTTTTTAGGTTTAGAATACTTTACTTTAAAATCTATTCTTGAAATAGCTGTGATAGCAATATGCCCCAATTATGTCCCCCTCAATCTTTTAATATTTCTGCATCTGTGTAATTATTTTATGAATTGCTGTAGCAGTAGTTTTTAATACTTGAGCAGTGACACTGATAGAGGCTTTTGATTCTATCTCAGCTAATATTTACCTCACTCTGATAAAATCAGACTTTAATATGTATGTGTTTATAAAAGGATGTGATGGATTTTCTGTGTTTTTTTTCCACAGAAGAGCTCTAATTGTCTCTGCAGATAGTTATTGGATACTAGATTTTGTTTTTATCATCAACCCTGATAATTTAGGTTATTTTTAGCTGAAAATCATAGAGGATAATTTTTCTTTCATCACAAATATGCTTACCCTCCAAAGAACAACTCTGTCAGCTCTCCTGCTTTTAGTCACAGTCATGTTATTTGAACTTTTTACTATTTCTTTTTTTTTTTTTTTTGCCAGAACACTGAAATATGCTTTTATTTTAGTTAAATTCTGGAACAGCTTCAACAGAGGGAAGCCACAATAAAACCTTAGCATGTTCTCCCATGATTTCCTCTGACTAAGTAATGTTTGAGTTTCAGCACACTGAGGGATTTATTTCCAAAGAATACAAGCAACTTCCCCTGAAGCTAGAGAAAATAAATTATAATTTTTCTGCTTCATTTCTATCACTTGTGTTGCAACTGTGTCTAACAGCATGATTAAGACCCATTTATTAGGGCAATATATTCTTACATGAAGAAAGTTAATACCCATTTTTACTTTAAAAGATCATTTTGCTAATGATATTTGAATAGCTTCTTGGAAATGTTAGAGTTGTGTCCAGAGAGGTGGACAAGGTGTCTCAGTGTGTAGGAGAAGGAGGCTGGAGAGACCGTAATAATTTTGGGATATGTACAGGATTGTCTGCCTGTGTTTAGACCATCTCTGCAAATTCAAATCACTTTTGTGGACTGGCATAAAGAGGAGAGAACTGGGGTATCAGTGTGGCCTCGACAAAATGAAGCCCTTTCAGTGAACTTGGCAAGATCTAATCACCATAAATAAGGGTAAAATTTGAATAATTGCTGTTTCAGGTAATGCATTTATTCTAGAAAAGTGTCCTGCACTGGACTTATGTCTCTTTGTCCTCATATTTCTCTTGAGTGAGCTCTATCAGCTGCATGTAAGCAACAAATGGCTACCCTCTGGGATGCCGCCTTCTGCCATGTCATGACTTACAAGGATGCTCTTAAAGGAAAGAAGATCTCCTTCAGTCCTCAGCCTTACAGGGCCTGTCTTAAGGACTGGGACTCCTAGACTGATCAATGAACTCATGTCCTGACTCACCTTGGACAAAGCCCTGTAACCTTGAGGCTTCTCACTCCAACCTAAAATTTGAAGTCAATCTCTCCAGGTTCATAAATAAGGCATTTAAAGCTTATTTCAGACGCCTGAGTGTTGACACAGTAATAAAGCAATCCAGAATGAATTACGACCTTCTCATGTGACAAGGGACATCAACTTTCTATTGATAAAGTAAAATATTGAAGCCAATGACTTTCGTCTGATACCTGCAGTCACATGAATGCACATGGGAGAGCAGACTGTAAAATGAGAGCTGGCACTGAAGGTGGCTGAGGTTTGATTTGCATACAGCCAAGTAAAACAAACGAAATAAAACATGGATGCAAAAGCAGTATTTGCAAACTAAGGGAAATATAAAAGACTGGTTTCCCAGACATGTCTGTTGGGGAGGGCAAAACTTGTTACTAATAACTAAGCCTGTGGTATCTCTATGACACTTGCTGATTCTGAGCTCAACATAATGAACCCATTAGTCTAGTTTGTGGTTCAGTCCCTTCTTCTGTGGATGTTTTGGAAGTTCCCATTCAGGGAAATAATGTTACTATCCCCACATAAGCTGGTCATTGTGGCAAAACCTGGAGAAGGAACTCTAGCCCCAGAAGAGGCATACAGTGGTCTTAGGGAGTTTCTAGCCTTTAGGTTCAGTAGTGCCTCTGGCCAATGGGACTATATCTAGTTAAGCCAATCACTTAAAGAGATCTTCAGATTCTCTTCCTTCTGCTTCCTTTCTCCTTACTTTGCAAGCTGCCTCCTGTTAGGCATCTTGTTGCTGCCTGCTTTCAGCTGAAGCATCTACATGGACACAGCAGGACACAAGTCTCTGATTTCCATTCACACACAGAGTTCTTGTTTTTAACAGGGGGATTGCGAGATTTTGAACCTCAAAGGGAGAATAGAGGGCAATTTCACAACTGGGGAAAGTGCAGCAGAAAATGTGGTGTGAATTACCATGTAATTCCCAAACACTGGCTTTGGTTGCAGTTCACCCTTACAGCAGTGCCCAGCAGTAAAAAAGGTTCATCTATACTTGGACGAACACACCCGTGATGCACCGCCTGCCTGACATCTGTCACTGCTTCTGATGCCACTGCACACACTGCCCCACATCAGCCAGGCTCCAGTTTCACTAACATTTGATCAGCAAAACTATTGCTTTTATATTGTATGTTGTCTCTGGAGGCTTGCAATGAAAAAAGTTCCAACAAGAAACTTCCCAGAGTTTAGCTAAAGACAGTGCAGGTAAGGAATTGTCAAATATGTTGCTCCACTTCCACCTGCATCTACTGCATTTGAACCACCATATTATGTTGCATAATTAGGTCTCTTCAATTTGTTGAACTGAGATCAGGCCAAAAATATTGAAACAGTATGAGGTGTTTAACAATATGGTTCTCACAGTCCACATAGGACAAATAAATCCTGCATGGATTTCATATTTGCATGAGGAATTATATATTATGATGTATGAGACATTTGATACCATCTTTACTATTGCTGCACCTTTAAAAGGCATTGGGTTTATGAGAGTTTCTTCTAAAGTTCAAATTTGGGCTCTTTACATCAAGAAAATACTTTCTAAAACATGTGGGGTAGCTCATACAAGAGCTGTTAGTTTTATTTCCTGGACTGCCTGCCATTAACTGGCTTTTGCATCTGACTTCTCGTTTTACACTTAGGAAACTAGATTTGATACTCTTTTTTAACATTATCAATTAATCTTCAGAGTTCTCAGCAGTGTATACTGGACAAATATGGAAAAAAATTCAGGAAAAAGTGAGCCTTTCATGGAAAATAGCCCAGCTAATGACGTGCAGGCTGCAATCTCCTTGTGTTTTATCCTGTGGGATACATCACTTGACCAAAGCTGAAAAGATATGCTGATACTCCACTCATGCAAAGGAAATATTTATGCTCTCAGTTTGCCATTGGCAGAGACTCTTCTTTCTAGCAAAATAGCTGTGGCCCACATAAATGCTGACTTGTAACTGTAAAACACATGGTCTAAATGCCATTTATAACCCTGGGGTTACTCATAAGTTCTAGAGACTTTCAGGCCGTTGCCCTGAGCCAGATGCGAGGCCCAGATTCTTTTAATGTTAAGTGTGATTGAAAGAGAGCCTCTACCCTGTTACTGGAGCTACTAAAACCAATTGCACAAGATGCAGTATTAGGCATGTTTCAAACATTTCAGGAAGAGATTAGTTAAATGGTATGCTGGGCCTTTTCCTCCAGCTGGGCCCACAAGCAGCAATAGCAAATCCAGACTTTTCACTGAGGTTGGTAATTAGGTCTGCCTGACTCCCAGGAGATTAATCCTCTGCAGAACAAATTATTACAGTCCAGCTTCTGTATCCATGGGCAGACTCAGTCAGCAGGCTGATTTCAATTAGAGAAGTTAAGTGCTATTGACTTCTCCCATGTACAAGAAGAGGTGGGCATGGAAGGTAGGAGCCAGATAAGGAACCAGATTACCGAGTTAATCTTACAGTTACAAATACCAGAAAGAACCTTAATTTCTTATCTCTTAAACAAATACGTGAAGATACATTCCTTTATTTAATTGCTGAACACTTACAAATTACGACTTCCAAAGGAAGAAAAAATGGTGTGGTTTTGTTGTAGTCTTCTATCATATGAGATGAGAAAACACAAATGTTTTGTCCCACCAATTGAAGCCCTGTCTTGTCTACCTTAAAAGGCTCTCTGGTGATGGAGGACTAATCAAGTTATAACCACGTAAGAGGGAGAGGGCTGAGGTCATGGTTTAACAGTACAGGAGCTCAGGCAGCGTTAATGCTTTTCCATGGATCTGTTTCCCTGATCCTGGTGATATATTCCCATGCTGTTAGTATGAAACAATGCACTGTAGATGTGACAAAAGGTAGTCCTCTTTTTTAAGTACTCGGCCAAAGAGAGGCTGTAGCCTCTTCACTGCGTCTCACAGTTGACCAAAACATCAATGTATTTGTAGTCCTTGACAATCTCAGCCCTAACAGGTGTACTCCCTGGGGAACATGTGCATGTTTATCACCATCTGTCCGTTTCTTTGGCCACTGCTTTCTTAATACTGATGGATTAAAATGAACTCACAACTCAGTAAGTCTGACCAAAGCAGCAGTCATCTGAGTGATCACTTAACAGGTAAATCTGCAGCTTGCTGGAGATTTGCTTTCTGCTTTGTCCCAATCCTGTTGAAATTGAGTAGAGATTCATTCTGCTTTCACAGTGATAATTGAAATTTTGATGTTGCTGCCCCCTCTGCATATACCAAGAAAACTCACAAATTTCCACGAGGTGATGTATTCCATAGCACTTCTTACAACACCTATTCAGAAAGTAAGAGAAATGTTCTCAGAGGGGCTCACAGTCTATATATCAGAGATGGTAAGGACAGATGTAGAGGAGGGGTTGAGAATATTTAGTGTACACTGTTTCCCTTTGTTGCACTGGCAAAAAAGCCAAATGTTTTCTGTTCAGTGACAGCAGGGGCTGCAGAACAGGTGGAGAGAGATGTGCAGGTGGGGAGATCACACAGGTTTCAAGAACAATTTCACATCTGCACTCAAGGCCTTTCTTTCATCACAGAATTTATCTCTTCTTTTGAGCAACCTGACTGCAGAAGAGTTGGGTTTTTTCTTTTTTTCTTTTTTTTTTTATAGCTCAAGAGTGATGATCAAATAATAATGCTTACCATTTACCTCTTCAAAGTCACAATACAACAATGACTTCAGTCTCACAACAGTGCTGTGA
Organism: Amblyornis subalaris; assembly: GCA_018881555.1. Lineage (NCBI taxonomy): Eukaryota > Metazoa > Chordata > Aves > Passeriformes > Ptilonorhynchidae > Amblyornis > Amblyornis subalaris. Next base: position 3,658,641 of record JACAXG010000017.1, on the reverse strand, counting down.
AGTGGGTGATTTCTTTCTGTACTGTTATTCGCAAAAGATAAAGGAATAGATACCGAGAGGTTCAGTTTCCTCAAGACATGCAGCCAGATACTGGCAGAATCTGAACTACAGCTTGGAAAACTCAGTAAACATCTATACAGTGTACTGCAACGTGGCAGTGAGGTCAGAAAGCTGAGAAGTGGGTGGGTCTGCAGGAATTCTTGTGGAGTGAAGAGCACGGACAGGTTGTAAACTCTGTGCTGAGAAGACCCCCTGGCGCTCAGCTCCAACAACAGCTTTGGATCCAGCTCTCCCACCTGAAGGACTAGAGAGCGGAGGCAGATATGGGTGTTCACAGGAAGGACATTCTAGTGCTCAGCTCAGCTCACAGCTGGACACTGCCACAGCACAGCTGTAGAAGCTGTAGAACTGTAGCATACTTGAGGTGGATTTTGTTAAGTTAGTGACTACAACCTACTTAGATCATACCTTTTTTACCTAGGTCATATTTCAGGTTTTCCCTTACAGTTTTACTCCACTGTTTTTTAGTACCAACCTTTATTTTCATTCAGAATTTTGTGATTCACTTATTTCATTGCAGGAATACCAGGTGGTGCTCCGACATGATGCTGATTCTGCCCAGATAATTCAGTTTCTGGTGAATGAAGAGTCTGAAATTTACTAGAACTTATTACTGAAAGATCCAGTCTGATTACAATTTGAAGTGACGAAAATTCAGATTAGTTCTAGTTTTTCTAAATCAATTTATCCACCTGTGACAAAGCTAAAAAATTATCAAGTCTCCTCCTCAATACGTGTGTGATTTTCTTGCTGCTACTGGAGATTTTCATGTGCTCAGCTTCTGTACACAATAGGGTCACTGCAAATGGTGAGAGTTTTCATCTTACAGAAGGTTAAAAGAAAAAGTAATTTTGATGGAATGTTACTTTCAAAAAGAATCACCTTATATTTAGGTAAAAAGTAAAGAAAGATGATGAAACTAGGAAAGCTGTGCCTGATAGCTGAAATAAACCAAGCTGTTTAAGTTCAATAACTGAGTTATTAGAAGTTCCTGGTATATATATGTACATCATGAAAGCCTTGCTAAACATTCCTCTTGTAGGTTAAAGTATCTTCCATTTCCATGTAAATATATTACTGTGTCATGATATTGCTATTTCCATATACATGGAAACATATATATATATAGCTCTGTGTGAGAGTGTGTGTGTGTGTGTGTGGAAATAGCAATATTCTGGCAAATTTCCCCCTACTACCATTTCTATATATGTGTATAGGAATATGTGTTTTAGAAAAGGTAGAGAAGATTTGTATCCTGACAGTTCCCCAGCAGTACACAAAGCAAAATGTTTTGACCAAGTGTAGAGATGACAAGTTGTTATAAATTATGCAGCCAGGTATATTCCAAATGCCAGATTAACTGTTCCTGAACATCTCATGATATTTATCTCCCTTATTCTTTAAAACTTCCTTGTGGTGCAAGCTTCAAAATTTCCCTAGGCAAGCTATTCTAGAATTTAACTTCCCTTACTGTTATAAGTCATTTTCTATTGCCAAGCGTAAGTCATCCCCTCTGTGATTTAAGATGGTTACTTTTTGCACCATCCCCACTGGGCAACAGCAATAATTTATTTCTTTGCAGATGTAAGAGGAAAGTGGGTAGGTCTAAAGTATTATTAATTCTTTGCAAAACAATATGAAATTGTTTTCAACTTCCTTGATATCTCCTTGGAAATCTCTTTGGCCAGCCACCTGAGTATGCTAGGAAGAATTTTCTCAAGCCATAGGTAAGAGGTACCCAACTCATATATAAGTCAGCCCAGCAAGTTCATCCAGTGTCATAATCAGAATTTAGGAAAAAAGGGCTTAAATCCTCTCAGCTCCATCTGCCAATCACTTTCCCTCTCTGTGAAGTATCATGCCAACATGATTCCATCTTCTCACAGTAATGCTCTATGGAATACTGTGCTGTATTCATTTACCATTTGATCTAATTTTTGTCTTTGCTTTTCTGATTTTTTTCTGACTTTTCTTCCATCACATTTGTACTTAGTCTCAGGAACTTGGATGCCAGTTTTGCTTTTCTCTGTTTAATTGTGGGCCTCAAGTTCTTTGAAGAACACATGGCTTCACCAAGTTTGAATCTCTCTAGATTGCTTTTTTTTTAATTTGCACAGCTTTTTCTTGCATCTATATTATCATTCATTAGAAAACTATAAATTCTTTCAAACACATATCATCTTTCACAGGCTGTGATCAGTGTCTATGAACAACAAATAAGACTGATTTTGGCACAAGAATGATATTACTGTAATTTTCTTCCTCACACCATAAGGAGATCACATTTGTGCACTGATTTCTGTGTCACAAACCCAGGTCTGAGTCAATCTCACAAATGTAGGTAACATCATCACAAAGTCATATATGCTTTGCTTTCTGCAAGTCTCTTTAAAATGCCTCGTGCTTAATAGGCAATAAAGATGACATAGTCACTGACTTAAAGGAGATATAAGAACTGCAGCAGGTAATTAAAATTGTCAGGTATTGTATCTTCTGAACATTTACACAATTCATAAATTCTTATTTGATCTATATCCATTCCAATCACTCCTAGTGATCAGTGTGACAGCAGTCACTGTGTGCTAAGCCTATCTGCTATAAATTAACAATTCTGTTTCAAACTGTTTCCCAGTATGCCTAGTCAAAAGCAGAAATGTCTATTTTGCAGTATATTCCAAAAGTCAGTATTTTTTTTCATGAATTGAAGCTGAAATCTAAAACACAGCTGCAAATAGATCTGAAGAAACTAATTCAGGAAACCTTTTTTTCTTTGGTATTATTCATCTAGTAAAATCCAAATCTTCAGTATGAGAAAATAGCTATCTTACTATTGCAGTTGGTGTCCTAATGTAAGAATAAAACTGAAATTATTTAAAACATATTAAGTATATTCTGTGCATGAATCAGAAAGAAACAGTCACCTTATTAAAATGAAAAAGCCAATTCTCTTTAATAATATTTTCCACTTCAAATTACCAAAATTGATATTGTCCAATTAAATGCTCTGATTTTTATTAAAATTTTTCCTGCAGTGTCTAGTCAAAAAATTGATTGTGTCTCTTTACATTCTAATATAACTGATAAAAAGTAAGTGAGATAAACAGGCAGGAGTGAATCACCAAAAAGAATCAGTCGGATGTAATTAGCCAAATAAAAGTGACTATTATTGTACTATTGCTTTGGGACTTTTGTTCCTCCTGCTCTGTATACACTTATGCACTGATGTTCTTCATTCACAGCTGAGGACCTCACTCTGAGTTCACATTTCCTCCCACACTAATCCGCTCCTGATGCTGAAGATGGTGAGTGTATATGTGTGTAAACAGAATAACTTTGAAGATAACAGAAAATGGATTTGGCTGGTTGAGCAGAGGTAGAGCAGTAGTGCCTTGCTCTATCACAGTTCTGTAGGACTCAGGGGTCTGTGATTTTTTGTTTTATTTTAAGAACAAAGGCTTGGCCATGTAATTTTGGAAAAAGTTTCTGTCAGCTCTCTGAGACTCTCACCTTTCTTTCTCACTCCTTTGTCTCCTGTTGTTCAGAAGAGCTTGGGACCATGGTCTGCATGTATTCTATAGTGCACTACTGTGGGGTCATTATCTCCTGAAAGGTGTCCATTTTAAAAAAGCAAAACTGGGAGAATTGAAGCCCAACTACTAAACTTAGGGCTCTAGAGTCCTGGCAATTTTGATGGACTCTTGTATATGACCTGAGCCTTGTAAGTCCTTCCCATTTCCCTGGAGTCAGAGTGGCCGCTTGCTGTTTCTGTTCAGTTGTGTGGGGCATTGAGATTTGCTTGGATTCGTGTTCAAATCTCATTTGATTTCCAGGAAAAAGCAAGTTGTGGTATAGGAGTGTAAAAGGCTCCCTTTCCCTTCCTGTGTAACACCATCTTTTCTGGAGTGTTGATTTTATCCATTTATGTGTCTGTGCACTGGTAGCTGGACATGGAGGCTGGAGGGAGTGGCTGAGAGGGGTTGAGAGGGACTGACCACAGCACATTCCCCACCCCTGCACCACCTAGGGGAGGCAAGTCAGGAGCGGAGGGAGGAAGCTGGCACTGGGAATAAAGTGTGGGGAGGAAGCGTAGGTTATTTTGTTTGGTTTTTTTCTCACTATCCAAACCTATTTTAATTGGCAATGATTAAATTGATTTTCCCCAAATCGAGTCTGTTTTGTCTGTGATGGTAACTGGTAGGTGATCTCCCTGTCTTTATCTTGATGAAGGAGCTTTTCCATCCTTTTTGTCCCCCACCCTGTTGAGAGAGCAGCTGGTTGGACATCTGGAAGCTGTCCAAGGTCAACCTGCCACTTACTATTTATCCATATTCAGGAGCATCCCTAGTTTCTGCCTTATTATTGTCTAGCCAAAGAGTTCAATTGCAGCACATCTTTTAGATCCCAAAGTTACTGGCTCAGAGCTGAAGCCTGCTCTTTCTCTACTGTCCATGGAGAAGAGGAGAGTCTTCCAGAATAGATTTGGTGATTCAGTGCCACCTACCTCAGACACTCTGAAGTTACTTCCAGAGGAGAGGAAGAGACAGATGATATATTTCTCTGAACCACATGCAGAGGGAAACATTCATTCCTGCATTTAAGCTGCAAAGAAGGTGTTTAAAGGCAGATATTGTAAAAAATTGCCTCTTAGGCTATGACTGTGTTGAGAAATTCACCATTTTCCAGCACCTTCACTGGCACAACATTCCCAGCACCTTCTCTGGCACAGATACTGAGCAACATGAAGGATTGTCTTAAACTCCCTTATCTTTTAAAACAGTGAGGGCTGTATTCTTTTTGTTTAAGGTGAATGGCCTTTGGCCCTACTGTTCCCTGAACAATACACAGAATTGTTTACAAGAGCCTGGGTTGACTTGGGCCAAAGCCATGCCAAGGGCCATTCTAACAGTACAGCAATATAAGCAATCAAGCCCCAGGGCACAGGAATGTCCCCTGATACTGTTTGATTTCCAAATACAGGTTTAACTTTAAAGTCAAATTTAATCCCTGAAACAAATTTGAATAAATGTGTTGAGTCAAAGAGGTTTTGCAGGAGGCCACACAGATTACCCTCAACACACATTTCCCTGCAGCCTCCCAGCTCCTATTCTAGGGCTGTTCGAGCATTTCTTGCAGTGAGTGAGTTGCTTCTGCTATCAACATCTTTCTGTCGGGAAAAGAATATGATCCCCACAATTGTGATGTGCTATGTCATTTCCTTCACAAACTGCTTCTGACAGGCCCCTCACATCTTCAAACTGTCATTGACATTGAAGCAGTGAGTGTAATATTGGGAAAATCTTGTGATTCCAAAACCTTCTCTACTGTTTTCAAGCACCTTCAAGTTTCACCGAGAAACTAATCAACATCTACCGCAAAGGCTTGAAAAATCAATTCTGTCTCTGTAATTGAGAACTTACTTTCATTCAGTGTGGGAAGAAGCATGAAGATGATTTACTGATTTAGGAACTGGGTGGAGTAGACCACAAAAGAATAAAATGAAAACATGTGGTGTGAATTATTTGCAAAGGAGGAGAGAAAGARGGAAAGAAATGCCTATAGATCTCTATAGATAGATCAGGGTATATAAATATATAACGTGGAGCACCAGTGAAACAAAGCACAGATGATTAGGCCAAACCAAACATTCACATTAAACATTGCACTTGGCCTCCTTTCAAAACAGGCAGCAGTAACAGCAGGGAGAGATGGCTTGCCAAAATTGCATCAGACACACATTAGGGAAGGAGGAAATGAGTTTACTTGAGCCAGCTGTGACATCAAAGGGGTTGGTCTGGAAATGGATTGTGGGAAAGGGTTCCCCCTTCGGTAAAGTTTGCAAAGTTCAGCCAAACCTTTATAAAGAGACCCAACTCTAAAGAGAACTTGACTCTTTTTTTTTTTTTTTTTCCTAAGGAAAAACAGCATTCTCAGTCAGGAGTGTGAGACTGGAGACTAATATAAAAGGGGAATAGTAAGGGAAAGTGTGGACAGAAGGTGTACAGGTTGGTTCTGGAAAAAGAGGATTGTATCCTAGTTGGATTACTATTCTCTCTTACAAATATGCTTCAGTAATGAGTATTGCTCTGCACTGAAGTGGTTGCAATAGTTTTTCATTAAGAACGGTCTTACTGAGACAAATTAGGAAGGCAAAAATGTGAGAAACCATCCACTGGTTCAATAATTTTCCTGAACTGCAGCCAGCCTAATGGAAACTGTAGATAAAAATTAGAAAACAAATTAAGATGAGACAACTCCTGGCATCACTGAGATCAGTGGCAAAAGTCGCACTGACATAAGGGAGACAAGAACATTTATCAGTGCACCAATTGCTCACTTAAGCCTTTTTCCCACCTACCTGCTTTGAGGCCTGTTGCAAATTTTCACAGCTGTAATTTCTATGCAAGGATGTCTGGTTAAGGGAAATCCCTGACTTAGTGCAACCTCACTGATGACAAGAGATGCTTCAAACAATGCATTGGCCACACTGCTCCTCTTTGGGACCCTTCATATTCAAACTCACATGGAAAACAGATTGTATCCAAATACTGTTTTGCCATGGGGTTTGTTTAATCTTTAATGCCACTTAAACAGCTTAATCCCATCTCTGATGTATCTCTGCTGATTCTTATTTAATGGAATGCATTCCAATTATACAAATTTTTTTTTTCTTGTTTGTCTTGATACTAATTTAAAAGACGCTCATGATGACAAAAAAACCCCAAAACAAAACCAATGCTGTTCAGAAAACTTCATTTCATGTTACTCTTTTGAAGGCAAATTTGGTCAAAATCTGTAATAGTTTTCTCTTTATGCTCAAATAGTATTTAATTTTATTTATTGCCAAGTATTTTCCTAAGGCCATTTTTACTTTGAATCTGCCTAGCTGTGCTGTCCAAGTGGAGAATGTGTAGGTGTATCATAACAAGTCTGTGCATAGAACAGCTTAGTGAATTCATCAAGTTAACTCAGAGAGGGACATAATTTAGATTTCCTCAGTATTAGGAGTTTCATGTGTACTGGTAAATTATCAAGTGTCAGGGAACGTTCTCCAACATTGAATCTCCGTCACTTGAAGTGCTGGACAATTTTGACCTGGATCAGAAGGCATTTCCCCAAATGGCTCTGGGTGCAGCTGAGCATTAGCAGTGGTGAGAAATTTGGTATTGCCTTCCAGTGACAGACAAGATTTGTAGGCACATACAAAGTATCATGTAGCAGTCTTAAATTCCAGTTTGGGATATTTTTAAGGATCTTTTCAGAGGTCAGCAGGAAACCAAACTGTCACAAAACTAAGACCTCCTAAATTGCTATGTTTCGAAAAAATTTCCACTGTGGTTTTTTCTTTGTATTTTATGTATTTGTATTTTAAGGTAATTGCCTCAGCCTTTCTTCGAGAAGAAGGAAGACACCCACATGATATTTCAACTTCCATTCTTTCTTTCCTGATAGTTGAGGTAAAGACTGAAGGAGATCTTCCTTGAGTCCTGTGATTCATGGCTGTCTTCTTTCATCTTGTGGTGCTCTAAAGAATTGGCAGGTTATGATTGTCTTTTACTGGCAGTAGTGTAATAATACCTTTGTATTTTTATATAAAATTATGTAGCCTCTTCTTTCTAGTTTCTCCACAGTGGTTGCAGTCATACTACCATCTTACAAAAATCACTTGAATTTTATGATGACCTTAAACATCATTTTATGATGATCTTAAACATCTCTAGCCACAAATCCATATCAGTCTTCCTACACCAGCTAGATCTCAGAGTTTGTCTGCTTCCTTCTTTTATCTGAGATCCTTATACTAGCTAGGATCAAATGCTGTTTGTTAATCTTGTAGTGTAAAAGAGTGTGTGAGATAAATTTTGGTACCTCACAAAGGACCCAGTTATAGAGCTTAATCGACATTTATAAAGTGCTTTGAGATTTTCAGACTGAAACAGTTATAACACTATGCATAAATACTTATTATTACTAATATTGTAAATCTCTCCTGTCAATGCTTTATCAGTTAGACACAAAATTAGTTCAGGTGCCAACCCAAGGACAGTAGCCAGCACTGGTAATTGAAAGTACTGAAACTATTATAATAAATATAAAGAGAGAGTATAAAACCATATAAATCAAACATGCAGTGTGGTGAGGTCGGAATAACCAATTTATTTTCACTCAAGGAATATAGCCCTGTGTAATTGGCACTGATGGTTTCTCTGCACTTCACCACTTGTGAATTTTGTGGTCATCCCTCAATCATAAACTGGTCTGCCACCATATGCAGTAAGTGAAATTTAAAATAATTGCTAAACATTTTGTTTCCATTATTGTACTTGGACTTCAGGTCTTGCGGTAAGAACTTAAAAGAAAAGAAACAAAGCTGTATGCATGGAAAATGGGAAAATGTTGAGCCTGGACAAAGATTTCTGTATTCTTTATCTGACTGCATAGTTCTAAATAATTGTCACATTTATCTTGCTCAGTTTTTTCTGTTAGACTGTAGTGGGTCTGTAGGGGGTCTTCCCTGTGAGAAACAAAAGCTCTTGTGCCTTTTGGAGTATCAAATAAACAAACACCAAAGTACACTGGTACTATGCTATCCTCATGTCTCATTCTCCAGCTTCGAACTCAACAGCATGCTCTATGTATTTCTCAGTTGTTAGGAGTTAATTCCTCCATCCCTATCCCCTAACACATCTCCTTTCCATGRCTTCTTTAGTCGAGAGCTTCTGGCAACAGCACAGTTTTGCAGAGACAGACACCACAGTTGTTTCTTTGAGCATGACCTCACCTTCTTAATATAATAAGTTGGAGAAATACTCATGAAATTCTATGCCTTTCTCATTTTCTCTAGTATTTATTATACAGAGACTTTTGTTCTTGGTTCCACATTCTTCTTGGGAAGCAGGACACTAAATTTCCCAAATAGGCAATTAACATGAAAAATTTCATTCAAATAGGAACAGAGAGTGAATCTTAACTTCTAATATTAAGGCTACCAGGAAGCTTAATAGCAAGCTTTCTTAAGAAACAGAGAGACATTTTAAAACACCCTAACACTGAAGTTTGAAGCTTATATCTTGAGTCCTTTTCAAATTTTAAATATTGTTTATTCTCTCTGGTAAAAATTGGGTAAAGTAAATTTGTCTTTACCTTCAGTTGCATAATTAAGTTACTTTTTTTCACTCCACTTAGCAAGCCTGGAAGCCTGCTGTATTCCTGAAGCAACTTAAGTACAATGGTATCTATAAAATATTTTGTTTCAGTGAGCTCTTCTAATCACCAGATTTTTAAGTCAGAACTTCAAACTGTTGCTGCACAAATTGTGTCCCAGTAAAACTAAAACAAGCTGAATTTTAGCTTCACACATTACTGCATATGATTCAGAGCTGAGCTCGTGAAATAGCGTAATGTTTCAAATAAAAAATACAGACATTGACTTGAAGCTCTTGTTCAAGTAAATGTTAAGTCATCTTTCTCTTTTCTAAACTCAGTAGGCTCATGGCTGCTCTGTGTTGTGTATAGATCTCAAGGCCGTTAATACCATCATCGTCCCACGGCCACACAGTCGATGCCAGCCTGGTAAAATGGACCTCAACAGTGGGATTTACAGCTCATCGTTTAACCCTGCTCTTAAGCCATTGCTCAGCAAATCCAGAATAGCTGGCAAGACCCTTCTGCAGTACATAAAAACAGTGCCAGACAAAAGAGTTAGCAAGCTTAAACTCTACATGAATTCTCATTAATCTAAATTAATTCCTCATAATCTGAAAGATATGTTAATTTTAATTTGATAATTAGGTTTTGAGGAAGATGAAAGTGTACTGCCTAGTTCATTATAAGACTTGACTTTACTGGGACTAGTGTAACAACACCTTTGAATTTTTATATTAAAAAAATGTATCCTCTCCTCTCTAGTTTCTCCACAGTGGTTGCAATACAGAAAAAAAGAAAAGATTGTATTCAGTCTGAATTCACCAAATATTTTTTAACCTTCTTCAGTCAGATCAATAAAATGTGCACAATGAAGATGCTGTCCTTTTATTGTCTCAGATGACTTGTTACGACACGTAGGAGAAACTCCTTCATTTCCTTCTACATCCTGAAGTGATTTCAGCTTGTTATAGACAGAAGGTGGATACAGACTTCCATTTTCCCATTTCAAGCATCAGTGTAATGTGAGGGTGGAAGGAGAACTGATGGTGGCTGTTGTTAATGCTGTCCCTTYCACTTTGAGTGAATAATTAACCCTTAACTAGGGATGGACATGGAGTCCACATGCTCTGTGTACCCCACTGAAGATCTTAAGGATCTGATCTGAGCTACTGGTTGATTCTCAGTGCATGTGACTTAATCTCAGGGGCTAAGATATTTTAGTTTGCCTATTCTGAGGAACTCAGGCTATTCATCTTTACACAGACTCCTACATTTTCTTTTAAGCCACTAAGCAAAGCCTGCCTCTCTGAAGAACTCCAATGCATGCTCAAACTGGAAGAGTCATTCAGACTTTCCCAGAATATCCTAAAATCTTTATATGGGATGACTGACCATGGTTCAGACCTCGTCTTATCTTGGATGTGTGTCTACCCAAATGAGTGGCAAAACAACTGCATAAAGGCTTGTTCTTTTCCACTCTCTCTGCAATTAAAGCTGTTTTCCCATGTGTCAGATATTTGCCAGTTAAGCAGATGTTTCCAATAAAAGGCTAATAATCTAAGTAGTGGTCATTATAATATGTTTTAGTCTTTGCCCCTCAGAAATAAATGCTCAAAATTGCAATTCAGTGTTTGAGCATAGTGGATCCCAGATAAGTTTTCAGGCACAGAAAACAGATTTTAAACTGTAAAAGATACTTCTCTACTCTTCTAGAAATGAAATCCAAGAATTATAACTTCCTTGGAGTCTTTTTTCCTTGGTTCTAAGTTAGTCCACAGGAAAAAAAAAACCTCCTGAAAATTAATGAGTTAATCATGCTGAGGAAGTAAAATGAATTTATTTTTAAACTTCTTTCATTACTTTTTAAATCTGTAAGTACACAAATAAAGCTAGATCCACTGGTCATTTTACCATGTGTTCACTAGAGCCCAGTCAGAGAGGGAACTCTGTCACAGTGAGTCAGTATCTGTGCAGGAGAGAAATTTGCAATGCTGCACTAGTGTTCCTTGGATTGTTTCTTCATGGAAAAGCCTGCTAGCATTTCCCGATTAAGCTGGCTCTTAAAAGATACTTAAGGCTAGACAATGAGCTCATTGTCGCTGTGCCTACTTACACCATGATTTCTGAAATTATTTTAAAGTCTCTTGCCCAGGGTTAGTATTAATATTTATTCCATCTCATACATAATGAAAATAACTTGGTAAAGTAATGCTATACATGTGTTGATTAAGATTTGGTTTCTGGACTTACGTCTTTGTTTCTGACTAAAAGATAGTTCAGCCAAAGAACACACACAAGATCTACCCACAAATAGATTTTCTTTTTGTTCATACAATAAATAAACCCTCTCTTTTTCTTTAAAGGAAGTTGAGGAGCAGGGAATCTTTTTTTCCCCTTTTCTAGCTTCTCAAGGGCAAAATAATAGAAAAATGTATTCAGATCAGATGTGAAAATCTTATTAGGAACATCTGTGTTAATCAATGTTTATAAAAAATGTAAATAAATTATGCTAGAAGGGAATATTAGAAAAGACAGTYCTTCATTTTCTCACTCTTCAAGCTATTACATAAATAAGACCTGGTCCTCCAAATGGGGAGTCATATGAACATTGTCTTTGAAGCCAATGCATTCACTGCATAAATTGCTACTCACATGACTCAGAACCTGGATGACTGAAGCTCTGATATAAATGCTTTTCTCTCTTGCACATCAGATTGAATAAATCAGCAAAAGGACTTTTTTTTCGATGTTTTGAAGACTAAGAAATCATTGTAGAACTGTTTGCTACTCCTTACCTTGACTTCAGCCTCAGCCCTAAGTCTGGTCCTATTCCAAAGACTACCAGCAGCTCACAGAGGTCATCTCCCTCACTGGAATCAGGGAACAGAATATTTTGACTCTCTCAGCTTGACTCCAACAATCCCATATATTAAATGACATGCAAAAGCCAGCACAGTGAAATCAGGTCCACCCTAACACGAAATCATTTTGTGCCAAAGTTTTTATCTAACCCTTACCTGGGTGGCCATTTTGAAAGGGTAATTAATGTCTCCTAGCTGAAATTTAATGTGGTTAAAGGCAACTGTCTAGTTACAGTCTTCAGAAGAACCAGAAAATCTCTTTCCTAAAGTGATGTTTTGTCTCTACCAAATAAGGAATCACTATTCTGCACTGAACTTCACTAGGCAAGAACAATTTGATGACAAAATATATAGCATGGGAAAAAAATGTTCCTACCCTCAATTGTTCTTTAGACAATTCTACTAACTTTGACTGAAGCAGAGAAAATGTTATCATATAACCTGTAAGAACTCACAAAATAACATGAAGTAACCTAACAATTCAGAAAACTTGGCTTAGGTAGACTGACAAAACACAGACATGTATCCACATGATTCCACAAATGCAACACAAATGATTGGAGCAATGCAGGGGTCAAACCTATCAATTGCCGTCTACCTGGATTATTTCTGGAATGGATGGTCACAGGGCTTTGATAAACTTCTATATAGACCATCTGGTGATGAAAGACACCAAAATGATGTTTTCAACATTTTCCTGGGAACAAAAGTTCACTGAAGACAGATAGATCCATCAGAGGAAAAAGATTAATTATCTGTAAGATCAACAATTATCACCCTTAAATTGCATCCCATGGTAGATTCCCTTAACATTTTGAAGTTTTTCACATCTCTAGCAATTTTTTTTAGGCATAATAAGCCAAGACCTATGTTAAAATTGGGTGAAATTCATACACCGAATGGATTTTTTTTTCCATTTGCCCTCCTTCAGATTGTACTACTTGACCTCTTTTGATTTTTATTCTAAGGATATTCAGCCATATGATCCTAGATTAATGTTCCATTTTGAACACTCAAGAAATGAGATGTCATACTGGAACAGACTAAAGATTACAAGTCTCTTTCCCTCCAGTAACAGACTATACCTGGTGCTTCAGGGGCATTTAAAAAGTTGTCACTTTAAACAATGCTGGYAAGGTAATACCGTGTTAATAATTCAATTTACCAACATTTAAAACAACATAGAATAATCCCTACATGATTCAAATTCTTTCTACTCTTCAGCAGCTGTGAAATTATAGAAAGTCAAGAAAAATACATACTTATTTTCATTCAAGCACTGTCCTTTAACATTATTCTTTTTCACTTCTTAGGTCTGTTCACAAGGGTACRTGTCCTGGTAACTGAAATGAGCTGGTCTCATCTGTCTTTCAACATCCATTTTCACAAAGGAGCATTGGACGTAACTTGCTGGTGAGGGAGGTGYCAGTGCTGACGTTTAGTACCATTCAGAGATGTACAAACAATGAGTGTCTCTAATATATGAATACATTTATCATTTAATTAAAGGCTCTGGGTAATTATTGAGGTTTATTCTGACTGAAACATCTTCCTTCTCTGTGTACAGACAAAGAAGATGGGGAAAGTTTTGTTGATCTTATCCAAAGACAAGAATCTAGTATACTGAAATGAATTACCCGGGAGTAGCATTTTCTCTGATTAGACTGAATCATTCTTGGTGACAGTTTTGTGGAAAAGTCCACCTTTATACTACACCAAGGAACAGGTTATTTGGGTGGGATTGCAGATAAAGATACTGGACATCTTCCATATGCTGGAGCAGATTCTTGCCAGCTGTGCTGTAATTTCACTGGATACTTACCCAGGTTTGGATGGTTTATCTTGAGTTTGATTTTCCAACTGGCATTTACTATCTCCCTTCTCCAAATCAAGCTGTCAAGTATTCCCAAGGTATGCATACAAAGTTAGTTGTGGCTTTTAGAAATCTGGTCACCAGCCTTCATATCTTGTGTTTTCGGCTGTGGATATTACTGGTGTCTGCTGCTGAGAGAAAAACATGAATCTGAAGCTCCTTGTCTCTTGGCTTTTGCTGTGTATCACAACCAGCTCTTCCTTTTCAGCTCAACTGCACTACCGCTATCAAGAAATTTCTTTCATATTCTTACATCATCACTGCAGTTTCCACCTACCCTTGTGTAGTGCAGAAGCAAACAATTGCAAGGTGCTTAACTCAGAAGAGCACTTAGCCTTGAGTTTGATGGTACTTTGCAATCACAGTTCATTCACATTTTAGATACTTATTCTATGCATATCCTTTGCAGTGAAGCATTTAGCCTGTGCTGTGTTCATAAATAAGCTATGGTCACTAGAATCTTGAAAGTCACAACTTTAAAATCAATTTTATTTACTGGCAAGTAATGATCAGCTCTTATTTATGAAGCTCAATTAAGGATTGTTGAGCCTTCTCAGAATATAAAAGGAATTATAATCAGCTACACTTCCACTCTGGGCCTTCCAGCCAAGCAAGTTTCAAGCCGTGTGATTTGCCTGCACTATTTGTCAAACATGTTTCCATGTCTCCAAGAAACAAATAATCTTGACACAGTGGAAACTTAAGGGACACTCCATATACAAAAAGGAGAAATCCTGCCTTGCCAGCTTCATCCCAGCTGTAAACCTATTCAGTAGGTTGACTCTGTGGTATGCAGAGAGCCCAGGGCCTGCTCTGTACACAGGGCCAAGACTCACTGTTCTTAATCCCTCTGCTGCCAGTGTGGAGGGACTCAGTCTCGTTCACTCCATGAACTGAGGCCAGGGGCTTGCACCCCAGGGAGCTGAGGGATGTTTTGGCCCCATGTTCTCACTTCTTTCTTTAAATAATTTAAAAAAAAAAAAAAAAAAAAAGATTTGTGCATAGAAACTTTAAACCTTCCAATAACCTAAGAGAAAAAAAAGTCCTTTTTAACAAGTCTAGTACTTTGTCAAGTGAGCTAGCAAGAGGAAGAAAAAGCTCTTCATCCCACATGAAGGCAGATTTTGCTTCCCCAGAG
The DNA here is from genome assembly GCA_018881555.1 of Amblyornis subalaris. Lineage (NCBI taxonomy): Eukaryota > Metazoa > Chordata > Aves > Passeriformes > Ptilonorhynchidae > Amblyornis > Amblyornis subalaris. Next base: position 3,643,565 of record JACAXG010000017.1, on the reverse strand, counting down.
AGCACTTGAGGGAGCAGATGATTCCAGGACCTTTGTTCTGGACACCTACGGGCACAAACAAGACAAGGACTGCTCTTGGCTCCCACATTTGAAGGAAGAAATCATCTTCAGCTGCATGATCAAGTCTCCCCTAGATCCTCTGGTAAAAGTCTGACATAAATCAAGTGTGTTACCATGGCAGGGAGCCCAAGACTTCTGGGAAGTGCACTCAAACAGCTGTTGTGCCAGAGAACTCAGCAACACTTTGAGAGTGGAGGGTGAGCAGGCTATAATTGGGATGTTGAACTACCCGTGGTTGTTTGCTCAGGAATCCTTTGGAAACCTCAGACAATACGAAGACACTCACAGTGTATTTTCTGTTCAGAGGCAGAGTACTGCCACAGATCTCCTTCAGGTGTGAGCTAATGATAACTTTTATCATCTGGCCCTTTGTTTCAGTTGTCTTGCCACATTTTACACTTTCCACCATGCCCCCTTTTGTTATTTACACAGATTTTAGGTAATTCTCCTAAAGACRGAGATACTTAGAAGCAAACTTCCTATTCATGTACTGCATCACTCCAAACAGAGCGACCATCCCTGCTGCAGGACATCAAACCCTTCTGACATGTTTCCTGCATGTGCTTTGTGTTATTATTTTATCTCTTATAGCCTCTTCTTTTATTTTTTCTTTTCCACTACAGGATGGCTGTAGTTTCTATTAATCAAATCTCAGAGGAAAGACTGAATGAGCAAAAATTACCATAATGAGCCTTTAGTCAGGTGTATCCTTTTCTCCCGGTAATACCCTATTCCCAAACAACAGAACATCTGCAAAGGAAGAGGCCCTCATCGCTAATCAGGTAATCTCAAACATAGCTCTAGTAATCTATTAGAATATTTCTTCCATTGTCTTTGGATGGATTTTTATAAAACAGAAGGGCACAACTCTGCTCCACAGGTTTTCAAGGAGAGCATTCTGTCAAACAGGACTGACAAAGCTGAGCAGCACAGTCCCCCTGTCCCCATTGCGCATATCAGGAGATGGAGACAGCAGTCAGGGAATGAAAATGTCTGAAGCAGCAGTATCTACACAACGTGTGAAATTTAGGATGGCACCTTTCAGTCTCAGTCCTCTCAGCCATGCCACGTTCTTGTAGGGGCAAAGGGAAGAGCAAGCTGGGCTCTTCTGGATGGGTTCTAAACCATCAACCCTACAATAGCAAAATGCAGCTTTGCCTTCACTGCAAAGCTTTGTGGCAGATCTGAGGAGAAGTTCACACCAGAGAGCCAGGGTGTGGATTCACAACGCTCCGGCTGCACTTCGGTGTGAGTGTGGGCCAGCACGACGCCTTTGCAGGACGCTTTATAAAATAGTCATGACTCACATCTTCTGCAGAGGGAAGGGCGTCTCAGAGGCATATTCAAAGAATCAAAGGAAGGTTCTTGCTTTGAATAATTTTCTATGGGGACCTCGATCTTTCCTTTGAATACAGTGGTATCCTAGATTGAGAGATGCAGTAAAGTGTTTTAGGGAGGTGCTTACAGAATAGTATCATCCTCTTGTAATATCTGCCATTAATTCTATCAGGATTACTTGCAGTATGTTCCTGACCAGATTCTAACCATTATATTTTACACAGTTTAGATGGTTCAGTAAGATTTGAGTAGTCATTACAAATATCTTTGAGCCAGCAATAGCCAGCATGTCTGGTTGTTTGTATCGGTAGCAATTTCAGTGTGTGACCTTTACCTGCTGCTCCCTAGGATATGGTGAGTTTGTATCCATTTCAAAGATCAGATAATTATTAGATGKTTCTCTACAAGTAATTCTGCAATAAAGCCTTTGGTTTTACAGTCTCGGGGCATGACTGAGGAGATTAGAAAGTAGTAATTCACACTCTTGATACCTGAGATTGATCTTGAAAGGAGCAGCTGTTTCCCTCCCCCCGCAATTAGACACTTTGCATATATATCATAGCATTATTTACCCTCAACAGTGCTATCTTCACATGTACTCTAAAGAAAGCATCAATGTTTCAGCTGGAACTGTAGTGAAAAATTAAATACACCCAAACAAGGCATTTRTCAAGTCCATCTTTCATAACATCAAATCAAAACCCACAATGCACAATTCATAAAATCTCAACGTTAGAAAAGAGTGATGAAATTTGCTAATCCATCACTTTGACTATGTGAGATTGTTTCTGGCAGTGTGTTTGGTAGAGCTCTGATACTGTCTAGACTTGCAGAATTAAATGATCAACTGTGCAGAACTGAGACCATTTTGTGGGTGTGTTTGTCTATAAGTGTCAAAAGCATGATGATTTCTAGTGTTTATCCCGTGTGTTTTCTCAGTAAAGACAATTTCTTTGAATGACAAGAACATGATAAGGTGACAGTTCTGGATAAGCAAAAAGATTTAGATGTTCAGGTTCCTTATTTTGTGTTTCACTGCAAATAGTTTACATGTTCATGTTTCTTGACTTGTGTCCTGGAGTCAAGGAGTTAGAATGAGAGTTTACTGCATCCATCTGCCATGAAAGAGCAGCGTCTGTTTACATTTAAAGACCTGTACTACCAACTGTTAGGGCAGATTCATCACCAGCATCTACAGCCTTACAGTAGGATAATGAGGATCATTGATTTTGAGAAGTTAAGTTGCCATGAAATGGCTTAAAATTCCTTTTGAACACTGTTGCAAGGGTAAGTCCCAAGTCATCCTTGTACAAGTTATTAGCATGCTAAAAGTATTTATTAGATACTAATTTTAATAAACCTTTTTCCACTTCTGAGCCTCTCAATTTATTTTTTTTATGTACAAATTCGTACTGGTCTGTCATGGTGGCAAGAGTATTAAGAGAAAACAGTAAAATTCAATGTTTCTGTGACAATAGAARTTATTCATAGTTCTAATAGGATGAAAAACATCTTTCAAATGTTATTCAACCTCTAAATACTGTTCCAGCTTCAGACTGGTGTCACGACTGAGCATGATTCACTAATTATATATGATGAATCTACTTATATTTTTTTCCAAAAGACCAGGTTTTCACAGTCTTGGACACTGGACAAGACACAGTTTGGTGCTGACACTGAAGATGGCAATTCTTGCATCCCTTACATGCCATGCCAAATGCCTGAGACTGACCAAACTGGCAAACTGAGATACCCCAGTCTACTAACTGTGGTTTTAATGGCAATGAGGAACAAAAGCCCAGTGAAAGAAAACAACACACTGCGTCAGTGTATTCCCAAACACTGGCCAGCAATAAGTAATCTGAAATGTTATTTTATTCATGTTGTCATAAATTTAAGAACAAATCAAAAGGGCTAAGGCAGCAGATTCCATTAATACAAACTAGTTAGAAGAAATTAAAACAGAGACTGCACAGACTGCTTAAAATGTGAATCACTTTTGTGTGTAACTGCAAGAGAGAACTCAGGCTTTGTCTGCTCTGAAAAACTTTTTCTCTGAGTTAAGAAAAGTCACTTCTCTTCTATGGTAGGGAAGGGCTATGAGGTATTTTCATAGCTGAAAACAAGGGTAAAAGAGTGAAAGCATATGTTCTCTGTTGTCATCCTAGATTTCAGCTTTTCTTCTGAACAGTTTTCCAGTCTAATCTCCAAATACTTTAGCTTTTTATTTGGCTGGAAAACACTGATCAGCTTGTCCAGTGTTAAAATGCGTGAGTGTGAATCAAATGTATGAAACTAAAATGGATGTATTCACACATTTAACAATTCCAGTGCCAAACCTGAGTGGGCTTTGTGATCTGTGATTCAAAGCCTGAGTGCTGCAGATCTCTGGTAAGAGAGAGCCCTTCTTCATTGCAGAAGCATGTTCTGCAAGAGGATGTTCTGCTCACTGACTAAAAGCTTAGAAAGCAAAAGTAGGAGAGATGGAGCCATCCCAGAGCTTGCTTCCTTGCTGAAYTCACTGGCAGGATGTTGGAACCCTAGGCCTAAATAAATTTCAATCTTTCAGTGTTATAGTTAAAAACTAACTTGTTATATCACTGGGTGAAATATGTAGAGATGTAGAAAATTTGGTTTATGAGTTATTAATAATGTATTAGTGGAAAGATGGAAGATTTGAGGTGTGGGGTTTTGCTTCTCCTTTCTTCCTTCTTCTTCACAAATCTGGGTAGTTTAATCATTGGTACAGAATGCGGATGTTAAATGAACAGTCACTGGATTATAAGTAAAAACATGTTAGTTGGCAGTCTATAATTGGATAAATTAGGCTTTAAATAACCTTGGAACTCACGGTTCGGGGCCATTTTCCACCTTGTTACCTCGAGCTCCTTTTGTACTGCTATGCTATAGATAAGAAATTAATAAACAATCCAATTAGAAGATCATCTCAGCGTCTCCTGCATCTAACTCCAAACTCTGAGCAAAGAACTTTCAAAATAGTTAAAGAAGAAACAGAAACAGTGTTGTCACAGCAGGACACAAACAAGGAGACCAAGGAGTGATAGCAAATACCAAACAGCCTCTGCTTGACTGAGAAGGAGGTTGCCTACTAAGACTAACAAATACTCATGATCCAGCCACCAGTGCTACTGCCCTGCAATGAAGCACCTCAGGCGTAGCCTCAAGTTCACTTTTCTGAACCCAAGCAGATGATGAGTTTTGCTAGTCTCCACAGGAATTTACATTTTGCTCTACTAGTCCACGTGTGAAAGGAAGAAGAGGAAGTCCCCGGAAGATACTCACATACATTATCTTTTTGATGTCTCACCCACCGGTGTTTGCGTCCTGCTCAGAAGCCATTTGTTTGCTTTRAAATGGAGCCATCACACTGTAAAAGGTCAGATCCTGACACGAGACCATGATGTTGGGAGCAAAATTGCTTCCTCAGTGGGTCTGGCTTATAGTTATTGGCACATGAATGAGAAATAAACTGCCTTTTAGCATCCACACCCCAGAGATGCAGTTGTGTCTCCTAACCTCCAGGAAGCCAGGCATGGACATCAGTGCCTTACACTTACTTAAATTGCTTTACACCATCAGTGTGGAAGGGCTGCCACCCTCAGAACCACACAGCCTTCAGTATTGCTGCACGGGGCACATCCTGGCAGTTAGCATGGCCAAGGACAAGTTCAGAGGCACGCTCTGAAGTTAACAAATACATCTCTGGATTGAAAATCTTTATTACTTTTTAAGTGAGCCAATATACTGTAATGTAAAATGGCATTATCACTAATGAAATAAGATAATTACACTAATGGCATGACCAGTGATGGTAAGTTCACATTGTACAAGTTGTAATGAGGCTTCTGGATCAATAAGTAGCTCTTTGGCTGGTCACATCAGATGCACAGGGTATAACATTTGTGGGAAAAGCCTTTGGGGAATGCAGATGGTTAACGCTAAAAATGCTGGGACCATTCTCCTTAGAAGTCCAGGTTTTACTCTGTCTTATTGCATGTTTCACTAAATGAACTGATACCATTCTGTTAGAAAACCCAGTGAGCATAATGATGTCATTTTTCTCATTTATTGTAAATTATAAATGGAACAGGCATTGTTGTTATTCTTTGGAAGAGTTAAATGCTATTCTTTTAGCTAYGATGAAGAATTTACTAATTTTATTGGTAAGATCTTCTTGATAGGACCTTTGTCAAATGGTGAAATATTTCTCAGTGCTTTTCTATTTTGTTTCTGAAAAAAAAAGAAAACCAAAAAAACAACAACAAAACTCTGCAAAACTATTTGGAAAAAATATATTTCTCTAAAACAYCCAGTTCAGTAAGCAAAGCATTTCTCTGTGCCTGTCTCACTGTCACTGCTGCTGGGAAGGAACTTAAGGACAGAGATAGTAAAGTCTTTTGTCTGTCTTTTTGCTTTGGTGTTAATATTTTATTTTTTTATTCCAGTGGAAAAATTCTGTGCAGTCCCTAAAACTATACTCTCCTTCTTCAGAAGGGACACAAGAAAGAAATAAATATCAAAAGCTACTGGTTGGAAAGTAGCTTTGCAGCTGTGGCCTCTCCTACAGCAACCACCACAGTGTGCRCACTATGCCCAGCTCCACATCGCACCCCAGCAGCAACAAAAAGGGATGGGAAGCCAACAGACTCATCCTGGGAATTTCCCTGGCTGCTCTCAGTGAGAGGGTGAACGTCTAAGGAATCAGAATTAGAGGGAGAAAATGGATGTGGCTGAAGGCAAAACCATCTGAGCACAGGAACTGTCCCTACAGATCAAGATGACCCAACTTCAATCAGCCAAAGAGGTCTCCAGGCTGCTTTAACTGCAATCCTGGATGGTCTTGGGATATTGCTATTGATGGAAGCAACGTGAATTCCCTTGGCAAGTTACTCATGGGACTTGAGGGCATTCACAGGACTTAGTAAGACTCCATTTCTATTGCCAAAGAGCAACAACAGCAAAGTAAAGTACAGAGTATGCCTTGAAATACCTCAGAAAGGATTTTTGTTCCACTGAAGTTCTTCACAATATACTTTCCACAATGCAGAAAAATTTACAGCCTTCTGCCTGAGGAAGGTATTAATAAAAACAATGTTCCTGGAATTGTGTTGGGGCTTCRTGGAATGCCTAAGAGGCAGGAGAAAATTATAAATGGCAACTTTATTTAATAATAAACAGCACTAAAATATGTTCAAGCAGTGTTTTGGTTGATTTTCAGGCCTTTATTTGCCATTATTGAACTGGGTTGGAAGATGATTGCTTAATTGCTGTCCCACTGGGCCCATCTCGGAAATGAGATGTGTGTCTCATAAGCTTATCCCTTAGAGTTGTGTTTTAAATAAGTTCCATGTCAGCTAGGAGATTTAGATGTATAACTGATGCTGGGTAAGAGCTTACAAAATGAAACTGGTGATAAATGGGAATTTCCAGTTTTCTGAAGAAATTCTGTCATAATGAGATGTATTTTCATCCAGTTTCAAAATATTTTAGTGACATATAATCAGATGTTTTAATTGCAAAATATTTTAAATCTAGAATTTTATTCAAGTTTAATGTTATTAGTATTCCTTTGTTGTAACATAACTACAGGAAATTTCTATTTAATTATGATTGTTCAAACTGAAAAAAATTTGTTCCCATGTCCCTTTTGTTTATCTTCTGTGTGTGGAGTTTCCTACAATTTAATAAAAGGAGGTAGTTTGGTCTAGAAGGACTAGTATTAAAACATAAGTAGCAATTCTCTAGTAATTCTGAAATAAAGTTAAAACAATATAATCTGTCATTACAATAAGAGGCTGTAATTAAATGACATAAAATAGAATGAAAAAAGTTCCAAGCTCAAATTAAGAATGTCAAAAAACCCTTTAAGACTTTTCCCAAATGTAAACAAACCCTGTAAGTTTTTTGGTTTWGAGTTTAACTCACAAGTTTTTTCAGAGCACTTTTCACTGAGATTGAAATAACTTGGAAAGAGTGTCAGTTTCAACAAAGACTGTTCTTTAATGCAGAAGAGTTCAGGCCCACTGCTATTAGGAGACACAAACTAACAAACTATGGCAATGCCTGTGGCATGGGATGCACAGCACAGCTCAGACACCTGAGCGTGTTCTGCCCTTSTTTGGACTAGGGACGTCATGCAGAGTTATGAGATAGATGTAAAAATCTGATAAATCTTGCTCTTAAATTAATTCTTGGGGATCAGCAGGATATTTGACTCCAAAATTAGCCCTTTCATGGTTTCCTCAAGTCCTGCAGTCTTTACTGTCACCATCCAGCAGAAGGGCTGACCTTAACATTTAAGTTATAATCTGTGCCACAGCCCCTACCTGGAATTTATTTTAACACCACCAAACAAAAAAACTCTGCCAGTTAAACTTTGCAGTAAACAGATAGCAAAACACATTTCCTTCAGAAGTAAGCTGTAAACACCCTTTTGCTCCTCACAAAAGACAGAAGCATTTTTACCTAAGGCATGAGACTTAAAGCCAGGCAGGTGTAATGCAGGTGAGAAATGTTTAGCAGTCAGCGAAATCCTCCACTTGGACAGACTGTGAAGAGAAGCTTTGGACTCTTCTCCCTGGAGTCTGCACAACAGGGCTGGCTGACATTGGAGACGAGAGTGTCACATGCAAAGATGTATCTGAGGATGGGTCAGTGGAATACTGAAGAGTTGCATGGGAGGATGGAGGAGATGACTGATTAGTCCTTTGTGATTGACTGATATCAGGCAGAAGATCAAAACAATGGTGTTTGTTACACTAAACAGAGGATCCAGAATCAAATGGTTAACTTCTGYGCTAAGCATTTTGCTAAAAAAATAGCAAATTTTTATGTCAAATTATAATCAGTGTGATATTTCTCACAGGAATTTTTCTTCTGAAATTGGTGGCTTAAAGGCTTCCCCAAACAGAGACCACAGCTTTGTATTTCATAGCTTTTGGGTCTCTTTTCTATTCTGGAATTCTAGCTGAATTTTTAAGCAATTCATAAGTTTCCCATCCAGAATCCTGTTTGTCATCCAGGTTTATTATCCAGATTTTTCATCAAGAATATCATTACAAAGGCATTCAAAAATTGACCTATATTTGATGTATAAAATAATAGAAAATATTCTGTCTCAAATGGAAAATTCAAAATTTAATTTTTTAGATCCCCAGTCTTCTTAACTGCCCCTGTTAAAAGCCATTGCATAGACAAAATTATGTCAATAGCAATTCCATTACACACAACCCAAATCTACGAATCTGAGGTAGCTGATTTTTTTTTCTCTCAAAATTGAGTTTGAAGAACTTTAAACATACCTACCATTTCAATTACAACCTATTTCTACAGTGGAAGTTTAATTCAGAAAATAGAAATGTGAGGCTCTGTAATTCTATGTAATTTCTGATTTGAGAAAAAATCTGCTCAGGTCTCAAGTGGGGAAAGCAGAGTAAGCCTTGATTGAAGGGAACCAAGCTAATCACATTCTACAGTTATTGAGGACAGTTAAAACATCATTTATAAAATAATGATTGTTTAAATTATCTTATTGAATCCATTTGCCAATCCCTAATAATTTTTTTATTGCTGATCAGAGGAAATAGCTTTGCTATTGGCATCAGCTTGCCTATGCAATAGATTTCAGCAAGAAGCAGTTAAAAATCTATATCAATCAACCAGCCTTGCTTTGCTTTGTTTCTAATTCATTTTCTTAAAAAAAAAAAAAAAAGGACTTTTCAGGTTCACACTCTGCAAAATAATTGTTCAAATCCTGATGTCAAATAATTTTTAAGGTGTGTGATTTTTGTGTTTAATATTGCCAAGTAAACAGATTAATGTTTATGACAATTCAGATCATGAAGCTGAGAAAATATCTTTTTGTGAAATACACATAAATTAACCCAATCTGACTGGCTGCTGTGCTGCTAAATCAGTTGTTTCTATTCCCATGGTAACGAAAGGAATTACCCTGGGCAGCCCTTCTCRCTGCAATTCCTGCAGTGTAGACAGATTCCTGCAATGTAGCAGGTCTAACTTCCTTGGATTTTAAATTTCCTGTATTTCTAGCATTCACTGCCAAGATTATTTTTTCTTTCCTAGCAGATTCAACAGCCTTTCCTGTGATGGCAGGTCACTGTTGAGAGAGGATGGTGGGGAGTCTTTAGTTCTCCTTTAACCCAAATTTCTTCTACAAACATGTTTACCAGCAGCAGCAGATAAATTCTACTCGTCCCATGAGTTTTCCTGCCCTTCTCCATCAACTCTTACTCCCTCCCACCACTGGCCTGGCCATTCATCCCCCCCAAAGSAAATTATCCGTAGAGATCTTGCTCTCAAATCCTCTCCCAGCTGTGCAGGAACTGCTTTAATTTCACTGACAAAGGCTATGGCTGCTAACTAAATTATGGCTACTTGATAGTTAGAGTAGAAGACYGAAATGACTACTCTAAAAATGCAGATTCCCACTTCCTAGTCTTAGTTAAAACACTTGTATTATAGTTCATATCGTCTACATATGTGTGTGAACAGTACAGTACAGCCAAGAATGAGCTCTGGATGCAGATTTTGGAAAATTTTATGTTTCAGAGGAGCATGAATTCCAGGAAATAGTTATCATATCTAATTAACTGAGTGGGAGAGACACAATTGTCACGTTAGGTTACAAAAGATAGCAGAAATAAATGCATGAACTGCAGAAATCCTGGTTAGCTATATATATATATTTTTTAAAGCCTCTACTATCCATAGACTGCAGTCACATATTTTCACATAGTGAAGGTCATCTAATTTTGTCTAAATGGGGAAAACAGTGCTAGAAATTATCTGTATATTCATGATGTATATAGGTCTCTTCCATCATTTGTTTTCACATCCCTCTCTGAAAAGCAAGCATCATCAGCTGACCCATGGCAAGGAAAACCCTTATAAAACATTTGTAAATAGGTGAGAAATGTGTTACACAGCTCCAGAAAACAAGGGGAAAAATGTAGAAGGAAACAAAGACCAAATAAAAGATCTCAAAGTTATCTTGAGTGATAGATTTGAAAAATTACAAAGAATTCCAGCCCTCAAGAAGAAACTGCAGACTCAGACCTGTCAGCATGATGGAGACATTGGATGCTGTGGCTTTCAAAGCCACCTAAGAGAGTTAAAAGTATGGCAACATGAGATTATTCTGACTTTTGGCAAGGGCTACAGAGCTGCACTTTGAAAAGCAGCAGGGACTCGTGAGAGTATATTACTTTACCATTCAGTCTCAACAAGCAGTTTGCAAGATCTTGCAAACTTTCCCGTGAGTGATCATCACGTTTTAGTGAATGGTACTTAGTGGAATAGCTGGAGGTTAATTTTTAAATCCCTCTGTGTCATGGTGAATTGCACTGCTTGTAACTGGCAATAAGATACTACACAGAGCACAGTCAGGACTGGCACATGTGGAATTACTGAAACTTAGAGTGACTTTATGTATATTGCATCATTCTAGTTTTCTGCAGTATTAGTGGCATCAGTAGTTCATTTTTAGTTTGTTTAGATCTGTTTGGACTTAGGATGACCCTGTGTGGTAACATTAACTAAGCACAGTACAGGACAGTATTTTATAAGCTAGGAAGCCACACACATATCACACATTTTATGCTATAATAACAGCAAAGAACAAAGAAATAGTTTTTTTTCCTTCTTTCCTGCCAAAGATGAACAAGAAAGAACAGGAGAAAGGGTGCATAGCTCTCAGGTCTGTTCTTCTTCCTTTTAACTATATGTAAAACCTTTTTTATGCTTTAGATATGCAGAAATAATAAGTGGCTCCTATGAGAGGTAATATTTCTGGAAATCTAGAGAAACAATCAGTAGCTGCTGGGTAATTTATGTGCCTTTGCTTCAAAATGGCCCTAGTGTTTTTGTTTCAGTGTATAAGAAGCACTGTTATAATCAGAAGCTTTTGAAGCAGGCAACCTGTTCTTCTGGTGGTATTTGCAGGGTTCCACTTCACGTGTTGGTCTGCTCCCCAAATTTGTCATCCCAGATTTATTTTTATTGCTGTTTTTATGTTTCCGCCATGTAACATTATTTTGATCTATTTTACAGGCCATAAAAACTGCAAAAAGGTTTTGCATGTGCAAATTCCTTTGAAATCATGCAAGTTGATCTCTCAGGCTGGAGCACAATGTGCCATTCCTTCAGTTCCAAACATGTTCATGCTGCTCTGTAGTCCTGGATGGCTGCATTGCCTCAGCTCCCTCTGGAGAAGCATTTTTAATTATTTAATTCCAGAAAAATGACACAACTTTCTCCTGTTCATCCAAAGTAATGGCACAGAACACAGCGTGCAACAGATTTGATGTTAACACCAAAATTAAATTAATCACATGTTCTGATTTAAAACAGACAATTCACACCCCACCCAGAAAGCTAGCTTTGCTTAACAAAGACTGTGTGAGATTTTTACAAATAAATGAACAAAATAAAGTAAAATAACACTCTGTTCAAGCTGTTTATTCAGGCTTTGTAAATGAAAGACACAGTTTTTAAACTTTGATCTAACAGCTTTAATATGAAAAAATGGAGAGGAAAGACCTAATTTGTTGGTTTAAAAAAGTAATGCCACTCATTAATCAGAGCGCTGAAGAGAGAAAACATAAAGTGACTTGAGTTGGCTTTTATCACACAGGCCTGATGATGAAATATCCACTTCCACTGGAAGCCCCTCCATCCCAGTTTCATTGAATACACAGTAATTCAATCATGACTAGGAATAATTTATTTGTAACAAGGAAGGTTTCTGTTTCTCCATAATGAGCTGATTATATCTTGTCAGAGGGACCTTAAACCCATCAAATGTCAAATGAATTATATCAAACATATTATTTTCACAGCAGCTGGATATGAGTAACTGATGAAACAGAGCTCTTTACTTTCATTTTGTACTGTGAATGATAAAATGTAGCTCATAAAATGGAGCCTGTGACACAAATTCGTGCAGGTCCCTAATTTCCTACCTTTAAAAGGTCTGTTTCATAAATTTGAGCTACTCATTTACTCGAAATATTAAGTCATAATTTGCTGAGGGAATTGTACATCAGAATGTTCTTCTATAAAATATTTCTTTTTTTTTAATATTTAAATGAATGTAATCCCTGTTCATGACGCATGGCCTGATAATGCACTTATCCAAAAATTAAATTTGAGATAACATTTGATCCCATCTGTCTCTAAAAGCACTTCCTGGAAACAGGAGTGTGGCGGGGGGCCTACTGCAAGGCCAGAGAGTGGGAGGGCAGACACAGGAGCAGCTGGGTCTCTATCCCAAAGAAAACAGATGTGAGGGTGGCCCATGCGGATCAGCTTTACCTCACAGCCCAGACCAGGGCTTAGGGTGCCTGTCTGCTCCACCAGGACACGGCATTTACTCATGGCATTTACTCTTTGGCCCGTCTTGCTACTCCGACTCACTGAAGCAATCAGCACAGGGGAGAGGGAGAGGAAGATGAGCTCCTCATGACCAAAACTGGAAGAGTCATGAAAAGATAAGAGAACAGATCAAATGCAATCTGCAGCAGCTTCTGGTAGATCATTAAAGCAGATCTTGACCAGTTCCAGAATCATGCAGTCCTTGTTGACCGCTACAAGAAGCACCCCACTTTGCTAAACTTTTCGATGTATCAGAGACAATCTTTGAAGTGGACCAGGTTCAGACATTAGAAGGAAGGAAGAGACTGTCATATATATATATAAAAACAATTTTCCCTGGATCAAAGTTGGAGGAAGCAAGAGAGGGTGGGCAGCTCACGCCCATGCACCTGTACACGCCACTGGTGTTCACCAGGATCTGCTCTCTCTTCACTGCTACACCTGAGCAGAAAATGTTTGCTCACTTTTTAAGTAAAAACAGCCCAGCTGTGTTCTATATTTGTTCGGTGTAGAATTTAACATTTAGCTCTTCCATAGAAAATGTCTGCTGTGAACAGATAGAAATTGTAATCCCTCTGTATGATCTTGGGAATAGCACCTTTCAAATAGGAGTTTTCTGTGCCTAACTCTGTGTCCTTGCAGTGTATAAAACGCTGAGCTTGCTACTATCCTGTGAGGGAGACAGGCAACAATGGACAGCAGCTGCACATTGGAATGAGTTGTTTGTCACTCCACATGGAGACAGCAGAAATTGCAGCTAAGAGATGAAATTTTCTTCTCTTTTACCTTGACTGGTAACCTGACAAGCCCCCAGACTGAACAGAAACTCAGAGCTGGGAGGTAGCAGAACTGAGCACGGCAAGGTAAAAGAGAAACAAGGATTCCTACCCTGTTGTGAGAACCAACTCTGACAAATTATTCTTTTGACACATCACCCCCTGAGAGTTTGGTAATGGGATTTCCTAAAGATCATTGGGCAGCAGGAGGCAGCATCAAAGATGTTTCTGGTTCTCGTTACGGATGACTGCAACAAAACTGAGTAAATCCAGGTAATTATTCAATCAGTATAAGTAAAAGTGAAGTTAGTGCAACCGTTTCTGACAGTGATCCAAGACACACTTTTAGAGACTGAAGACAGACTCTGAATACTTGGACCATGCTGAGATCCACCTCCAAAGCCATGAGAGGAATGTGGCAGAGACAAAAAAAGAAAGTGAGTGGGTTTTGCTTTTAGGAAATTCACACCTTTGAACAGAGAAAATGAAATAATGTCTGAGTACCATGTTGTGTTTGGGGTTTTTTCCCCAGATCCTAAGATAATTCTCATATATAAAGAATTTCCTTGTTTTATATGGAAGTCCTGTGCTTATGGCTACAGGAGCACCGCTTATGAAGAGAACCTGTGAGGGGTATTTCTTTATCATGTGTTTCTGGGTGTAAGGTTCAAGCTAACAGTATTTCTCTGTTCTACAAAGAAATGTAGGTGTTTTAAATCCATCTCTTCTTCCTTTCAATTATACATTGCCAGTAAAGAAAATATGTCTGAGTGTGGAGTTAATGGATAGGAACTGCCCCATCTTATTCATATTAGCACATTGCAATGTTAATAAGTTTAAGTTTATTGGGGTTTTTGACATCAATAATGGGTTATAGCAGCTTGTAAATTCCACCAGGTAGTATGTGGCTCAATTTAGAAAACAATGCATGATGACATGAAGGTTGTTATGCAGCTCTTTCCCCACTCCTCCCCGTACATTTTGGTGGGGTCAGTGGGCAGACACCAGAATTGGAGTAGTGAGGTGTCTTCCTTCAGCAATTCTGATTCATTTTCAGCCTTAACTATCTTACTTGGATGCAGAATCAAATACACTGGCTATTTTATAAGGCATCATAAGATAAGGAATCACATTTGTAAAGAACAACCAAAATTTCTTCCAGTTCGCACTGATAGCACAGAAGAAAAAAATCATTTGTAAACAAAAAGACAAATGTACATTTAATAACTGCTGTTTCTGGACAGAATGCCAGACCTGAAACCCAGTGACCAGAACTCCTAAGTTGGAGTCTGGGTCTTAGTCTACTGGGGTTTTTTTCCCAGTAGAATAAGGAGATGAAAGAATTTTGTTAGAACATTTCTGTTAACAAAACTGCCTTATTATGATCATTCTCTGAGTGAATGGAAATATTTTAGAGTTTCCTAGAAGTTTAATATTTTAAGAGAAGTTATGAATGTATCTAATATTTTTATCACACCGGTAGAATTGCTTCTTCACTAATACCACGGAAAAGTCAGAATAAGTGTGTAGACTTCAGTGAAAGCTGTTCCTGTTTCCTGAACGTGAAGTGGGCCTCCCACTTCTACAGTCAGCCCTTCAGGAAACCTAGACGCCACTACACTTTAACTGTCTAGATCTAACTGAGCTGTGGTTATAGTCAAGTATTTAACAGCATTTCACACTTCTCCTGTCATCTGGATTACATAACAATGTGCTGATTTTATAAACAGCAACTACTCATTCTT
This sequence comes from Amblyornis subalaris, assembly GCA_018881555.1. Classification (NCBI taxonomy): domain Eukaryota; kingdom Metazoa; phylum Chordata; class Aves; order Passeriformes; family Ptilonorhynchidae; genus Amblyornis; species Amblyornis subalaris. The sequence goes on along the minus strand of JACAXG010000017.1, from coordinate 3,628,234 downwards.
GTGGTCGAGTTTTACTGGATGCACAAGAGAAACATCTAACTAAATAAAGCTGGAGACAGGAAAATTGAATGCAGAGGAAGGGCAGGCATTCCTAGGCACATGCAAAACCCAACGGTTCCGGGATTTGCAGACTGCAGTGCCACCATGCAAGGCCCYCTCATGCATTTCCAGCCAAGAGATCATAAGAACTCACTTTCTTGTGGTTGTTGAAAGTGCTTTTGCTTGGCACATGCTCTTAAAAACCCTGTGAATGCCACTTATACTATTAAGTGCACAGGGGGGAGGGTAATTAACTATTCAACTGAAGGAGGTTAGCAATGCCAGAAAGTGTTAAAAATCAAAAGAATCCACATATGTAAACACAAATGTTTAAAGTGTAGTAAAACTAGTGAGGCAGACCCTCAAGCAGTCTAAATCCGATGGCTCTGCTGGCTTCAGCAAAGCTCCAGCAGCCTGGGCTAATTTGAGCTTGTTCTGGTAAATACCTCCAGGCTGGACACCTGTATCTGTGCTTGATTTGAGCTCTGCTGGAACAACTTTCTCTAAGTTATTGTCTAAAGAGTGGGATGACTTACACTGTGTGATTGTTACTTCTACTGGAGCAGCATGAATACTCAGGGAGACCTTTCCTGCAATGCTTAATACTAAACCAAAGAACTTCTATGTCATTKTACTGTGAAGGTGGGAGGAGGTACCTCTCTTGGATACAGGCCGTCTGAAAAGATGCTCGAGCATATTTATAAACTCAGCTCCTACTAAGAGGTTCTGAACAACCAATATTTTGCAGATTTTTTGAGAGCCACGTGAGCATAAATGTTCTGGACGGAAAACAACATTTGTAGTCTATACGTAAGAAATCTTCCATCCAAATGGGCTTCTCCCCTCAACCTGGGAAAAGTTCAGCAAGGCCAAGTGTAACGTCCTGTCCCTGGGACATGGTAACCCCCAGGATMAATACAGGCTGAGGGAGGAGGGGGTTCACAGCATCCCTGCCAAGAAGGGCATAGCAATGCCTGGAGCAGCCAGTTCCTCATTCCTTACCATGTAAACTGGCACATGGCATGTCATGCACCAGAACAGGTAAGTCAAGAGCTATGCCCACCTTTGAAGTAAGAAAGAAAAAGTGGTATCATGCGTTTCCCCTGAGTAAGTAAGAATGCCTACAATTTAGGTATTCACAGCTGAGAAAATCATCTATAGTAAGTAAAGAGCCTGCCATTGAAATATATGAAGCTATCTCAGGTGTGAGATCAAATGAATGCCAATCAGCTTCCATTGGCTGATATTGAGTATACCTTAATGAGTTTTAACAGGAGTCAAGCAGGTAGCTCAGATGCTGTAGACACCTAGAGTAAGCTATATTTACTAAATATATATTAATATATTAAAAAATACTTCAAATACATATATCTTAGAGGGAAAAGAGCCTTTTTGCCCATAGTCTCAGAGTTTGGCAAATGTGGGATCGAGGTGAAGTTTCTGTAATATACTAGTGCAGTAATAGATAGTGTAGGAGTGATTTTGACTCCACTTTGGGCTCCCATTTCTCATTATTCCACTTCCATATCAGGATGCAGCCTCTGGGGTAAACCACTTTAACTGTCCATTCCCTTCCCTCATTCACTACAGTGTTTGGTTCTGATTCACAATGTAAAACTTAAAGTCATCAATTTAGTTGGAAGTCAACAAAAATAATCTTAACCAGTTTTGCTGTTTGTTTCTTTTTTTTTTTTTCCCCAGAAGCACAGTGGTTCTCCAAAGATGGCTTCTCACTACAGGTTTAAGAATGCACATTTCAGAGCTCACTCTGGGCTGAGATGCTTAAAGCTGGACCACATCCTTCCGTATGGGATAGATATCACGCAAGTCAGATCACTCCTTTTTGGGCCAATAACTTATAAATGCGTTAAGGGTGGTAGCCCAGTGACACAGTAAGTCAAGCATAGATCTTTGCCACTGCTTGGATACTGTTTGTCTCTAGAGCTGGGTTTAAGCTGTTGCATCCAGATCAAAATTCTTCAGCTTGATGCAGAGCTCACATTTGAGGCTTTTCCTCTCCTTTTTCTGTTTGTGACTCATCACTAGACAGCACAGGAATGTTAAGTAATCTCAGGAAATCTGGTTGGAACCGTTGGAATGTGCTCCTAGGAGCACTTTCAACAGAGCAGGGGGGTATTTTTCTGGAGAATTTATTTTTCTTTTACTTTTTATTCTTTTAACAATATATATGGCCAAGTTTATGGAAAATACTCAAGTCTGTGATAAATATACACCAGAGTCTTCCACTTGTTGTCAATAGATTTCTCTTTGTTCCAGTTGTCTGCAGCTTCTTATCCTTAAAACCCAGCTTCTTTTGTTTCCAAAATTTTTGGGTATGAGAGAAGGTTCCACCTTGTTACAGTAATTTAGAAACACCTGTCGTCATATATTTTCGTATGGCAGTTACACTGGAACTAATCCTCACATAATCTTCTTAATACGAGATACTGTGGGCTTACTCTACAGATAGGGGTTTTGCATTTCATGTCTCACTAGATTTAGAACTTAATTTTACTTCTGATACTTCCATAGTATGTCTAAATGTGTCCTTCCTTGGTATAGTTGGTTTTCATCAATTTTAGGTAAAAAAATAAACACAACACTTTCCTTTTTTTCCCTTTAAATGATAATTATTCCCAGCAAGTGATTATCACTGGTCTTCCTTTGGCACAGCAGCCTTTGTAAGCAGCGTGGTGCTAGTCACTTGTTCCCCATGGTGAGATGAGTAGCTGTGTGTTCACATTTACAGTTTTGAGGATGAAGAAAAACACTTGAACACATCCTTAATTTCAAGCATGTGCCCATATCCTGTTGATAACCCGACACCTTCAGTGTTCCATACAAGCAAGTAAACAATAGGATAACAAGCCTCAATTTAGAAAACAATCTCCAATACRTCATTTGTTTTTTCCGAGCTATTAATGTACCATTATGACATTAGTAATTAAACTTGTTTATTCAAAACCCTTTTGCCTTCCTTTCTGACCGAAAGTCATTAGCCATTTGAACTTTCATAGACATAGTTTTATTTTATCTTACACGTGTTTGTCTCATCTTTATTTCTGGTTCATGATGTTTTGTGGGTTTTAATCTCTATTTTGATATCCTTTTATATATTTAAAAATATTTGATTACCCACACTTTTTATTTAATTATAAGTCAAGAATATCTGTATATGGTCTGTATAGAGAGGGCTAGCTGGTTTAGAGGAATGTGCATATTTTGGAGTGTATAAATACATTAAATCCAACCCTTTTATTTAAAGAGCAATAAGGTGGTGAGATCAAGTAATCATCGGTTAGGAAATGCTGTCATTAAGGATTAATATACAGCTTCAGTTATACCTTGTGTGCACATTTTGTCAAATATCATTTAATTACAGAATGACAGATTCTTTTTTCATGTGCCCTCTTTACTATGCAAAAGCAATTATACTCATTGAATCTACATCTTGCATTTTCACCCTCCAACCCCACTAATAAGTATCTGCTTTCATGTTTGTTTAGCACACTGTCTACCAACACTGCTCCAAATATAGCTGCTCTGGCTTTTATCTCATTTCTTCACAGACATTGGAACACTATTATTTCTGTGATGCCTTTCAGAAGGAGTGTCCCAAGCTGTGGATTGAGATCCTTTGAACACCTAGACTAAATACCAAATGAAAAATTGCAACAAACTTTGCTTCATTAAGCAGCTGTTTAGAGAAGAAGCTGTTGTTCTCCTTCTACAGGTAGACAAAGCAACAACAGTCATCATGATTTAGCAGCCTCCTCGTGCCCAGGTAATTTTTTATGCACCATCTCTCCCAGTCTCTGAAAACCAGTTTCAATTTCAGATTACTTCCAGGAACATTGGTTTCATTCAAACCACACACCTGTGGTGCAGACATGCATCTTTTCCATGCTCCCACTCCAAACTGAGATGACACAGCAGAGAACAACAGCTTTCTGCACATTCTCCATCTTCTCACCTAGTTTCCATGAAAGGAAAGATCAAGTTGTAGGCCAGATGTGACATACTCAAAACAGACTCCCCACCTGGACAGTAAAGTAGGGGAGTCTGGACCAAAACATTGGGCTTTTCATGGTTTCAGCCTTCTTTCCTGCCAGTCTTCCTCTTACTTAACAACCTCTTAATGAGCCCTATTTGCTCTTCGCATAAATTTCAAGAATAATCAGCTCATTTACCCCAAGGTCCCCTGGGTAATTTACTTACCAGAAAATGGTACTACAGGTTTCTTCCCAGCTGGGAACTGTGCTGACACATTGCAGTACTTCATGGTCAATAAGAACAGTAAGGCACATAGGGAGAAATTGCCAAACTCCTGGCACAGAAACCAACAAAATTCATTAGTCAGTCTAATTCAGTCACTGCCTGTGTTGTTTTGGTACATCCCGGCACATCAATGGTACCCCTATTTTGCCATCTTTTCTCTGTTTGGTCTGGCTTTTATCTCGTCCAAAGCCGAAGGAAGATACCCTCCCAACACCACACCAGGATTTGGGTATTAGGCCAGAGGAGAGAGGATCACAGCTCATACACACTGACAGAGTCTGGATCAGAAGTTGTGGGGAGAGGTGTGTTCAGCTTGTGCTGTGCCAGCTTAGCATGAGCTCAATGAGGAGAGAGGATTTGGAAGGTCACCTGCCCAAAATAAAACTCAGACCAACTGTTAACTAAGATTTTCATTTATTTATAGATCAGATACTTGTGCTGGGATTTCCAGCATGACAGCAGCGAGAGATATATCACTAATAAAGTTCACAAACTTCCAAATTTGAAACACTTGCTTCAAAACATGGTTTCCATAAAACATGGTTCAATAGGGACAAAACTGCATATTTTTTCCCCCTGATCTTTTTCATGAAAATAACTGAACCACTTTTTGCTGGAACTTTTAAATAAATCCCTCTCAGGCATATGAACAAAAAGAATCTCCTGAAACAGAGAGTTGTCCGGGAAACTTAAATAAAATTGCTTACCATTGGTGAAGCTAAAGTACTGAAATCAGAGGCCTACAGTATGAAATATCAGACAAACATGACTATATATTTTGAAACAAACAGTCCTCTACACCCCATAAAATGCACGCAACCCTCTTGAACCCATACACAATCACACTTATACATTGACTTACATGTTTAGGTTTCAATTGATCACTTTCTTCCGTGTTTTCTGAGTTTCAAGGTGCAGAAAATAGAGTTTTCAGCACGTACAGAATGCTGCAGACAGATGCTTCATGCTCTGTGCATGTAGCTTTACAGCGATGCTCTGCAGGAAGGGAATATTTGCTGGCAGCATAGCTTGAAGCCTACTTCTTCCCTGGAAGGGCAACTCAGAGCCATGAATGTCCTTTCAACAAATTGCCACAAAAAATAGCCCGGCTTCTGCAAATGTGTAAGTAGCCAGTATTGAACTCATCTTACAGAAGGTGTAATGCTTTAAGCTTATATTTCCATTGAAAGTTATAGCCTTTGAAACATTTTGGACCACTTCTCTAAAAGTACCGCATATGACCYTTCTCAATTTCAGATGTTGAAAATAATGAGATTCAGAGCTGGGAATGGCCCTCCCATTTTTAATGTAGGGCTCACCGAGCACCATATGCGAGCTTAGTTCAACATTTGTGAGTGTGGACCAAGAGCAGATAATACGCATGGGGCTTTATTCTCTTCATGCTGTGTTCCCCTTAGTGTCAGGGCCCTGAGGACAGCTCTTTAGAGCTAGGAGTGATAGCCTGTCCCTCCTTTCCCTTTAGATTTGCATTTGAACTGAGGCTTTGCCACTGGCCCTTACCTGTGCTACATTGCAGTGGCATCACAGCTGTGTCTCTGCCTGGCCTTCCACCTTCCCTTTTCATTTTTCTTCACAACAGCTCTTACCAACAAAGGTAACACAGACAGATGTTAACTCTGGAGGGGAGATGCACTGAGGGTCTTGAGACWTAGCACATGCATTCATTCCAGTAAATTAAGCAAACAGAGAGTTTCGCTGCTACCTTTAGAATGATCACTTTCTCAAGCTCCAGTTGTACACTCTACTCTTTTGATATCATGGCCTTTCTAGTTCATTTCCATGCTCATGGAAGTCTTTGCTTTCCTTCAGGTCTCTTGCTCTTTAATTTATTGCTGAATGAACAGTCAGAGATCTCCATTGGTCTTCCGGGACTTCATGACTGTTTATAGCCAATATTTTTGCCTTCCTTCTCGTCAACTTCTCTGCCTGCACAACTAGACAGACTTCAGCTCTCAGCAGTAACCAAACTACTGAATTAGTAGGACAGCAATGTCTTACAGTTTTTCACAGTGTGGTTTTGTTTCACTATAGCACATCTTCAAGGGAGCTATTTACTGTGACTGGGAAGCCCAATCCATTGGTGATTTAGAGCTATAACAATATTGATGTAGATGAGCCTCTGTGGAGATATTTAATGACATTATGTAAATGTAATCAATGGGCTYGATAAAGCATAACAATAACAAAATACTGTTCACATTATATATAAATAAATGCACATGGACACATCTATGTGCTTCCTACATAATTACTGTAACAGTGCCTATATATACCACTGATCTTCCAGCTCTCTATGTGCCATTTCGATAGTGTCTGTTTATACAGTCTTATTGAATCCATAACATTTGACTAAATGATTAGGATCTTGACTTATGCCAGAAGATCATGAATCTTCTGAGAGGAAGGAAAAAAGCTGAAATTAGAGCAACTCAAAATTGTCAAATGTTGCAGTTCAAAACTTTCAAGCCTTTCTTTTTTTAAAAATATTTCAGCAATTTTTTGTTACATTCTCTCTACAGTGTGACTACAGTAGAGAAAGGTGAGTTTATAGTCTTCAAAAAGAAAGAGGAAAAAAAGAACAAAATCTTGGAGTTTTTTGTTGCCAGGCTATGACATTAAGTCTCTAATCTAAAATTTCTACAGTTATGAGTTGGAGCTGGATTATCAGGCAGTACAATATCTGTGTACGTGAAGGGAAAAAAAACTAACAAAGGAGGAAGCTATGATAGGCCAGTGCTTGCCCAATTTCAACTACTAACTGTGTATGCACAGACTTTTGGGGGACTATATAGATGTTAAAATATTTCTGTATGAATCCTGATCTCACAGTACTGAACTAGATCTCCCAGCAAGACCACAGGGAAAGCTCTAGTCCTTCACTTTCCATGCTTTGAACTACACAGGCCTCAATGTCATGTAGCGTATCATTTCATGTTACTGCTTAGTTTTGTGTTGGAGGTGATTTATAAGGTGGGACTCAATGTGATCATAGCTAGAAGATTACACAATATGTACTATATTCTGAAAATACGTGGCATTTCTCAAACAATATGGCATGATATGATTTCAGTCATGAAGATCATAAAAGGATGACAGCCACATAATACTACTCCTAGGACAGCAATGGAAGAAAGCTAGTCCAGTGATCAAGGCAGAAACATGAGAACAAAACTGGATAAGAAAAAGTGTATTTGGAAAACTGCTACTATTTTAACATTTGCTTCCATATTGCTTCAGGATATACCTTTTGTAACATACCGTAGGGAAAACCAAGATCACTTCAACATCAAATAAGTTGAATGATGATGTTCATCAGGACACCTGATACAAATACTCACRGGAGTTTCCCTGTGAATGAATGAACACACAGGGACTCCAAGTGCAGGTGATCAATGGGGCTGTGCAGTCTGTCTCCCTCTGACCTAATGGAAATTTATTGTTCGAAACGGAACAGGTTCTAAAAAAGGGAGTGATGCTCTGCCGCCTGCTAGGATGCTCAAGTGGAAAGTGGGAACTCAAAGTTCACTTGTCTGTTCCGAAAAAGCTGTAAAGGTTATCAGGATGTTTAACTTTGAACAAAAACTGCATTTTGGCACAATTTTCATTACAACAATTTGGCACATGTCCAGGTCTTTGGGTTATCTGATTTTAAATACAATCTCTTCTTTTTTTGCTGTAGGCATTTTTATATAGATGGTGGAAAGAGATAATAGTTGACAACTTGGATTAAGATTTAGCTGGGCTGAGTAGTACTCTGGAGATAATTATCTCTTTCTGATAGCTATTTAGAGAAGCAGTGTTGACTATACTCATAACTTAGTTGTCTCATTTGGGTATTTAATGTTCTCATCTATGAGTTTCATCTCTTCTTTCAAAATGTGCAATTTTTCGTCTCCCTGATATGGAAGCTATAAACAATCAATGTAAAAATGATCAAAAACCAGATGATAGATGCAGTTGGTTCTCTATGGGCATCAGAGCAGAGAAGAAAAGTATGTTTTAGTGTGGGGAACACAGACAAAACAAACAATGGCAGTTATCTTTACGTAGGACATGGGGGGAAAAAGGAAAATGAGAGAGGAATTCAGAGCCACAAAATTCACAGATTTCTAACAAAATGGAAGAAAGTGCACTGAAAAGCAGAAAAGCTGAACTGGAAGGAAGAAATGGGATGATGAATGGACATGGGACAGTACATTTAGACTGATAAAAGACAAGAAGCAAACTTTGTTACTGTGTTTCAGTATCACTTGACTTCAAGTGCCACCAGGAATATAAACAAAGGTAAGTGTTAACTAAATTTCCATTCCTTTCTTCCAACCTCTTCAAAAAGTATTTGTGTCAAATTTCAGGCAAAGAACTAGAGGGGCTTTTTTACTTTACCCAAGTGAGACCTTCGTTCATCGCACAAGTTTAAATTCATGAAGGTAGCTATGTTATTCATTAATACATTCCTTCTCTTTTCTTTTTGAGTTTAATTATCATCTGATCAGCAACTTGGAACTTGACATAAATCTCAAAGTAGAAACTGCTTGAGAAGAAGTTCAATCCAGTGATTATTCTTCCTTTAAAAAAAAAAAAAAAAAAAGAGAGAGAAAGAAGAGAAAGCCATAGAAGTCTTTGAAACAGCTGGGGTCAAAGGAACTGTGCTTTCTTCTAATTGCCCCAATAAATTTTAAAGATGTTATTACTCTGTAGTGATTAAGAAATGGTAAGAAGAGATGCAATGCTATAACATCAAGGCCATTAAGCTTAATAGTCCTTAACTGATTGTCACCCCACCCCAACAAAAATAGACATGCTGTTCTCTGCTCTCCCGTCCCTCCTGCATTACCCTTCCCCCTCCCTCAAAGGCTTCTAAAATCACCTCCAGCCAAACCAAGGGGAATTTATACTTCCTGCAATAAAATCCAAAGAACAGAACAGCTGGCAGCTGAACTTAAGATTGCTAAAACAAACATTGTGACATTGATGTGGGGAGGGATTTGGTTATTATTACAACACGGCGTGGCTGGTTCTGCAGGGAAAAGATGCAAGCAGAGCTTTTTTTCATCATGCAAATAAAAGGCTTTTTAAAAACCCAGTAAAACAACAAAAGCAGCACTATTTGCTCTAAAAATACCTAGAGGGAGAAAAGAAAAAAGCATTGGACAAAATTCACAATATTGGCTGCCTAAAATTTAGATTTGAATGGCTGAAATTACATGAATAATGTTCCACAGAGATGCTGTTGTAAATAGGCCAGGCAGGATCATTATTAATTCATCTACGCTGACAAGTACAAAATATGCAAATGAATACATTATATCATAACAATCCTATATATATCATGCTCAAATTCTCTGGGGTATTGAGTCCTGTTTCCTGTGATAACTGTTAGCAATCTTCCAGAAACCACCCGACTTTAACTTGAAGGTTTCATCAGACAGCCCATAACTATAAAACCTAGGCAGTAATGGAGGATTAATAAGTAACTAAAGGTTGGACTCATGACAATGGGTGGTAGATTTATAACAATAGCAAGTGGATTGATACTCCAGTGTTACATGCTTTTTTCATTACTATTTCACAGCAGAATATCTTACATTATAGATTCCAATGTAAGTATCCCTATTTCCATAAGGTTCGAGAACAACCCCTAAGCTTGTTTAACCACTCCCTAGAATTTGGAATTCCCAAAACAGAGAGTTAAGAGAGATAAATTCCTTACTGCCACCTGTCCCCACTGAAGTTAGACACCTAAATTAGTGGTCTTTAGATAGATTATTAGACAACTACAGTCACACTTTCCAAAGAACTCTGCACTGAGAGCACTGATTGACTGCTCTTGACTTTTTCCCAAATATGATACTTTCCATTGATTTCTTCAAAATCCAGTGATGCTTTTTTTCTGCAGGATCCCATTATAATGAGCACTGTAATCTTAAACACTGTGATGGTTAAATAAATAATCTAAGTTCTTGTTGTTTGCACTTGCTGTTCTTTTATTCACTTTGAAAAGAGACATTATCTAGCATAATTTGCACTGAGTTGAAGCTATTTTTCTGGGTGGAATTAAAAGCTTGGGGGTGAWATTGCAAGATTGCACATGCTGAAAAACTGTTACAGTAATGACACAGAAAATTACCAGTCATCCAAAAAGGTATGGGAAAAAGAAAAAGAGAGTGTTTCCTTGTTCCGTGCTTGAGAAAATGGGTTCAGGTATGGGTCAATCAAAGATTTAATCAAAATTGTCAACATCTCAATTGAAGAGAGATAAAAAGCATATGAAACACAGGTTTCTATTGTTCAAAATGCATTAAATAAATATATAAATAAAGTAGTAATAAAAAAGTTCATATAAGTCTTTTCTAAGGTGAATCTGTTCACACCTGTTCCAAAGCTAAGCAGCTCTGGCTTCAAGGTGAAGGAAACATTCTGCTTCAGATTCCAGCTATAACAATCTGCCTGTTTGTCACCATCTTCAACTAACAATAGTGCAACCAGGCCTTTGCACATCACAAAGGCCTCTTCCTTGTAGATATAGTAGAGGGCAGAGGGAGATTAATCTCTCAACTATGCAAGAAAGGGGTGGTGGAACATAGGTGAGTACCCTAGGGAAAAAATAACACCTCTGCTTCCTAGTTGGGTGGTGGATCAACACTCCCCACAACTCCAGATGCTGCTTCTGACACCAGATGGTTCCTTGGTGGTTTTTACCTTTTCCGAACAGGTGTGAAAAATCTGTTTGATGATGAATTGCTCTGGGTTTCATGGTTGAGTTTTCAGTTAAAGAAGAGAAACCCACTGGTGCTTTGTCACCTGAGAAGTTTAGTTGGGGACATTGACATAACCCAGCTATTAACCGCATTATCTTCCAGGTTCATTGTTTAAAATAGCTTTCTAAGTTTCAAAACAAATATGCAGGGCTGAAGCAAGGCCCTTAAAGGAACAACTCTCAATTATATTTTAATTTCTATGTAGCTGAATGCAATAGAGTCCTGGAAGTGTCCACATTGAGAATGATAGTTCCCATTACAGACTCTTCAACTTGTGTCTTTGAACTGCAGCTTGTTTTCTCGTTTAGCTTAAGTGTGAGCCTTAAGTTTGGCACTAGTTTCAATGGAGCTAAATGTGTGTGGGAAGCTGCCTTACAGGCTTGACTTGTTTTCTGAAGCACAATACAGGAGACAAATCTTGAAACGTACAGTTTTACAATTGTAAAAGTTGGGCACTTTTAGCTCTAAAGTAATCTTGTGATGCAAGTACACGAGAGCAACTACGCTATCTCACATCAAAGGTCAGTTTAGCCCCACTGTAGATCCCCATGGAAGAGCTAGGGAAAGCATTCAGGGATACTTTCCCAGAATAGCATCCCAGCTGCCAATAATTTGTAATTTAGTGATGTTCTAAACCAGGCTTAGAGTTTTTTGTACTTAATAGCCCTCAATGGATTTTTCTTTCATGAACTGGTCCAGTTCCTTCCTGAACCCAGATCCCCCACATCCTGTGGGGAGCAGTCCTACAGCTTAACAGCATGCTGTATGAAGAGTTGTCTCTGGACTTGCTTCCTAATACTTTCACATGACATCCCCCTTTTCTGCAAGAGGCAGTGAGCAGTCATTACTTTTTAACTTTCCCTCTATTGCTTATTATTTTACAGACTTCTATCATTACTGTCTATTCTCTGGGCTGAAGAGTCATAATCACTCAGCATTTACCCAACGGAGGCTGTCCACACATTTTATCACCCATTCTTCCACCTGGTGCTCTCGTGTGGCTGACAACGTGATCTTGCAGATTGTGTTTAAACAGTATGGCCAGATCAACTCTGTCAGAAAGAGTTTCAGCAGTTCAGATCTTCCTCCAGAATTCGTTCCAATCTCGACTGTATTATGGAAATTATAAAACTGATGCTATTCTAAATTAATTTCTCTCTACAGGTCTTCATGGTATGTCTTCTGCTGGGACAAGAAGCAGAAATACACAGGTCTTCCAAACTAATCCTGGGAGAAGGGAGAGATGGGACCTTGCTACCATACTGTGCATCAAAACAATCATAGAAATATTTACTTTTTTAAGAATCTGCCTCTGAAATGGCACAAAGTTGCCTACTGAGTCTAGTTCTATAACTTCCACTGCCTCACTTTAATTCTATCTGTATTTGTGCGGGGTTTTTTACCTTATCCTTTATTTACAAGCTTTTGGGGACATGTACAGCTCTTAGCTGCAAGAGRCAAGAGTATAAGCTCCAATGAAAATTAAAAAATTAATAAGAACTCTTTAACCACATAGTTGTTTCTCTGTGTTTAATGGAACTTCTGTAGCCCTGGAACTTCAGCTACTCCTGAGAATGTGACCATGCCCTTTCCCTTCCAGTGAGATTCTAGTATTTTACACTATCACTTCCCCACATCCTGAATCAGTCCAGATAAATAATTTCCTGATTACTTACAGCTTGGAAAGAAATTATCTGGATAGTGTAAATTTTGTCCAAATGGTGCCAGGAAATTGCTTATGATTTTACCAAAATTATGTTCCATAAAAATATTGTCAGTTCTGATGAATTCCATGTTTTATGGTTAATAACACCTAATGTCTTTCCATTAGCAGATTGTGATCTTAAACTGACCCAGCTTCAACTTACTTAATAGGAACAAATACCTAAGTCTTGAAGGCTGATGCATTACAGAGGCACTGTGCTGTGCATAAGGGTAACCCACTCAGGGGTTGATTTTGTGGTGGCAAGGAAGCAACTTCAAGTGGAGTTCCTCACATCTCAGTGGTGTCTCACACCTGCCTGTGTGCAAAAATAATTCTGTCCCTGTGGATACTGATCAATAATCATATAATGAAGGCTTACATGGAGACATATTTATAAGCTTTTACACTTATGTCACTATTTGTACTTTTGCCATCGGCATTTAGAGGGGATGGTTGACTGTTAGGCAACTTCTAACTGTGTTTTAAAGGGTGTCTTTTACAGTACTTTTTTGCAGCATGATTTTTCACTCGCTGCCATGAGGTATTTAATTATCTCCTATTCTCTTTTAGGATGTCTCAGGAACATGGACCAATTTTTCTGCTGTTTCTAGTTAAATAATCATATGTGCCTAAGCATCCTGGACTTGGTCATGACTATGCTGTGGAAGAAAATAAATGAATGATCCAGGTCCCAACGAGGTAACAACATAAATTAGAAGGTTGAAGGCAGATAGATGTAGTCAAGAAAATATTAACTACACCAGAAATATGAATTTGCTTTTGTCAGTTAGGACAATTAGGTAAAAATTTTTTGAAGAAATCAGTATAAGCTTTGCTGACATGATGGTTTTTGAAGCTATGTCACTGGCTGTACCGGCTACCATTAAAATATATGCAGTGGGTTTTTGTCACTTAGTGTTGCCATTGACTTATTGGAGGATGAATTAACCCATGGAAGCTTTAGAAATACCTTATGGCAGAACACAGCTGCATTGTTAAGGTGAATGTAATGAACAGGGCTGAACTGTGTCCTCTGCTGCAGGCCTGGGCTGTATTTTTGGCTTGGGAAACATTGAAGTTTCTTGAAGTGCCTACAAAAGGTCAAGAAAATAACTGTTGAAATAATGAATAAAATATTTCAGCAGAGCTCTTTGAATTTAGACAGTAAACTCTGCTGAAATATTTACCTAAAAATTTAATATTTTGCATTAAAATTTAGTAACCTTCAACTGTGTGTTGAAGTCCATGTTTTTGTAAGTAGAACACAACAAGAAATTAGAAATTTCACTTAAACAGCAGGACCACTGGTTGAAGAATGATTAGCCACTAGAGTTTCTTCATAGCGTGTCACGATTGTGTCTTAGAGAAAACACCCCTCAAGTAAATGAAGCTGTATCTGCCAGAAAACCCCCTGTTAACTTTTGGAGGGTTAATTTTTTACTCTGTTTAGTATATACTTGTGAGGGTGAATTCAGCCAGGTTTATGTATTTTTGGCAGAAGGAACATATCTTCTTCCGAAGATGGTTTTTAGACAGATAAAAGGAACAAGAAGAGGGAAAGAGCAACGACATGAAGGCAGAAAGGCTCTGCGGAGAGATCTTGACAAATTGGAGGGCTGGGCAGTTATCATCCCTATGAAGTTTAACAAAAGCAAGTGCCTRTCTGAGTTCAAGAAGCATTTGGACAATGCTCTCAGGCACCTGGTGTGATTGTTGGGGTGTCCTGTGCAGGACCAGGAGTTGGACTCAATGATCCTTGTGGGTCCCTTCCAACTCAGAATATTCTATGATTCTATGAAATCTGGCTGCTGGGATTCTGAAGAGCCCTCCTCATGAAGACAGAAAGAAGGAATGCAGAAACTGCTCCTCGGTTTTTTAATTTATAGAATTTCAGCAAGGTTTCCTTACTAGACCTCTCTAGTGGTTTTCTTATACTACGTTCCATCTGAACTTAGTCCACAAATTTTTTAAGCCAAGGGCAGTCTCTAATTAAATACTACACCTTCTGGGCTTTGACCACTGAATAGTATTTTTAAGACAAGTGACAAAATTAAAAATGCAAAGGATGCTGATTTTTGGATAAACTGATTTGTAGTCATTTCATCTGGGCTGTCTCTGCATAAATTTTTTAGTAGGAAAGTTAACATTTTATCTTTTAGAATATCTTCCTTTTTCATACACAGGAGCTCATTAATGGAAGTTGTGTTCCTCCAGTGGAGGCCCACACCACCACTAATACAGCAGCCTCCAGGGAGCAACCAGAAACACCACCCAGGTAGTCTTGTGTAATGGGAGTAATGTTCAATGTGAAGCTAAACCCTTTTGGACAGTCTAGTCACATGAATTTGTTTCTCTTCTACCCACTCCATTAGGGACCTCACAAGACAGTTAATTAGGGTCTTAGAGGATGGCTGATTGTGGTGAGAAAGGAAGGAAAACACCTTTGGGAACTGCAGTCCTCTGCAGCCTGGAATCATTGTACTAACATTGAGTTGAAGCTTTTGTATCTGTGTTTGTTTACATTGACATGGTTTTATTTCTCTTTACGTTTGAGGAGCAGTCAATGGCTGCATTTTTTTCCCCTGAAGAATACATTTTTTTATCAGTTTTAAACCAACACCTATGCAAGGCAATTAACATTGATTTCAGTGAATTTGGGGCTGAGGTCAACTGTCTGTCTATCCCAACAAGAGAACAAAGGGCATATGCTGCTCCTGTGCCAACGTGGAAATGTTGTTGATCTTATGTACATGTGGGCAGGACAAAGCATGGCAGGAGGAGAGGCTGCCCTGAGGTTAGAAATGGTTTATAACCACTTAAGTTTCATCCATTTTAGCCTAGGTATTAAAGCCCATCCTTTGTTTCCAATATGATCTACGGGACAACGGTTGTTAAATTTTCACTGTATTTTGGATGAGCTATAATTTAACCAGGAACATCTGACTCTGCCAACCATAGGGCCCAAATCCTAGTTAAATGACTCTCTTTTGGACGCCAAATCAGAGATGTGGTCCAGAGCTAACTGCCAGGCTCATCTCATGCTCAKGGTCCTTGCGTTCCCCCATGTCCTCACAACAGCCATGGTGTCTGGGCTCATGTGTCTACCAAGGGCTGGCATTGGAGTCGCTGCTGTCATGTCAGCATGTTCACTGCCAAAACAGATGTCCCTGTCTTCTCTGAGGGTGTTTGGTTCACAGGCCAGAGCCAGCACCCAGGACCCCAACTGACCTTCCAGACCGAGACCTTTCAAAAATCTCCAGTTAAATAAATGATTGTTATATAGTGAATTAAAAGCTCTGACCTACAGTTGCTTACTGGTTTTGACACAAAGACCAGGAAAATGTGTAAGGATTTTTAATGAATGAGAACATATAAAATGGTCCCTTCTGATCAGAAAGTAAAAATGAAGCAGTGGGAAACAAACTTTTTTTACCTTAAAGCCTTGAGTTTCTAATCTGCTGGGAAGGAGGAAATGTTCTAAATTTTTCCCTGGTTAAAGTACTGCAGCAGAAGGGGAAGATCCTGACCAAAGGGACACAGAGGGTCCTGCATTTGACATTGATGAGTGGGAGGCAACATTACCAGATGTTCATAAAAGTACAGCTTCCAAACTGAGTTCCGTGAAGCCAAATATCTCATTTCATTTGGTTTTCTGTTTCCCCTATTGACTGAGCTATCCAAGAGGATAATCCCATACTGCAGGGGGCTGGGCTTCAGCAGCTAGGAAGGCTTTTCTGTCTCTAACTGCAGTTAATCCTCAAGCTTTTATGTGACAGAGTACAGGAGACTGCAAGCTGTGGATGGATGTATCTTCACACATGGCCTATGTACAGTTCCACATCAGCCCAATGCAGAGTATGGTCAGACCTCACTTGGAGAAAATCACCGCAGGTACAGATCAGGTCTGTACAATATTTTTCTTGCCTTTTCCCTGTTATTTGGAGTGAGGCACTTGGAGGGGTTGGACTTCACCCACACTACTGTTCCTAGTGTTTCCCCAGTATGTGTAACTGCATATTCTCTCTGTCTGGGCAGCAGCTTGGAGATACCAGTGCTCCTCAGACTTCATATGAGGAGCAAAGATGCTTTCAATTTCGGGATCCTACTCCAGAGACCTGGCTCCTAAATGTCAAACATTACAGCACATTACTTCTAGACTCCTGAACTTCTTGTCAAATCTGACCTGAAGCCGTTCTGAGATCTAAACAGTGATCTTACTTAGCAGCAAGACAGATGGCCTCAGTCTTTTTTGCTCCCTGATGTACGCAAGACCCATCAAAGCACGTGGTGTGGTTTTGCATCACATGGAAGCAAGGAAATTATTTCACTAATGCAACTCCACACCCTTAGAAACTAGAGCAGCCATGCCCACACCCCCTGCCATTTCCTCGTCTTTTTATCTCCCTCACATGGAGGGGTCATCCGACATGGTTCCTGTTGGGAGTYGAACAACACATGCAGCCTTGCCTTGACAAGCTGCACTGAGGCTGCAATCATCCCACACTCCTTTATTATTCCTTAATTGCCTGCTGCAACGAAGCATGTGCGCATACACACATATACATGTGTACGACACAGCGCGCTCCGGGCATCTTCCTTTGTGTATTGCTAGGCCCTAGGTCACAGGATTTAAACTATCTCTTCTGCCTCTTTAAACAGACGCTGTTCCTTGTTGTTTTTTCCAGCAGCTGTGGGCTGCATCCTGCCAGCTGTTTGGTAGAAGTCTGATCAGCTGTTGGGGCTGCATCTCGGCCGGAGCTGGAACAGGGCCTCTTGGCTCAGCTACAAATGTCCTCACGTATCTTGGTTAGACCTACTCCTAAACAAGCCTTGCATTAGCTCTCAAGATGAAGGAATGAGTTTTGAAGTGAATTAATCATATCCATGGGAAAACAAGGAAAGAAAAAGAATCACTAAGATGATGGATTGCTCTGCAAGTGAGTTTGGGTTGTGTATGTGTCACCACGGATATATTTCTTACATCTGTGCAACAAATGTTATGTATTTCAGGTAGGAACTCTAAGGGTTTGTCAAAGCTGAGCAAAACAAGGTTGGTGGAGATTTAGTGCTGAATTTTCAAATCCAGTGAAATAGACTGGTAACAAAATTTCCAACTGCTTTATCACCTTAGTTTATTACAGTCTTTGCAAACCAGATTTGCAGGCTAGTCAGAGAAGAATGACTGTGTGTGAATGGGGAAGAAAACCAGCTGAGGCAGAAGACAGAAAGGGACCCTTCCAACTTGCACCTGTTGAAGAGTATAGAATCCAGGCCAGCGTTGTAATTAGTGGGAGCACAGGTGAAGCAGGTCAGCTACATCCTCCCCATGATACCACGGAAATCACCAGGTACCGAGAAACAGTGTGTCCTTGCACAGGTAGCTTGGAAAACAAGAATGGAGTGCAAGCCAGGATGCTGAAGGTTTTATGATGACAGTTTAAATCCCACCATTCTTAATAACTTTGTTACTTTGCCAATGCATCCACTTAACGTGCTTATCCTAGAGCTTCAAACTGACTCCCAAGGCCCTCCCAGGTGTCTAAAGCATCAGCTGTCAACTCTCCAGCTGTCAAAACATGTAGCTTCACCTCTGACCGTTCCTTTGATGCAGTTTAAAATCTGTCAGTACAAAACTCTGTGGCACGTTGGAAACTGGCAATGCAAGGACTGCAAAACTTATGTTCAGTGCAATATGAACATCAGCAGAAGGACTGACTTCCTCAAATACAAATTATTCCTGGTTCTGTATCATCATGTCATTTCCGTTCATTGTAAGGAGGAGGTGAAAGTAGTCACTGCCCCCCATCTAAGAGCTGGGAGTTGCTCTTCAGATTGCAGGCCCTCCCATATATACAGAACAGCTTCTGGTCAGATGTGCCAGCACTCATTCATCCCTAATGTGTGGGTTTCATGACAGAGAGATGAGAGCTGGGAGCTCCCAGCTCTGCCCTTCTGAGAGTTACTTCAGGGAAGAATGGAGTTGGGGATGAGTGAGCCTGGAGAAGAGAGTAGGTTGGGGGTTCCTCTTCAGTTTTCCTTTTCCTCTTTTCAAAAAGTATATGCATTTATTGTGCCTCTGCCAGCATAATCCACTGCTGAGCAGAGCTGAGAGCAGCAGCAGAGCAGCCTCATTTGTGTGCACACATGCATCTGAGAGTTGCTGCCTGCTGGAGTCCTGTGTGCTGGTGTTACCCACACCAATGGCATGGGTCAGTCAGCAGCATTCCAGCTTGTTCTTTTCCCTCTGCCTTGCCTGCATGATGCAGATGTGGCATGAGGCCCCTTTGTGCCAGGGGCAGCATTCTGCACAGACAAAGCAGGGTGGAGCACGTGTCTTCACCGCTGGACAGAGATGAGAGGGGTGGTTAGCAAAAGGCAAAAGAAGAGGAAAAAAAAATATCTGCTCTCTCAATTTCTGATTGTTTTGTTGTCGTTGTGGTGATGGTGGTTGCTGATGTCTGTCTGTCTTCAAATTCTTCTAAGCAGGGCCTGTTTTATCCTCTGTGTTTGTGCAGTGCTTAAAACTGCAGTCATGCTAAGCAATCACAACAATAGTAATGATAGTGGGTTTAAATGCAAAGTTTTAAATATCAAGCAAGCCTGTGTCCATGCAGAAATCACCAGTGAATGTGTGTGCAGAAAGACATGTATGGACTTGGTGAGTTTTATCCAAGCAAGAAGAGATCTATAGAGAACTGACTTGGTGTAAATCAGGATAGCAGCAAAGCCCACGCATGTGGTCAGCAGTAAAACAAAGAGGCTCTGGGAGTTGAATAAAACCCATTGTTTTCCTTCTACCAGTTTTTTTCATTTTGTTTGTTTCTAGTGGCAGACACACAAATGTGTGAGGCCCTTTGCAACCTCAGTTATGCCACAGACAAAGCAATTGGATAGAGATGAAGGCAAGGGTGATGCCTCACAAGTCTAGTGGCAGCTCTTCACTTCCCAGTAGGACAAGTTTTAAATCTGGAGGTTATATACCCATCCGTGTGTGGGTGCACATATGAAAAAGATATTTCAGGTGTTTTCCTTTATGTAACCATGGGCTCTACCCAAGCATATGCTGGATCACAGCCAGTTGAGTGAAAGAACATAATGAGGAAACTTGCAGACGATGATGCTTTTAATCCTGGCAAACTTYTCATTGTTCTGATTTTCTCAGCCCTGAACCCTTCCAGCTAGCATTTATTCACTTACCGTCTGCTCACAAAATGAGCTCTCTCCCAGGTCTTCAAAAGACAAACCTCTCTTCCCCCACCAGAGCCTAACTTTGATCTTGGGGCTCTGCAGGCACTTACCCAGACAAAAGTGCATTCAGAGATGTCTACACCTGTTCATGCCTTAAAATTCCACATCTGGTTATTTCATATTGCATCAGCTGTATTCCTCCATCTCTCACTGGCAGTCTCAGCTCTTCAGCTTGCAGAGCACAGCTGAACCAGTGACATGGTGACTTTCTGATTTTACTGCCTGGACACTGCTGCTCTTTCTCCCCCTGCTTATTAGCACTCCTTTCCTGCACTCTCTGAAGGGATGCTCCCTCCCCCTCCCTTGCCCACCATGCCTGTGCATGTCATCATTCAGGGGTTTGAAATTTGCATGGTAGATTGGTGCATGTCAGGAGCAGACCTCCATGAGCTTATCAAAAAGGGGCAAGTGTTCCCACTCCTGTGGTTTTCAGAGATTTTCCTTTGAGACTAGTCAACAGCCTGATAGTATTTCATTATCAGGTGTTTTTTCAATGTCTGCTGTTACCTACAAAAACTGTAAAAAGAGTGAATTCTCTCTTTCTTTTCTGTTTGCACACAGCCTCCATGCACAATTTTTTTTTTTTATTTTATGTCCGTTAGAGGCTGGCAGTGGCACACTTCTGGTAAGTGGTAGTTTACATGACTTGCCATATAAATCAGTGGAGTTTAATAATTGCATAATTAATCTGTGTCATGTCTCTGAAGTCACATTCTTTTTGCCATTGATGGTTCTTTCTTGAATTGTCATTTTTTTAGTACCTCCCTTAGTCAGATGGCCATAGCTTGGTGAAATTTTTCAAATTAAAAGAATCATAAACYCCAGTATGTTTCAAGAAATAATCCCATTTATAGGTCTTTGTTGCTTTGATGTGAATGTGGCTTCACATSCAAGTCTTTGCCCACCCTTGTATCTGTGCTCCTGTGGGCATGCTGRCTTCTGGTGGGAAGATCAGTCCTGAGCTTGTTCCTTTGCCAGTTCTGAGACAGTTTTCCACTATGTTCTCCAAGACTTCAAATGGTACACTCATCTCAACAGCTGGTCCTCTGAATGCACTTTCATTTAGACATGTGTTTTTCCAGCTGTTTTGAATAAAAAAATGCAGCCTTTTGCAGGAAGTCTTAGGACAAATTTCTGCAATGATGCCCCAGTGGCATGTCATTTAAAAGCAAATAAGGATCAGGCTGAACACTGAAAGCACTACTACTTCTCCCATTTTGTTTGTAGCTGTGGGAAGGAGGTGTTTGTTTTATTTTTGTATTTTTACAGCCATTTAATGGATGTTGATGACTCTTATGTGCCACTACTGGTCGATAAGCCACTAACTAAATAAAACAATTTAAATCAGATTTCTATAAATTCTTCTTTTCAGATGATTTGTTCTTCTAGAAAGAGCTATTCTTGAAGAGTCCACAGAGTCACCTCTCTCTAATTTTTTCTAGAGTACTTCCAAAAATTTGACATTTTAAAATTACTGTTATCAGGAAAGGAAATAATATTTCATAAGTAAAATCTTTGTGACTCAGATGTGTTAGGAAAAATAATATGGCTCTGACATCAGGTCAGCAGTCTGATGACATTAAAAAAGAGAGAAATCTTTACTGACTCCAGCACTTTTAGCCCTCTGAGAAACACAGCAGAATAAAATTGAGCTGAAGGATTTTCACAGGTGTTGACTCACAAAATGTGTACCTTGGAAATTATAAAAATACACTTCTTGGAGTCTCACACTTGGAATGTTTTGACAGAAAACACATGAGCAGCTCCTGGAGCTGGGCATATGCTCATCTCTCTTACCAGAGCAGGTCTTCAGCCTCTGTTCAGAGCACTTTACTTTCCCAGTGTAGCTAAGGACACAGTCTGGTCTCTGCACAGAGGGAATCCAGTCCTGGCCAAAGATGACAGAGCAAAGAGCAGTGGGCTCCTCTTAACCAGCCCTGACAGAAGTGCTGGGCAGTGGGTTCGCACAGGTTTCCTGGGGTGGCTTGGGTGTATCACTGGGCTGTGTGAGACCTGGCAGAGCTCTCCCTGGACAGTGCAGACGGGTGGTGGGGAGTGGCTGGCAGCCCTGGAAGAGAAAGTCTGAGCTAGAGTTTGTTATGCCTTTGCTAAAGGAGCTTAACTGCGAGAGGAGAGTGACCGTAAGCTGACACGGATGAGTGGCTTGTCCTCTGGAACAAGGTAGGGTTTGTTTTTTATCCCCTTTGCAAACACACACAAAGGACAAGGGTGCTGCGGATCAGCTGGCTGAGGGGCAGAATCACTTCCAGGAGATCCCATTGCAATAACAGAAGATATGTTCCAGTGAGTGACCAACAAGAAGCTGCCTTCCTGGCTGCCACTAATCCTTTAGCACTCAAGAAACTCTTCCTTGTTTATATTTACCTTAACCAAATCCTTATCAATGTGAAAACAGCTCCAGAGGCATCAGCCAGTCTCCTGTTAAAGGTTATATGTTGTGCTGTGGCTGCAAAAACAGGCTGCAAGGTTGTCAAAAATGCCAAACCACAGTAGTTGGGTATCAAAGAGCTTAGGACTTTTCTGGGAGCACCCTACTCTACACACCACATTGCACACAGAAAACAGCCTGAAATCAGGGAAAGGCCTCAGCAGGAGAGGGATGAAGATTTGCCTTTCCCTCCTCTATAAACTATTGTTACACTCCAGGGATCTTTGATCTCACTACAAGGGATGGAAAGGAGGGAAGCACTGGGAGGACTCCATGTTCCTCTTAATGTTATCTCAGTTTTTATCTGAGATGCAGCAAGTTTAATTCAAAGACAAATTTTGTCAACTCCATGTGTGTTCCTAGCCCCAGAATCAAGGATATTCTCAGATGAGAATAAATTACAAAGCACCGTGGAATAAGGGAGTGAAGTTACACTGCTGTTAGTAAAGTTAGAACCTGATACTCTTAACTTTAATAGCCTCATATTGTAATTCYTCCCTAAAATAGTTGCCTTTGCTTCAGACAGAGGACAGACAGGTTCACCTTTTTACCTAATCAGTTTGTCCTGGTGTGGTGGGAGTGGCAGTGATGTCAGTGTAATGCTCTGAAGAATAATAATGAGGGTTTAGAAAAGTACAGTAACACTAAGAAATGCAGTGCTGGGGCAGGGGCGGGGAGGAGAGGTCATGAGGGTCATGAGACCAAAAAGCTACTCACTTAGTGGATGTAGGTAAAGCTGAACAGCAAAGTTCCTTTTTCTGTTGCTGTTTGTTCCTGTATGAACCTTGYAACACAAGCCAAGATGACCAGATACTGAACCCATCAGCTGCACAAATCAGTTGCATCTGTGTATGAGAGTCTGTGTCCCTTCTTCACACACTTTTGCAGCTTTGGCAGAATTTACTGGGTCATTCTATGGCCTTGTTCATATTCCAGGTCCACTGTGCCAGGCACCTACTCTGAGCCAACCTTCAAATAGATGTGGAGTGTACAATGGAATTGGAGGACAAAGATGGTGAAGGGTATGAAGGAGAAGCCATATGAGAAGCAGCTGAGGTCACTTGGCTTGTTCAACCTGGAGGAGACTGAGAGGAGACCTCATAACAGTCTACAGCTCCCTCACAAGGTGAGGTGAAGGGACAGGCATTGATCTCTTCTCTCTAGTGACCAGTGATAGACTCAAAGGAATGGCCTGAATCTGTGTGAGGGGAGGTTTAGGTTGGATACCAGGAAAAGATTCGTCATCCAGAAGGTGGTTGGGCACTGGGAAAAGTTCCCCAAGGAARTGGCCACAGCACCAAGCCTGACAGAGTTCAAGAAGCATTTGGACAATGCTCTCAGACACATGGTGTGACTCTTGTGGTGGTCCTGTGCAGGGCCAGGAGGTGCTCTCGATGATCCTTGTGGGTCCCTTCCAGCTCAGGTTAGTCTATGATTCCATGAGGTTGATGGCTGCTGAGCAAGAAACACATAGCAGCATCTCATGTCTGGTACAGGACTCACACTGCAAACCAGTGTTGTGGCCATCTGACCTTTCGTTGCTACTTCCCCCATGAGAAAAGATGCTCAAATACATGGCGTGAGGGTGTATGTTGTACACAGACCTGGAAAACAGATTTTTCAGTTGACAACCCTGGCTTACTTCGGAGAAGTGCTGGAGAAAGGCAGTCTGGGCATTTGCAGCTGTTTGCAGAAACTGGAAGGGAACAATGGTTTAATAAACTCCTGGTTTTGCAAGGTCCAGAAAATCCCACCTAAGCTTCTCAGATTCTTTCACTTCCACTGAGTGGTGAGAACACAGAGTACTCAAAACCTGGCAAAAATGACTTGGTATGATTCGGGTCAGCAACTGGTATTCCCTAAAATTYATAAACAGTTGAATTCCTGCCCAAAACGATAAAATAACCCAGGTCAATCCTTATTCCAGTTCTTTCACAGATAAGAGAAATTACTTGTTTGTTTAAATAAGTCAGTGCTTCATTTTGGAGCTATGATTTTAGATCTTTGCCTTAGACAGATAAAGGAGTATTCATATCATCAAACTTCAGACATCTAAGTAAGATCCTCAGAGGAACTTTCAAACTTTCACTGAGCACAGCAGTAGCCTCAGCTTCAGAATTATAATTAGCAATTGTAAATCCCATTAGGTGTAAATAGTCTTGAATTGAAGGAAATTTGCAAGYCACAAGGAGCCTAAGTGAAATGGTCCCAAGTTACAAATAGAACTGTGCAGTGTGAATCTAAGTGTAARTTGATGTTTGGATCTTCATGAAAGGCAACTGAGGTTATAATGACAGTTACCAACGTCACAAGTATGGGACTGTGCTTGTCATTATRGAATCATAGAATCATAGAATGGCTTGCGTTGGAAGGTATCTTAAATATCATCTCGTTCCCACCCCCTTGCCATGGGCAGGGACACCTCCCACTAGACCAGGTTGCTCCACACCCCATCCAACCTGGCCTTTAACACTTCCAGGGATGGGTCATCCACAAGTTTTCTGGGAAACCTGTATCGGTGTCTCACATCTCTTACAGTAAAAAAAATTTCTTCCTGATATCTAATCTAAACTGACTCAATTTGAAGCCATTCCCCCTTGTCCTGTCACTATATGCCTTTGCATACACTGATACAAGGGCAAGAGAAAGCAACWTATATTGTCAATACTACCTGAGGATTGAGGGGAAAAGTGTGGCCGATAGTAAGGGGCACCACAGTTCTCCTTGGAGACAAAATAAGAAGCCAAATATCTCCCACCAATACTCATAAGGAGTAGTTTTATCAGGGTGTGGTGGGATCACTCCCCCTGATCCCAAGCCACACTACAGGTGCTGTAACTTGCTGGCAAGTAGTTGGAATCGCTGGAAGACCTATGGCCAACAGTTGGCACATTTAGAACCTATTATTCCACTTTTTACTTTTGCTGAACTACAGCTTTCTGGAACAGTATGAATTAATTCCCAACAGTTGTGAATCCTGCATAATTCATTTATTCATGTGCCTGTAAAAGGCATTAAAATTTAAGAGTCTGAAATAAAAATGAATGTAATTGCAACTAGTTTTAGATTCCTTCCTATTCTGCTCAACCATTTCATTTTTACTGCCGTTTACTGCCACAATGTTTAATTGAAAGCTCTGAATTGCTGATTGCTGTTACAATGCAACTTCTCAGTGGGGAAAAATACACCCTTTGTAAATTATTTGGAAATGAAGTGGTATCCTAACTATGCACCATCTCAGATACAGATGTGGAAAGTCAGAATTAGACCTGTGATASTGCCTATAATTTCTGGCTTAATGAAGATTCATAGGGGTGGTTTTAGTRAGCACACTGTGAGAGCTGTGAGAACTGTGGCATGTATGGGGACACACGGCACACATTTCAGCAGGACTCTTACCATGCTGGGTCAATTCACAATTAGTAGCTTTAGGCATTTATKAATTTGTTTGATCATAACTTCAGAAATTGCACATAGCACACTTCTGCAAAAAAAAAAAAAAAAGACAAACATAAATCAGACATACAATAACTTGGGAAAGATGCACCCTGCAGAACTCATGAATCCAGCCAAAGGGCTGCTGGTCACACCACATGAGGGATGCTCTACATGTGTAACAGAACATTATAAGGCACTACTGTGCAAAGTGCTATCCACAGTGGCAATAAAGTAGCTCTTCCCTAGCAAGAGTAGGGAAAACRGAGGTGAGACCATTCGAGGGGACTCCTGCTGTCAGGGAAACATCTATGAYCAGGGAGCTAAATGGTGAGTTTATACAGTGATCTCAGCGATTCCCTGCACACTCCTGCTATTAATTTGTGATGGAATGGAACTGTTTGGATTGATTTTTTTAACTTCATTCCTGTTCCAAAACTTTGGCCAACATTTGTGAAAAGATKAGATATCTGAGCTGGGTTCAAAGTTGGCACTGATTGGCCTGTGGTTTCGATCACTCCTTCATCCTTGCTAAATTTTTGCCTGGAAAAAAGCACTAAATTCAATGCATATCAGTTGTTATGCATTTTCTTTTTAATTTTAGAAATACTGGGTTCACCTGAATACCAACCTRATGGAGGGCATGGGAGGTGATATTTCTCGATAATATCTCTGGGAAATAAAACCGCTGATACTTTCACACAGCTCTAGTTTCCAGCCACTGTTACGTTTTAATGATATGATCAATAACCATATAGATAGAAGGGACATTTCCTACCACACGAAATACAATAGCTTGAAACATGAGAAGTGGTTTCTGCATCCCTTTAGCTGGTGGTTAACCTCATTGAATTACTGCACCTGCCAAGGCTGTGAGAACTAAATACAGCTGGTGGCAGCGTCTGGCCAACTGAACCCAACCCTATGTTAATTTGAGCAGATGAAAGCAACCACATGGCAGACTCTGGCATGACRTGATGAGACTGTGCTTCATCACAAGCTGGAGTGATTGGTCCCGAGGTGCAGAAACCAGGGCAAGATACAGCTAATTGCTTCTCTCTCCTCACTGAATCCACCCCTGACAAATTAGGGAGTAATTCAGACTGGAAAGGACCATGTTCAGGAAGCTTCAGGAGGACCAGAAAGTGACTTCAAGGCCTCTCAGAGCAGTTGAATTGTCAAGTGGAGACAAGAAAGAGCCTTAGGGAATACCTTGTCTGGTCACCCCTGAAACAGAAGCTTCATTTCCTTCCATGCCTTGCCCYAAAATGACATGTACTGGTTCCTTCAGGAAACACCATGTAGAAGACTGAGCCAGTGAATTACTCCCCTCTTATATGGTATTTCCCCTGAACCTCTTGCAAGGTCCCAAGAATATTTTGCTTGTCCTACACTGAGCACAAGATGGACAGGAGAGTAACGCTGAGACAGACAGACCTTTACTTTGACCCTTTATGCAGCTCAACTCTCATTGACTCCTCTGAGAGATCATCATACTTACATTTTTGAAATCTGGAATAGAAGCCTCTTAATGAATATAAGGAATGCAGCCAGCCTGTCCCTCTTCCTTCAGTGCTGCATAATTTCCTATATTATTTTCTTGGACTTTATTCAGTTTTAAATAGCATAAATGTAAGGTTACTAGGTCTCTAAAGTACCCTCAGTTCTATAGCAATGAGGAAATGAAATAATTTACACTTTCACAGCAACTTGTGCTCACAAAACACATGAGCACATACATGAACATGTAATGTCATCTGGCAGAGGTTTAGAATTACATGCTTATTCTGTGAGATATATCCTGCCATGTCTATGCAGATTATGCAAAGATAGTAGGCATGAATTATATAGGCACAATAGGAGGCATCACTGAGAAAATTCAGATTAAGGCAAACAGAATTAGTCATGTGTTTACAGTTCACAGGCCTGTTTTTTTAATATTTCTGAGTCAGAGCAGTCATCCATGCACAGCTTTCTTCATCTGGCCATGTATGCATTAGGAAGAATGCATAACACGGATGTGAATCCTTCTTGCCCTTCCCCACTCTTCTCACACCAAATCTCCCTCACAACACTSTTTACAGTTAAAAGATTACTCAACACTATTTCAATGTCTATATGAATACTGAGGCTGTATTTGTTTTGTCAGAACAGGAAAATCCCCAGGATTATGTCTCAGATTGGAGAGATGCAAATCAGAGTTACGTATTTACAATGAGACAACAAATAGCAAGGATGTTCTTTCACAGACTGCCACACTCAGGTGAGGAGAATGTCTGAATGAGGTATAAGACACATATGATGTGAGTAGATAACCTCGCGAGGTCCCTTCCAACCTGAATTACTCTGTGACTTGTGATCTTATTATTTTAGGGAACAAACAGCTAAATTGGGTGACTGCAACATGGAAACCAAAGAGTGAAGCTTTTCCTTGCATATCTTTTTCTTCRTGTGGCTCCCATTATTTTCTTTACTTTCTTTTTCTGCTTCCATGGAGAGTAATCGTGCAGGTTTTCTTTACTGGGGTTTCTCAGGTAGAGGAGAAGTTCTATGAGAAATGGAATTTTCATGACAGGTTAGGTGACATCCTGTTTCCCTTAGCTGCTTTGAAACTGTCAGGGTGAGTTAAAGATTTTTTACTGTCAGCAGTCAGGAATCCAGAGGAGAGCCAGTTTCTCAGATGCTCATTTGTGCTCCCCATGCCCACCTTTGGGGCCGCATTGGCACCATCAGATCAGGAAGCAGTACAGGTTCTCTGCCCTGTGGATGTCTCTGTGCCCCTGTCTCTGAGCTGACACTTCAGCAGTCACACCTATGCTTTAGCTCAGTCTATAAATCTCAGCCACTTAAGRTGGTTAGAAGAGGAAGTTTCTTAAAGTACAGTCATGGGACAAAGTCACATCCTGGAGTGTTTCCAGGGAGTCCATAAACAAGTATAGTGTTACAGTCATTTTCATCTAAGGTGTTAACCACCAACATAAAAACCAAGCTGCTTCTAAATCAGGTTGATTAAAGTTTTCAGGTTGATCTCAGGCCATTAAATGAAAAAGTCCAACATTTTAATATCACAGAAATTTCAAACCTGCCACTCAGTTTCTGCCTAACCTCTAAGCACCTAAGTGGTTTTTTTCAGGGAACCCCTACTGCAATGACATTTCTTTTTCTAGCATTATGTAAAGTGACCTGGTGGTCTGCGGAGCCTCTTCTGTATTCACAATTTGTGTGCCACTCTCTGTCTCCACACCCCTAAAGCCCAAGGTGGTGAGCAGTCTGACAGCAGGGCTGAGGCCACTTCTGCCCTCCTTCACCCTGGTATCTGCATCACCTGTCTCTGCATCAGGAGAAACACGGCTTTTCACTCTCCACACCCAAGCAGGAACATGATACCATGACTCAGCTCTAGGAGAGTTCTCGAGTCACCAGACTGTCGTTTTCTCTTCCTGTAGGCTGCACAACTTTGGTTAGGAAAGGCATCCTAACTGTCATGGTCCTTAATTCAATTAGTGGAGTCCAGATRCTGCCATGGTGAAGAGTGGTTCTAGATAAAGTGGAACTCTTCCAGAAGGACTGTCCTTTTGAAGAAGAAAAATGACCCTCCTGCTCTGCTCCAAATCAAGTGAAGTTTGGATTTGAAGCTCCCCATCCACAAAGAGCCAGCTTGGCCTAGGTGAAAAAACAGTTTACATTTCTCTCACTTCTGGAAGCTATTTTGCAAAGACAGGTTTTAAGCGTAAAGTCCCTTTTACTGCCTTTACCATCAGCCCAGCAAGTAGCTGAACTTGCYTCATAGGTTGCTGTCTATTCCTGTTCACAGAGAGCAAGTGAACTGGCCTTCCATTCTCACATGTAAAACAGAAATACTAGCAATTTTCTGACTCATGGATGTTGAGAACGAAGACAGTGATGTGACCCTACACTACATTAATGAAGACCATGTAAGTATCTAGAAGATGAAGAAATTTCTTGGTTTTCACCATATAGGGCCTAGGTGATGTTCCCTGGTTAAATATTCAGCTAGTACACATCCAGACTACTTTAAAGCAACACAAACCTTAATTCATTGTACATCAGGATTTCTATGCTATCCCGCAAGCAAATACTGGTCTGTAAAGAGAAGAAAAGTAGCAAAAAGTACTTTTCAGATAACATCTTTTAAATGTTACCACAACATTAGGCAAACATGGATTAATCTCAAAATGATCCAACATTAAAAATTTCAGTTCGAAGTAACAAACGAGAATTTTCTATTTAGTTGGTCTAATCTAGGTGCTACTAGGTGTAGGAAGGTCCCTTTTGCCAGAACTGAATTTTTTGTAACACCATTATTTCCACAAAAAATTCCTGGCCAGCTCTGATGTAAAGTAGGAAAACTAATCTCCCTCTGTAGTGATGGCTCAAATAGCTTAGTAAAAGTGTCAACAATATTATCCTCTTTCCAGGTATATTTCAGGCATAAATTTGAGAAGATTCTTGTCATTTTGGAAGAAATGAGCCACAACAGAAATTCACTTCACAGATTAACTTGTCTGTTAAAAAATCTTTTTTTTTGCTGTGTGTGCCACACTAAGAAAATTGTAATAATAACAATAACAATAATAATAACAATAATAATAATAACGATAACAACAACAATAATAATAACAATAACAACTCTAAAGACTGGTTGAAGTTGCATTTTAGTGCTTCCAGCAGCTGGTATGGAAAGCAAGATAGTCAGGAAGGGAAACATATAATCAAAAATAACATTAACAGCTTTTGCTGGACTGCTCTTGTCCAGATGCCACAGAGCTAAATGACACTTGCTAAATATTAGAAAGGGAGAAAAATTGAAGTCGTTGAGTTTCCTAGGCAGTCAGCACACCATTTGCTTTACAGCAATTTTGGCATAGTAATTATCTAAACACAGGTAAAAAAATCCATAACCCTACTGTAATCAGAGCTTAGATTACATCAAGTTTATGGCACTAGAAAAATATCTTATCAGGGTTTTGTTCAGAACACGTAGAAGTTCTGTCAGAACAGATGGTCAGGGATAGTAAAAGCTACACAAGGAGATTATAAAACAACAATGCTGCTGACTTTTAATGGACTTTAAACTCCTGGCTTCTGCAGATGCCATCTTTCTTCTATACTGCAAAATCTATTAATTTACAGTCCATCCTGCACAATGTAGGCAATTCCACAATGTCCAATGACATTGCTCAAAATGGCAAAGCCTTTGAAAGAAACTTATTAAGTGTGACTCCCCTGTGTAGCTGGCTTTTAGTTATGCTAAAGTGGCACTTACAGCTGCATCTGCAATTAGAAACGTCTACACATAATGTGATTACAGTCTCTGCAGAAAAGAAGAGGAATGCCAAAAGAAATCAGAAAGAAAAAGAAGATCCCATTCTAACCTCCTACCGAAGGTACCAAACTATGAGCTGAGACTCCTACTTTCTCGATTGATTGAGGAACAAAGGTCTGGCAGCTCTGAACAAGGGACAGCCACAGTGGATAATCATTGGGGGTAGATGTCAAACAAGTAGCAGTGGCATTGTTGCACTCTTACGGTAGAAAGTCTATGTTCAGCCTATGCAGCTTGAAGCTTGGTTATGAATCAGTCTCCTACAGATTTCAAAAGGAATATCAAAAACACTGGAAGCTCTGAACTTTAGTGAGACAAATAAAGTCACAGAGGAAACCTCTGGCAGAACGGAAATGAGTTCAATTCTGTCCTCATGCAAAGCCTTCCTCCATAATCACCTTTCCTCTCTAAAAATGGTTATTAATAATTTTAGTGATGAAATATGTTAGCACAACAAAGACCTGTTGTCAGCAAAACTTGTAGACAAAATGTATATATGTAAGGAATTTTCCATAGACTTTGCTCCAGAARGATTACACCAGCTATCCAATGGTAAAATATTCATACAGTACTCATCCATTAATATGTAGCACATCATTTGTATGTATTAAAACACATATTTTGGAAAGATGCCCAGTCTTCATGTCAAGTATTCAGGAATCTACCACAGAGCACCATAGAACTTCCGGTGACTTATAACACCTCAGTTCCACACAAATGTTTCTACTGTAAGTTTTTTGGTCATAAAGCCCAATACTACCCGAGAGCCACTTTGTCTTATCACCTGTAAGTAAATGTTTTTGAGATGGGTAGGTCGAGCTCTTTCTCTTTGTAAAGATTTTCTCCCCAGCCCACATATTCTTTAGACTTTTTCAGATTTTAACCATGCTGAACAGGGCTCCTTTCAACTAATGTATAGTTATCTAAAAAGTAGCATCTTGCTCACATCACCTCCATGTTCAGCTCCAGAAATTCACCTCACCAGTAGACAACTGGTGTGAATCACCCCACGAAGATASTGGTCTATACAATGACTGCAGAAGGAGCCTGGGCAACAGATTTTGAGTAGACATCAAATGTTTTGATCAAGACAGAGCCTGTCCTTTAAGTGGTAACAGTAATCCAGTGGCAGCTAAAATATACCCTGGTAGCTCATCTCCCAGCCCTGCCCAGAGGAGCAGACATTATTTCCCACAGAGATCATGGCTGGCCCTCATTTCCTAATGGCTTGTTCTGGCAGGAACACTTGTACCCAGCCTTAGATAAAAGACTGAAGCTCACAGAGAAGAAAAAACTGCAAAAGCCAGACTGCTCACATAGCATTTGTGAGGCAGCAAAGTTAATTGCTGTGTAATTACCACCCAAGTAAATTGTTTAATGTGGTAAAATGTGACCAGGGTTGTTACTTCTGCTGCAAGCAGTGGCTCATGATGCCATCTGCAACCCATCAACAGATCACATAGTGAATTTGCCGCAGATGTAAAGCAAACCCTCGACATCTCCAAGCATGTTGTTAAAAACCCCCATCAAGCGAGTACTAACATTTCTGTTGTTTCAGATGTCACTGTGGCTRTTTACACAGGGCTCAGTGGTGCCGCACTTGTTCATGTTGATGAGGGAAGAATATGGTTAGTTAAGAGAAGAGCAGGTTGGCAATGGCTTCTGAGGTTAGAAAAAAAAAATAAAAGGGGCATAAAAGACACATCAGTGTTCAACCATAATTGGAAATCCAGCTATGTCATGTGGAGAGGGGAGCGATGAGGGGGAAAGGAATGTGGTCTGTCATGAAAGCGGCTTTCTGGCAATTTACTGTGGGATCTTGAGCTGTTCCTATAAACAGCAGGCAACTGCTGGATCAGCTACTGACTCCTTCTGGGTGCAATGTGCTCAGTGCTCCATGCCAGCGGGTGAGAGTGCCAGCTCACTCATAACCACACCAGGCACCAGGGCTCGAAGCTGTAAAGCTGAGCTAATGCGCTGAAAATGGAGTGAAATCCAAGTGCATGGAAATCTGATGCAAACTGCTCGTGGACTTGCAGCATCTTTTGCAGGGCATTGTGAGGTGAGCCAGGGCTCCCTGGAAATCATAAGGCTTGGGCACAGACTGCTGCTATCAGCATTGTGGGACTTGCAATATACGTAGGGAGAACCTTTGTATCTTATTTTGCCGGTAGTATTTCATTACCTGCTATCTCCTKTTCAAAAGGTCATTGTAAAAAAAAAAAATATATAGTGACACTTTGAATCTGTGCTTTAAAACACTGACCTATTTCCTGTTGCTGCACTTCTTGTCCCCACACCACATATCACTTGTCCTTTATAAGTACTTAGATTTTTTTTCTCATGTTTTAAAATTTTTTCTGTATTTTTTAAAATTTTTTTAATGAGAACATTTCAGAAACAGATAAAGGTTCCAGGTACCACCAAATCTCTTTATATTCGAGCTCCTTGGTGCCTGAGGAGCCTTTGAAAATGTCTCCCATGATCTACAGTGACCCAGACACTCAGCAAATCTCATTCAAAGCAGAAAATTGAGCCCTATAAAAGACTGTTCTTCCCACTGAAGGGTATCCAGGATTATCAGGACAGATTACTTCATGAGAGAGAAATGCTTTCCAGCTTCACTGATTGTCACACTTTGAGTCATCTCTCATGTCAGTGGCTGGATCCTGGTTTTGCTGCTTTGGTTACTTTGCACAGAGTTGTACAGAGCACGAAGGACAAACAAAACAACCTGCAAAGTAGTTTCATTTTGTTTTAGTTTAAACCCAGATAACAGAACTGCCCTAATACCACTTCTATGTATCTGATGTGTCTGCTGAGCTGTTTAGAGAACAAATATTTGTGCAAAATTTGGAAGCTGCTCAAGTTTATGTGCTAGAATCCTGTGTATTAAAAACAAGCAGGTACAAGTATATACACCATTACTTGACACACACACTTTTTGCGAAAGCAACCTGTACATTTACTTCTAGAAAATTACCCACGGAAGCTTTTTGGTCTTACAGAAAATGAGACTCATTTTGACTTAACTGAAGCTGAATTCTTCCTTCAGGTGAATGTACAAATTGGGATAAAGAGAAACACTTATTTACATTTTGGGGAAGAAAAGCAAATTCTGGATTTTGAAGCTGTTTGCTTCCTTTCATGGAACAATTGGTTTGCAGAAAGAACTTGTGTGCATAAACCTGCACATATTGCACCATGAAAGAATTTATCCAAGAGACTGATCCACAGCTATCTTCAACCCAGAGGAGTTTAAAAATTTGAATTGGAGCAGAAATCTTGCAATGAAGTAAATTGCCATAGTTCAGCTTATTACAGTAGCTGAAGAGTTATTGTCACAGATTTGAAGGATATCAGCACACTGTGAGCAATGCTGCACACTTACAATGTGTCCCTCAGTCCTCAGGTTTGTACCTTTAATTTTTATGCACATAATAGAATGGCAAAGTTTAACATATGCTAATAACAACTAAGCCATCTACCTCCTTGAATTTTTTTCCTGATATTTCCAATTGCAAAGACATTTTTATTGGAAAATTGATTTGTAATGCACAATGCACAGAAGTTTTTGCTAGTATTATCATGGGAGCAAAGCAGTCTCATAATAATCTTTTCTTTTACTAAAGAAACTGTAGTGGAGATGGAGCCATTGCTACTTGGTGATATCTCCCATTGCAGCTCTTTAGAATTTTATGCACCAGGTAAGGGCTAACACTGGGCACACTTGAATCATGACAGGTCTACTGCAAAGGCCCAAAACATTCACTTGCATTTATAACTGGTTTTATCAGTAGCAGGATATGGTATTTTTTCATCAGTTTTATAATGCCAGCTAATCAAACTCTCTCTTATTTGTTTTTATGATTCTCTCCTATTAGGTTGAAGAGCATGGTGCAGGAGTCCAGCACACAAAACACCTTCATTGGCCCCACACAGCCATCCCTGTCCTGTGGCAGTTTAGGACTGGAGCAAATTCAGTGGTCATACCATGAATTGTGATTAAAGGCAGTGGAGATCCATCATGTGAGACAGCACCAAGAATCCTCTGTGATGCAGAGGAGCATCACAGACTGGCAGTGGGAAAGGTATGAGATGTGTGTGAAGAGGCATCTTGTGTATTCGAGCAGAGTCTTTCCTGGATTTCTTACACCAGCTGTAGGACATCAGCTTGGAAAAAAACCCAACTTTTACAACCCCTAAGATTTAATAAGGTTCTTAATAAGCATCATTTGGAAATTATGTATTTTGATGGAAGCTGGTTTAATAAAATTATTTTCAGTGGAAAAATGTGTTACACATCAAATCTTACTTCAGTTGAAAGTCACACAGCAGCAAACACGCACAGCAAGGAGGTGGGCAGATGGCTATTTCACAGCAGAAAACTCTGTTCAAATTTAATGTCAAAATAAAGAATGCTTAGGTATTTCTAAATCAAACTATTCTGCAGCATTTTATTCTGCCAGTGCTAGTTAGTCTTTTCATACTGGGTGAAGACCCAAGTGAAATACAGACATTCCACAATTCCATGTAGATTGTAAATTCTCTTTTCTGACTGGGTCTAAATACAACTATTGAAACAAGCAGGTTCAAATGTGAATTTTTTTTTTTTTTTGTATTGGAAATATATTGGCTTTGCCTAGAGTGTAAATCAATAAATGGTGTAAATAAACTTCGCAATAATTATTTGAAGGAAAAACAGAGGACCACAAGAATAAATAAAGACAGATTGTTTATGGCATCCTCATTTTCTTTCTAAAAAATGAGGAAAAATAAATCCTTCACAGCTGAAGGCCAGTTTTGCATTTTCCTCGCAGATATTTTTTCAGCATTTTTTAAAGTTCACAAATCAAGGCAAGGGCATGTTCTCCTGTTCTCATGCTCTCAGTAGGCAAAGMGTATAGTTTTACTGCAAGGGGAAAAGGGCAGCAAAGTTGATCTGC
The DNA here is from genome assembly GCA_018881555.1 of Amblyornis subalaris. Classification (NCBI taxonomy): domain Eukaryota; kingdom Metazoa; phylum Chordata; class Aves; order Passeriformes; family Ptilonorhynchidae; genus Amblyornis; species Amblyornis subalaris. The sequence goes on along the minus strand of JACAXG010000017.1, from coordinate 3,592,008 downwards.
AAATCTCTTGCTTGAGCCTTAGTAATTTTAGACAGGTGCCCTTTGCTTAGCAATACTTTTTTCTTGAAAGGCTGTATCTTAGCACAAAGGAGAAAAAAATAATTGTAGACATGTGGCCTTTAGAAAGCCAATGGCTTACAAATTAATTTTACTGGAGGCTGTAGCAATTACAAACCTTGATAGTGCCATCTGGATATTCACCTGAACCTCCCCACAGAGTCCACTCCTCTGTCCAGGTTTCTGTAGCAATTTGTTGAGGAAATGCCATAGGTCTCAACCTGTCCTAGAACCAAAATATTGTGGAGGTCTCACTGTTAAGGAGAACCAAGCTTTGGGTCTGTGTGTTGCCATGCAGAGCCTTCCAGAGTCAGGTGCTCCATACATGGAAACTCACCATTCCCTCTGCAGCTGCCATTTCTTTCTGTTAGCAGAAATCTCTGCTGAGATCAAGGATGCTGCCAGCTCAGAATGAGCACTGTTGCTCTCCAAGGGGCTTGAAATGTCTTTAATTAAACTTTTTTTTTTTTTTTCAGATTGAGGAGAGAAAGAATGCTGTCCAAATGACAGCACCTGTCTGGGAAATGAAATCTTTTTTTACAGAGAGATAAAAATCTCTCAGGAGAAGATCCAGCAGCAAAGATCAGGACAAGGGTTCTAATTCTGCTCAAAGAGTGAGACACTGGAAGTAGTTACAATCAGTAACCTGGAAAAAGTCAGTTCAGAACTGTCATCTGCCCAGGAATCACAAGAGCAGCAAACTCCTGCATTCTGAGTGCCTTAATCCACATGGGCACAGCAGCTATTGCCCATTTTTGCACATAGAATACCAAGGGATTAAGAGTCATTTTCTATATTAAATGTGGCTTCATTTTCAAAAACATGAAGCATTTTATGTGGTGGAAAGAAATKCCAGCACAAATTAAAAACAACCAACAAAATATAATAAAATATAATAAAATGAAATAATGAAWTTAGGTAAGACAGGAAAAGACAAGACAATACAGGACAAGACACTCTTCTGGGAAAGAAAAGAATTCCAGTGATCAATACTATGATCGAAAAGACCCCAGAGTCATCAGCACACTTAGATTCTAGCTTATACCATCCATAATTCAGTGTCTCCCAAGTTTGAAGTCTTCCTGTTCTGTGATTCTGCGTTTGGATCCAAGACCCACGGACAGCACTATCCCCCACACCAGAAACCCCTTTTCTGTCTTCAGCAGGGTGTGGAACTGCAGAGGTCATCAAGCTCCTGGCAGAGCAGTAACCAGGCCGTGGTACCTTGTGAGGCAACTGCTTGGTGCTCTCCGAGATGTGGCTCTTCCAGTCTGGCCTGGGTCTCACAACTGGTGTCGTTTCCTGGGAAACCCACATAATTTCTGAACTGCCTGTATGAAACATTTTAAACCCAAAGCACGTGTTTTAAGAGGTATTAACATGTCATGATTTCTTCTCATTAAAACCCCTTTGCAGTGTTTTTCCCAGTTATGTCACTCTTAACTTTCTGTGCTTTTTAAATGTCTGGGGTTTTGTCACTTCTGTGCTGCTTTAGCTTCTTAAACTATCTGCTTTTGAAGTGCATTTTTTTTCTAGTAAATCAACCCAAAATTTAAATAATGATTAAACAATAATTCACTAAAGAAGACAGTAGTGGCATTTTGACTCAAATGTGAGTTTATTTTCCATAATAAAACATGTCAATATTTATCCTTATTTAAAGCACAATTTTCTCATATAATGGAGCCAATATTAAGGGAACTATCTATCTAAGAAATATATAAGATGCCATTTTTCATTGTCTGGAGACTGCAAAGCTAAGAAATATTGTATCTGCTGCTATATGAGCATAGCTCTTGAGACAGCTTCGATAGGGAGACATGAGATTTTTCCATTAATCATTCTTTTACTGCTACTCAGTTTCAGTCATTAACTTGTAGTGCCCAGAAGGCTTATAGCACAGAGAATTTGACTGCTGCCAATTTAAAATCACCAATAAGAGGTTGGGCTTTTTAAAAGATCTGTAGCATTTTGTAGATGTTTTTAACAGCAGGATCCAGAAGGTAAATAACTCTTAAAGGTTTTGAAACTTGTGAAACTGGTTATAAATTGCCAGTATGAATATTGATAAAATTATTACAGTTTCTTTTAAAAAGATGCTCACATTCAAAGCCTGCCTTCTTTTCAATAGAAATGAAAGCAGCAGTGGCCTTGAATCAAAACCCTGCATCTATGAGACTTGAAATAATGAGAGATTAAAAATGCAGCTCTCAGTCTTAATCTTCACTCTGTTCTAAACTTTGGGTTAACTTTGCCCACYAAATTGAAGCCTTCCATTTACAGACTGGCCATCCATGAATTTATTTGTTGYAATTATATGTGATCATTTTTGAATTCTAAAGTTTTTCTCCAGGCAGAACCTGTGTGACCCTGTGGAAGTGGGTACGAGTCCCATAACAAATGGAGACACCAGCTCTCCCCAGGTTCCAATTTGTCTTTCCAGGTACATTACTGTCTATCACAGAATTATATAACTCTAAGCTTCATCTTTTAACAGGGAAACATTTCTCTGGTTGCCACCCAGTTTTCCTGAGGATGCAACTATTAAGGCTTATTGCTTATCTTCCTTGGAGTCTGGACTCCATGCCCAGTAAAAATGGTCCTTCCAAAAACTGCACAAAACAATGCAGATTTTAGAGGTGGATGAATTTATACCAGTCYTGTAGGAGCTCCCACAGCTAAAAGAAATGTCTCTGTTGCATTGCCGCAAAAGCAGCACATAGGGTTGCTTCACTTTCCCTCATTGTGGCAAAAAGCTTCTCAGCCCTGTTCACAGCTACACTGGTGCACGTAAGAAAACACACGCAGAAGACAAAAATAGACACACATATGTGAGTGCCACATAGTTCAGCCTGACAGACAGATGTGGCACGCCTGCAGTACCTGAGGGGCCTCCGGCCGCAGCACAAGCTTTACATTCTCCCTTGCAGACTGCAAACTGGACACACACAGGTCCCAAAGAGCAGATTTGCTGAGGCTTTATAAAGAAAATCTCCTTTCAGCCCCATCTGGCACAGTGTATGCCAGGTGCCACATGCAGGAAGGGAAGCTGTGATGGCTGTTTGGCACTGTCCTTGAGAGCCAGGCAAAGGGGACCTTGAGTGGCAACTCTGCTTCTCTCAGCACCTGAATTCAATCCAAGGCAGCAGCATGACAGAGCAGCACACACTGGCTAATGCCCCTCAAATCAGCGTGGCCCTCATGTTTTTGTGGCCTTGCTCTGGTAATGACAGGGAGAAGATGTGGGGGATCAGGGGGGTTGCACAGATTTCATCTCAAGCCCCGGATGATGAATGTGGACAAAGCACTCCGTATACACATGTCCATTGTAGATCTGTGGCCATGCAGGTCTCACTGAAGACAGCAATGTGTCCTCTTCCTGGTTATGTGGTTTCTTTCTTCGTGCAAATCTAACACCTTTCCTTCTCACTTCTTCGCCAATGCTGCAGGGATGCAGCCTCCTTAATTAACTAATCTTTCTTCTGAAGCTCTGAAGTTTTTTCTTGYCATTCTGATGGCAAGCAGAGTCAGTGTCATGATAATCCTGGGTAGATTGTTATTGCAAATATTTTATTAGCAGCATATACAGTATATAAACAGTGCAAAATTATTATTTGAATACATATAAAGTTATGCCGGATCAAAGAATGGTGGGATCCATCCAGGGTCCTGGGAAGAGGAGTGTGACATACCTGGGAGGAAGGCAGGTTGTCACAAGTGGGAAATGAGATCTGGGATAGACATGCAGTTCTTATTTTGGCAGCAGTGTCTGAAGGACCTGACAGCAGTCAGGACAGCACCGCCTCCGTTGACTGTATCCTCTTCCTTGGGTATAAAATAAAAAGCACTGTCCCCAGGTCCCCTTAGACCTTAACTTCGGGTGCAAGAAGTGTCATCTTGCCTGGGAATATCAGGCAGAAAATTTCTTGGGCAGTCATTTCAGTTTAAAAAGTTACTTCTAAGACAAAAATCAAGTGAGATCAGTTTTGAGGACACAGCCAGTACAAAGATTTAAGTGAGATGAAGAAAGCAGAGGTTTAAGAAAGGTGTTAAAGCATGAACCCTTCTGACCTCCTTTTTTTCCCCATGCAGTTTCACTTTGGTTGTTCTGTTAACAGCAGGATGGTTCAGCTCAAATGCAGAGTTGTCAGATGTGGCATGCAAATCAGGGATACGGATAAAAAAGACATTATCATCATGCTGGACAACTGTCTCAGAGAGTTTTCACCTCAGCGACTAAGCTGTAGGAAGCATCGGACAAGGGAACTGGATCTATATAAAGGAATACAGGCTTCAAAGAATATCAATGCTGAACACCTTCTGTTTTAAAATGACCTGGTAATTTAATTTCAGGAGGAATGTGACATGATGAGCTGGTCAGAGAAACTTCACCTCTGAGAGCAGGTAATTCTGGCATTGGGTAGCAAAGACAGTTTTTGTTCTTCCTCCTCTTTTCAGAGAAAAACACTATTATTCAGCATTTGGGTTGAAGATGATAATTCCTTTTTTAATAAAAGAGAGTGGAAAAAAGAAGGGTAAAAGATCTCAGATCAGGCCAGATTAATGCCCTGTGCAGATTCTGCCACTGGAGATGGACCTAAAAGCTAGCACTGTTGAGGACAATCTGAGTTCATAAGATAGAGGTGTTGTCACTTACCAATTTTATTTGTATGGAGAACTCTGAATGTCATCAACCAGTTTCATTTCAGCTGTACAATTCTGATACTTATTTTTTCTGTTGCCCTCAACTGCAGATGACCAGATCCTCTGATAAACAAGGCACCATAGACCCACAGTAAGCCCTCCCTGGCTGTGGGTTAGCACTGGGCACACTTCCTTGGTTAGGGGTGAGGAAGCTGCCACTGTACGTGGATGGGTCCATGCAGAGACTCAGCCCTTTGGTTTGTGGCTGATGTTGAGGCACCAGAGTGCACAGATCTGCTCCCAGTGGGGCACCATGGCTTTAAATGCAGTGTGTGGTGTGGTAACTTCCATCGTGACYGGCTTTTCTTCCCAACAGTGCTTAAACAGGTATCCACACAAACAGATAGAAATAACTACACACAGAACATGGAGATGCCTGACGAGCTGCAGGATCACCCATATTCGCTCAGCCTGAGGGCTGTCTCTGTGCCCAGGGCAGCAGAGGCCAGCTGAGTGTCCCAGTTTGACATCCAGCAAGACACAAAGATCATAACTGGGGCAGGAAGAGGAATCCCCACCCTAAACAGAGCAAACACGGCACAAAGTAGGTGGTATCCTGCCCCAAAATGAGGCAAGGGTTTCCTGAGCCCGCCTCTCAGAGAGTCAGGGGAACAGAGGCTGTGATTGCTCGCAGGAACAAGGCACCTACTTCCGTCGAGCTCTAACATCTCTGCATGAGGCAGTACTGCCCTGTGGGCTCACAGCCACAGCCGGAGAGCCCAGGGCTCCCTGCCACAGCTCTGCACTGCACCAGCGCTGTGCTGGCCCTCTGGCCTCCCAYCATTAATCCAAGCAAAACCTGGGTAAATATCTTTTGGCACGCAGCTTTGCAGACAAGCAAATCTGAGCACATTTGTAGAGTAATTAACTTCCTTACAAATTGCTTATATTTGCTTCTCTAATCATAAAAAGCCACACAATACAAATAGCACTGGCTTTCTCATTACAGAAATGACCCTGTTGCTATCCACACTGTTGTCATTCTGCTAGGCTAGGCTATAACAATTAGAATTTAGAGTCATAATCATCATTCTTCATCCACCCCTCTCAAAAGTAAATTTCTTGGGACAGATTCCAGGGTGCAGGGGGACTGTTGTAAAACTTAAGCAATGTCATTGTGTTCAGACAGTGAGAGAGACCAGAAGTCTCTCTGCTGGATTCAAAAACAGTTGACCCTTCTTCAAAAATAGCTGACATAGACCAATAGTTTATCATCAGACTTGACTGTCAGTTGCTGCAAAAATCCATCAAAGGGAATCTCCAGTTTGAAAGAATCAATAAAAAATACCCTGGTAAAGCAATGTCTTACCAAAGGCAAAATATAGTGTGTATGTCTTGATTGAATGCAAACACAAATAGCTATCTGGTTAAAAGGAAATTATGAAAAATAGAAGCTAGATTTTCAACCTTTCTTCTGAATGCCTTTCATAAGCATTTTTATTACAAGACTTCCTTTAAGAGTCTTATCTTTCTACTAAATGGTTGAAGTAAAGACTCACTTAAGGTTTTGCATTTATGTGCCAGTTGCCTATTAAAAAGCAGAATTAATAAAATGTGATCTCCATGTGATTGCTGGTGGGTCAGTTTTTGCCATGGTTATTTCAGAGGAATACAGCTTATCTGCTTTCACTGAGCCTTGATTTACATTAAGCTAATAAAACCTTTGGTTCCTCTTCACACTGTCTTAAAAGAAAGGATTCTGCTTATGTTCTGCCCTTGTACTTTTCTTCAGCTTCAAACCCATGCTCTGTCAGTCAAAAAATTATCTTTAGTATGAAAAGACAGTGCAACATGTATGATTTAAATTGCATGACCATGGCAGAATAGTGTTCTTAAATAGAATTTTACACTCTGAGCTGTACTCAGCACGGGGTCATTTCCAGTTTGCCTCATGTCAGAAATACACTGTTGAAGTTGCTGTGTTACTAACCACAGACATCTTTTCAAAACGTTGCTTCTCTTGCTCTTGAGTTTGGGGAATAGTGCTATGGAGTCCAGGCTTCCTGAGTCTTACAGCAGGAGCCAGGATTCTCTCCCCTCTAATTTCCATCAAGCTTTATTTAAATTCCACCTAAGAAACGAGGTCTGAAAAGCAATGAGTTCTGGAGAATTTCGTGGAGATCAGAGGGATACAGGAGTGTTACTGAACAGATAAATAAAAAAGTGAATAATTCACATGTTAGTTACCCTATACTGTGCACAATAGTGCCACTGGGTCTTGGCCAGTACAGGCGGAGTTCAAGAGAATAATTTAACATTTCAAAGACTGTGAACAAGTTGTAAAAGTAGAAAGGCTACTAAACATTACTACTGTATATAGGATACCCATAAATTTATAGACTAAATCAATAAAAACTTTAAAAATCAACTAGAACATTGTCACCAGTTATAGCAGACCAGATGTTCAGGCACAGGCATAAAAACAGCAGCCCAAAGATTTTCAGAATGTTAGCAAGGGTGTATTGTATCAAAATTATTATGTGTAAAAATACATGTACTTACTAAAAACAGTGCTAGATGAAAGGTGAGTCACCATGTACATACCAAGATTTAAGTAAACACCTCCTGTATTTAATGATACAGTTCTAGAGCAAGTGGTTCTGGTAAGAAAGCAGCCAGAGTTTCAGGTCTATATTCAGCCTTGGGTCTAATCTCTGTGCTTCCCACCTCAAAGACAGAGTGAGAGGAAAATGGTAGTGGGAAATGGCTTCGGTTTATCTACAGTGTCACCTACTATTTCATGTGACTTAGTTCTGATCTGATAATGAATGGTACCAAAGAATCTGATGAAAAATAAGTGGCCAAACCTCTTGCCACACCTCTGGAGATGTTCAGATTGCAGTGTTAACTGGACTCCATCTGAACTTTGAGAAAAATAATGATAGATAATGAAGAGAATAGAATTGTTATCCCTTACAATCATTCCCGCCAGATTTACTGTTTTTGCACGCACGTACTTAACTGTGATAAGAGTCCTTTTGAAATGTACTGATTGTAGCCTCTGAGAGCTGAATCTCAGTGCCCAGCACTGTAATTAAGTCAAGATTTATTCATTTATCAGGACTCCTGAAACAAGCATGTCTAATTGCCTTTCTTTATTAATACATTCAAGAATGTTTAACATTTTACTGCCACTTAAGCAAGGGTTCTAATAAGATACTGTATCAATTAACAGTCCTGTTAAAAGTCAACTGGTATTTTTACAATAGCAGCAGAACTCCTTGTTACACATTAAACACCATGAAGCAATCATAAGGTTTGTGGGTTTGTTTGGAAAGGTGCATTGCAATGATACACTGCCAAGATTTTAACAAGCGTCTCCCACAAGACATTCCTTCCTTAAGAGGAYAGTAAAAGACTCTTAGTTTTGGACTTGCCCAGAAAAGGAGAATGAAGGAACAGGAATTGCACTGGTGTGTTTGTCCTTTAAAAGCAATATGCTTTTCCAAAGCCCTAAGGATGCAAATGCACTACACTGCACTGCTTTTGTTCAATTCTTGAAATGTGTTAGTCTTACAGTCTGCATTTAGTTTTTTGGTTGTTTGGGTTTTTTTTTCAGGAGAGGTCATCAGTTTGAACCAATCTGAGATTAGTATACATCCYCATTCCTATGGTCCATACTCGGGGAATCCCTCACCTCTGGGAGTGTGATGCAGTCCATATCTGGGTGAAGGCTGGTGCTGAAAAGCCTTTGTCAGACTTGGAAACTCCTTCCTTCTTGGACAGAGCAAGCCTTGAGAGCTCACCTGCACTAAAGCACTCCTGTTTTGGAGCTACAAATAATGGCCCAAAGACACAAACAGAGCTTACCAGGATGGCTTTTTAGTTAGGCATACTGCCATTTTGAAACCTAATTTTTCTAGGGGTGGGCTGGTCTTCATCCAACTTCTRTTAGGATGCTTTCTCTCAAAGTCTAAGGCTTGGTGATGATATAGGTATAATTAGTTGACTACAGTGTCAGTTAAAACAATGGCCTGTGATGTGAGCAGCACTCCACAAATGCTCTGCATTGTTTTACAGTGGTAATTATCAGGACACCTTCAAAGCAACCAGAGTGAGTGATGCAAGATGACTTAGCAATCAAACTCAGCTTCTTATTTCAATATTGGCCAATAAACTCCTGCTTTTACTTACTGAAAGAATTGCTATAAACTTTATATGTTAGACACATTAAGTCAATTGAAGTATTTTTATTTCCTTTGTGAATCATAGAATCATAAATTTCCATAAGCCCCTGAACAGTGAAGAGCTGAACATAGTAAACTGGGAAATTACTTGATAACTCATGCATAGTGGGTCGTGTATTCAACACCACCAGACACCAGGAGCTACCATTTTGGCAGCCACAAGCCTCTGCAGTTTTATTTACTGAAAAAGTAATCTATAACCCTGGAAGATCCAGACCTCCTCTTTTCCTTTCTCTGGTTGCCAAGCAGCCTCATTTCACAGGGCGATAGCATAGACAAGCTAGCAGATCACAAAAGAGGTAAGTCCTAAGATGTTCTTACTTCCTRAAAGTTTTGCAAGAATCCCACAGATATAAATCAGATTTTTACCTGGAAAATTTAAATTTTCTTCCCTGAAGTGCATATGAAACAAGATCTTTCCCGCTGGAGCACAATTTCTCTTTCAGATGTGCACTATACTCTTCCAAATTGGACATGTGGCTCAATTATTAAAAAAAAAATAAAAACTAAAGGCAATAAAAATCAAACTTTCAATTGTTACTTAAAGAAATTTAGCTCTCCCTTCCTCGATGAGACATTCAAGAAGCTTCCTGTGTTCTAATATWCATGGACCTTTTACTCATGTGAATAACTTTTCCCAGTGAAAATGGAAAAATTTTCCAGCAAACCTTTCTGAAGTTCAAGTGCTGAGTCAGCTCTAGGATACTTTGCACCAAGGCCTAGAGCCAAGAGCTTTCACTATCATAAACTTTTCCTCCTGATATTGTGCAACACAGGGCACACCTCCTCCTTCAGGCAGAAGGTTCGTGTACTGTGCTTTAGGCGGGCCAAGCAGAAGACAACATTCACAGTCAAGTACCCACCAGGAAAAATGCTCTTTGGGAGTGTGCAGTGTCACCTTATCTGTACACTTACCTGTTCCTACAGGCACTACTGTGTAGGAAGACCTAGGGTGGCTCCAAGACTAAAAGTGTTCATGAAAATGACTTGATGAAGAGGCAGTTGGATCCTGTAGAGATCATTTAAGGTTCAATGCTATAATGTAGTTGGGTTTTGTTCCTCCATTTCTCTCTCACGTCCCTCTAGTGATAATGCCAACTCAAGAAGAGAAATGGGCTTCTTCTCAGGAGGATTTGATGTGACCTTCTTGGGCAGTCTTCAGGACTCTGACACAAATCAGGTCCTCAGAGGGCATGTCCATCCTAAAGAATCTGGACAGAGCAGGAATGAGAAAGTTAAATCAGCTGGATCAGAAACAGTGCAGACACACTCAGGCCATCTTTTCCTATGGTTATGTGCTTTCCTGGACAAACTAATCTGCTCCAGTGGATATTATACTAAACTAATGATTCCACCACATGAACCAGCTCAAGTACCTAACCAAAGAAACAGAATCAAGAGAAGCAAAATACTTTTGTTTGTTTTGTGGTCCAGAAATGTAAAGTCAGAGTTTCAATCTTCACACCAATGACTGTGTGTAAGCCACAAGCGTTCCTTGCCACAGTGCCAGGTTTTGTATTCAGAGAGCCATTTGCAGTGGGATTCTGTTACCCCTTCAAAACAAAGACTGCATAATTGCTGGAAACAAACTGCTTAGCTAGGAGGGAATGACTTGTGATATTTTAAAAGCCATTAAAGAATACTCAGCAATCCCATTATCATCTAATTATGACATGGTGACCAGTGGAAGGGACTGACTGCCTAAAATACTGTCTGCTTTTTCTATCTATCTATCTATCTCAGCTGGTGTAAGAAATTATTTTACTCCTCACTATTAAATGTGCTGCTCACATCCCTCACACCCATCCATAACAGTCAACTCCTCAGTGCCATAAATGAGGCCACAGCAATTCCCTGGGGTTTTTTCTGAGGAATGAACCAAAGTGCTTGATACAATATCATCATGCTTCCCTAATTGGCTCTATCACTGGTTTTGGACAGCTGTACAATGCTTATTTTTGGCTCTTTGTTTGTTTTCAGACTATTAAGAGAAAAGGAATAATGTTAGTAGCCAATAGCACTGAACAGGGGTTTAGATTATTTGGGTTTAGTTCCTTCAAGGTCATACCTGGGTTTCTGGAATCCAGGTTTAATCCCTCAAATCTCCATTGATAAGTAAGGGATAATAATTTCTCTGCCTGTCTAGTCTGCTTGGATTAACACCCTGCAGGATGTTAATTCTGAATTCTTCACTGGCAAAGGCAGCTTCTGCATAAAGCCTGAAGGTACCATTATAACATACATAATTATTAGCACAAGCACCTATTTCCCCCTCCAGAAAAAGCCCTTTAATTTAAAATCATCATCACAGTTTCACCTTCTTCAAATCTCTTTTATTGGCAACTAAAACAACTGAAAAGTAAACTTCATAACAACTASTTTTGGCAGTAACCTTTAAATGCAACCATCAGTGAACACGGAAATGAGTGCAACAAGAGTTTGAACCCTGTCTCTGCTACTTTTTCAATGTCCTTTGGCTTCACTACCTTTAAAATTAAGGTAGTAACATCTCCCTTCCCCATTTACCACTTTAGACCACAGACATTTCAGTGCTCTGTCCTGACAAATCTCTCCCTTCCAGCTAGTGGACGTTTCAGAGCTAGGAWGAGGACCTTACCCTGGTGAAAGGAAAGAGATTGTTGTGTGAGAAACCAACACTGAGTGACAAGCTGCTGAGTCAGCCAGCAGCAGAAGGAAGAGGTTTGCATTCCGTCTACATGGCATTATCAACCTACTTCAAAGTTATAACAACTCTAAATCCTGTAAAACATTAAAGGGTTTTTTAAGTGTTTGGGGTTTAGAGTAGGGATTTGTCCGCTTTCAGCTTCTGTTAATACTCAAATTTTACCTGCAAACTGAGATTGGAATTTTTAGTGTAGGTATAAATACAATTTCAGTTTGTCACAGAACATCTGAAATTTCTAAAAACACCATAATATTATGAGATTTTAACATTAAAAAATGATGAATCAAAAAGCTTTTTCACTTCTCTGGTAATCCCTGAGCATTCCCTCTGCCTATGGCTCACTTGTAGACTTGAGTCTACAAGACTTCAGCCAGCACTGTGTTTTGCTTTTGACCAACTGCACTCTTGCCTCTTAGAGAGCAAAATAAGAGAGAGCTATTTGATGTCTGTCAGGCAGGAACATTTAGTTTGAGCCCATGGAAGGCAGCAGGTTTTACTWGCTCTTTCCAGAGTCCCTGTGATATGAAATTGCTTCCTCTGATGATAGCACAAACTGAATGTCCCCAGACAGGGGCAAACCTCAGAATTACAGGGAATATCTCAAACCCTGCCCAATTTTTCTTTACATCGCTGTTTCTGAACCAGCAATATCAGACCAGCTGGTTCAGAATATCAAGACGGGGACAAATTGTACTTGGTTTATGGCTGCCCAGCTCAAACACAGAATTTTGCGGTCAGGAGAGCACCTGCTTGTGGTTCACAGAGACCTTAGCCCTGTGTATGATGATAGCTCCTCTGGATGTCTGATGGAAGAATAGAAAGAGTTGGTGCAATGGCACAATTGCTGTCTCACAGGGGTTGGGATGGTCCTGAATCCAAAAGAATTGAAAACATTCCACGATCTTCCTAATATCAGTGTTCAGATTGTCAGCCATTGCTCCCATTCCAAGTGGATTCTGGTAAGTGAGAAGCAGCTCACACCAATGCCAGGGCATGGGTTAATAGCTGTATGAATACACCACTATTAAAAGAAGGCCCATAATGAGCAAACTTTGGGAGTCACTGGAACCTATCGGAAGAATCACCRAGTTGGTAAACACTTTGGAATTAGTTCAATGTAATAAAAAATTGTTAAATGTCACTAAGTTCCCAATGTTACCTTTTTTTAAGATTTATCATAAAATCATAGAATGATTTGGGTTGGAAGAGACCTTAAAGATCATTTGGTTCCAACCCCCTGCCATGAACAGGGACACCATGAACACCAGGTTACTCAGAGCCCCATACAACCTGTCCTTGAACAACCTGTCCTATATCCTTCCAAGGATATAGCATCCACTTCATCCAAATTTATGCCTCAGAAGTGTTTAGAAGCACAAATAAGTGAACTAATGACTGTTAATGGATCCACCATAGCAAACAAGGTGTGAGTTGGAGCACTGTGAGGAGCCCGAAGGCATCCAGGGTTCCACAGGGGACTGACAGGTCTGATGCAGGATCTTCAGCAGACCATGATTTGCAGTATACCCAGGAATGTGTGAAATGGTGCTAACGCTCCACTTGAGAAACAACTTAATAGCAACAGGATTTCCTGTGTGAGGTGTTCTACACAATCAGAAATCATATCTTCCTGGTCAGACTTATAATCAAAACAACCATATGAGGGTTCAGGGGAAAGCAATTTTCATCCTGTTTTTATGTAAATAGGCAGAAAGAGACAGTGATTTACTTAGAGTCACTGAGGAATTCTATGGTTCATAGACCAGTCTCATTCTGGTGCATCTTTCAACAGACCACYCTCCCATGGCCCCCCTCTGTGTGCACAGGCACACCATAGTAGGGTGCACCATCTGGAAAAGGGGTGCAGCCTTCCCCAGCTATTTCCCAAATGCTGTATTAGGTCTAGAGAGTTACAAGGATGTGCAGAAGACAGAGCCCCTTCTGGGTCATCCAAATTTAGCCAGAGAGAAGCTGTGTCGGGAGACTAACCCAGATGAAGGAAACAAAAATATTGCTCTAAGTCCTCCTGGATTCCCTCCAGGATCTGTGTTAAGTACCGCTGGCTGAACATGAGAATTTTATTCCTCTCCTCCCTATTCTTCTCCTCAAAAAGTGATGCTCCCATGCTGCTTTTAGGACACTGCACATAGCTGTGTGTTGTGCCAGGAGTCAGAACGTTCTGACTCTGGCTGTAACACAGCCTCCCATCAGACAGCATCATTTCTGTGTGGTTAACGTGGACACAGAAATGCTCTGCTCCCRGAGCCAAAGACACACAACCAGATCATTAATTATTTCCATACCTTCAAAAACTTCACGGGGAAGTAAATAATCATGGAAGCTCATGCCAGGACTTGGACCTCACATAGCAGAAAACCCTTGGTTTCTTGAGAGCCTGTCCCCTCAGGGCTCTCAAGTTCCTTTCATGGACATGACAATTAGTGCCCTGCAGACAAAGTGGACACTGATGGATCATGTGTCCTCAGTGAGTGATTGTAACGTCTTTCCTTCCCCCATACTCATAATTTAAGATCTTCCCTCTTCAATTTTACATTTCCTTTCCTGCTAGATATATTTTTTCATCTTCATTTATATGGCTAAGCGTTGTCCCAAAGCAGCCTCTCCTCCCCCAGCTTCCTCTGCCCCCTCCTTACTCTCTGTGAATAAGACCTCTCTGTCTAAAGCAGCGATTGCTGAAGAGCCTCAAGAGTACCCATTTCTCGTCCTCCCCCTGTTTAGATGCACTGATTATCCTCTTGTTGGATCAATAGTCCATCTGCTTTTAGAAGTTTTCTAGCATTCTGATGTTAAATTAAAACAGAGAGAATCAATCCTCAGTTAATTTACCCAGCGAAACAATTTATATCTCTCTTCTGATCTGCCATCATGTGAATCATACAATACTGACGTACTGTGAGGCCTTCCCAGACAAASTAAGCACTTTTATAATGCTAAATTATCGTCTTTATTAGTAACTCTCAAATGTGACAAACCAGGAGATTTATTTTATAATGTTGCATAGTCCTTGGTTGAACTTGTTAAAACTCACAGCTATTGTAATGGAGCAATTTGCTAATTAACAGTGGATTTTGCTTTGTTTTTAATGGACTTTGGGGATACATTTTAGACTTAGATTAAGATTAGTGCAAAAAAAGGAGTTCTTAATTATTTCAAATTGAGTGTTATGCTAATAGTAAACAATTAGTTCTGTCCTGACTGAAAATTTATGTTCTATAAATAATTACAAAACCAAGCTRCTGTGTGAGTCCCAAAAGGAGCTGCCAGACTTGGTGGTTAACCCACAAGAAAGAGTCATGAATCTTTTCCATGGTCTCACACTTTGTGAAAATTAGGCATGAGCCTTGGTGGCTTTCTAGGGTTTTTCTACCCTGGCTGTGAAAACAACAACAAAAAAAGGATAGATAGATAAATAGATAGATAGATAGATAGATGGACAGACAGAAGACAGATAGATAGATAGATAGATACATACATACATACATACGTACGTACATACATACATACATAGAGATAGATAACCTACAGAGGGAATTTTTGATGCCAAAGGTGTATAATTTTATGGTTTGCCAATTCTTAGCTCACTTCTCAAATCAAAGCTTAATTAAAATATTAGCATCCATCCCAGTAGAGATTTCTGCCTTGTAAAGCTTTGTACTTAGTTTTTCTTGGGGAAAACTGGGAACACAGAAATTTGAGTTATATCAGTTGATCCCAGTTTAAGTTTAGTTGATAAGGTATGAGACTGCTATACATCCTCTTACAGATCACTTAATTCTCTCRTTGAACTCCTAAGAGTTAAGATGTTCTTTTTTATCCCTGCAAAACTTTGGTTATTCATTCTGATTGATATTAGCATTTTCTCAGGACCCTGAGCTCCACAGTGTCCATGCCCTCATAAATGCCCTCTTCAGTCAGTGAAAAGGGACAGACACTTCTGGTGCCTAAATCAGTACAAGGTGGGATCTCTAAACTCACAGAGTAAAGGATTGCTCATCAGCGAAGGCAAAGTTCATGTTGCCACAGGAAGCAGAACAACTCCTCTGGACATCAGCATCCTCTAAGTACCTCAGGAGGCCGAAAACAAGTGCCCTGCCCTTGCAGCAGTGTGTCATGGCCCTGCATGACTTGTCCCCAGCCCATTCCTCTGCTGATCACGTGTGTGCTGTGCTCAGGGGTGGAGGAGCAATGCGTGCAGCCAGGAGCCAGGGCTGCCAGACKTTGCCTTCTCAGCAGATGCAACCCTACAACATGCACAGACTTTTGGTCAGCAGTGGAAGAGGAAAAGCTGCCAGGAGAGTGGCAGTCCTGGGGAGCAAGTACATCAGGATTTGATAGCACTGCTGGGGGTTCCCTCCATCCTGCTGCACCAACCTGTACCTGCCTCTCACAGAGACCCTGATGCTGCTCCGAGACTGAGGAGATCTCTCTCGTGTCTCCAAACTGGCAATTTTGCCATTTCCATGTCTGTATTTTGGTTAACTACCTACTTGGCCTCTGTCTGAACTTTGCTCAGCCATATACTGTGTCTTACACGGCACAACAGAGTCACAGAAATCAATAAAATTTGCAATTGACTCTTGCCTCAGTTTCCTTCTCATACCTGAACATCGGCTTGAAATSTGTCAAAGCCTGTGATAACTCTTTCCTTCCTCTTGGCTACCACCTTATGCTAGCATTACGGAAGAAACCAGATGTTCCTCAGAAACTATGTGACATTTTGCTCCTTGTCATCTCCTCTCTCTGTGCAGCCTCCATGCCTTGCTCAAATAGGGCAGCGTTCTCATCTCTTGCCTGTGTTAGCCATCTAAAAAATCCCCCCCAACTCCTACAAACCAGCACTTTGAAGTGTCCAGAGACCTCTGATAAAGAGCTGATGAGTCTTGATGTCCAACTATTGTCCCAACCACAACAACATCATGGGAGAGAAAACGTTACAGCATTAGCTTAGAGCTTGATGAGTTTGTGTTTTCTTGTCAGTCCTGAGGTCTTCCTCTAAACCCARGTCCTCAGGTGAGAGACCTGAATTCTGTCTGCTCTGTAAGTAAAATAAGATTTCAATTTGCTGTCAGAGCTTTAATTAAAACACTTATAGATCAACTTTACTGTGTCAAATTGTCTACGCCACTGTTACTATAGGAAGATGAATGTTAGCCGGGAAAATAGGCAAAGTACACTCCCCTAGACTAATGAGTAATTTCATAGCCATTGATTTTTGACTTTGAAAATTCTCCCACATGCTTCTGGGAATTGGAACTTGTTACAGGTGACCTCACAGCAGCTTTAGCAATTTTTAAAACATTTTGCRAATGTAGAAAAAGAGTAATTTTGCCCATTCATGCTTTTCTGTGGCAGTCATTACATGCAAGCACTTCCCTCCTAGGTTCTGAAACCCAGACTAATTACTGAATTACTATATTTAACATGTAATACATAATCTACAACTTTAATTCTATGAGATATTGGTAAACAACCAACATCTTCTTCTGCAGTTAGTCTGAGTATCCTTTCTTTTTGGTAATTATGAAAAGTCAGATTGTGTACCAGGATAAATTTAGTTATTGGGATGAATATATTTAGAGTGCAAAATGGAAGTAACTATTACTGACTTGAAAGCAGGTGTGTGATTTAGTATGCAACACATTATTTGAAATGGTTGCATAACTAAATGGGCAATTTTACTATTAAAATTAACCATTTAACCCACACAGACATTGTGATGCTTTAGGTAAATTCCAAATGCTTAAAATAAGTCAGTGCAGCACCTGAGTACGTCAGAGTCCCTAAGACATCATCTTTGGATCACTTCCCCAGAGTAGTTACTTTAATCATGCCTGTCACTTCTCTGCTCTTTGCTCAGCACAGAGCAGCAGGATATCAACTCTCTCAACACTTCCTTAAATGTGGAGGCATGAGCAGGAGTGAAGAGTAGACTGTTCTCGATGTGTCTGAGACACAGGCAGACACCCAGGCTTCTCGTGGCTCCRGGACATCTAAGGGGACTGTCCAACGCCTCATAAGAAATGATGGCAGAGCACCAGATTTAACTGAGACCCTGTAGCACTCTTTGCCCAGCAGCTGAGCTCTGGGTTTCTGTAAGGACATGTCATACATGCTCCATCCCAGAAGCACCCCCTGRGGTCACTCAGGGAGGGAAGATACAAGGAATGAAGAAAGCAAGGATCACCAAAGAGACAGAGAAAAAGGAACCTTTTCTAACCGGAAGAAAATGCACTTGGGGCTGTCCATTGTTTTAGATTTGCACCACACATCAGCACCACAGTGATGGGACCCCTTGAAAGTGCTGGCAATGAGGATACACCTCCTGACAGTCCTTGTGATGGCCCAGTTGTAGAACAACTTCATGTTAAGCGGAACAGAAATAGACTGTGGTGGTGTCAGCATGTTCCCATTGTCAGTGGTGGCAGAGGATGAGAGACACCAATTAGAGCAGATAACACACAAATGAGGTTCAGGACAGAGGTCAGGGTAAGGGCCACGGCTGCTCGGGGCAGCTGGACCTYGGTACAAAGCCGGCAAGGGCAGCTGCCCAATGCTTCAGCCACTCATACCACAAAACCTCAGGCCACAATAATTGTTCCCTGACCACATCTGCTCAAGGACCTGCCCTAGTAATTCTGGGCCTCATTGTAACTGCATTTGTCTATGATCTGAGTTAAACCCATTAAGAGAGAGAGACTATACCAGCATAGCTGTGATCAAGAGTCCGGCCTAGCTGGCTACAGGAAGATGGGAAGGCAGCCTGATGGTTATGCAGCTGTCAAGCAGTAATCCAGCATTATCTGTGACCCACATTCAATTAAAGAAACYATGTATATGCACTAGACATGCAATTGCATTAATCTCATCCATTGGCTTTATTTACATACTTAATATTAGTGGCAATTTTTTGCTTCTGCCCTGGTGCTGTCAAAGACATCCTGTCCATCAGTGCAAATGTGAGGACTTAATTCCAGYTCCTGCACGCGTGGCCTCAGGGCACTGAAGAGCAGAACAGCAGCGCGGTTTGATTAACCGAGTTCCCGTCTCCGTCGTCAGCTGAGTCCCCTTGAACAAACATGGTCCAGCTGCTTCTTGTGCCGTTATGCATTTAGATTTGCCTTTATTATACAATAAATGGGAAATCAAGAGTAAACAAGAAGGTGAGGGGTTTATTGAGCTCCTTTACTGTGACTACTGCTTCTGCTGGCATTTCCTCTGACTTTTGACCTTCCTTGATGCAAAGGTTCTGGTCTCCTTGCAGCTAAGCTGCGGCTTTCTCTGAAGTACATGGGCTGTAATGTGATACCTGTGGATATGGTACCAAGGGCAATTAAGATGTTTGTTGACTTTGGTTCTGTCCCCACTAGTGTATAGCTATGTCCATAGGAAACCAGTGTTTGCTTGCTGATGAAGTGCCAAACATTGGTGCATAAAATCACCAAAGTTCCTAGTCTTTAATGTTCCATGCTTCTTCATTACTAATTGAATAAAATTCAAGTCAGTGTGTTTGGCAAAGAACACATGAAGGTTCCATTTATAACGCAGGAAACAAACATTTATAAATTGGTTACACAGTGAGGACAGTACTTGGCTTGCTYTCTAGTGGTAAATGCCCAAGGCCTCATGGAATTATTCCGTCTTGCAAGAGTGAGGCCAGATGAAATACACTTGGCCAAATAACAAAGTCTCCTAGAAAAGACTACAGTGCACCCTAAACTCTGCTAATGCTAGTAATCAGTTTTCCACTGACTACAAGGGAGCTAGCCACACCTGATAGCTGACTTTTCGTTTACAGTCCAGTAAGATTAATCCTCTTCTTATATCCTGAGCAATTTCCAGTACCATGGTTTCTTTTTGTTGTTGAGTAAGTGATTTCATACCTTCACACATCCAATGATCTTTCATGAAGCAGATGACTTCAGCAACTTCCACATCTTCTGGTTCTCTATCTGGTAGTCCAAATATCCTCAGCCTCTCCCTTTTTCAGTTCTGTGAATACAGAACATAGTTGATGTTGTGTATCTCTTCTGCTCATTTTCTTGTTCTTCTCCTCTCCATCTCATTTTCTACATCATGCTAGTTCTCATGGGTGTCAAATTTTTTCCTAGAGGGCATTCATAAATGAGATCATTAGGAAGTTGTCATGGATTTGGGCTGTCAGGAATGGGGCAAACTGGATGTTCCATGGACTTTTTTTACATCTGATTCCAAGGTCTGAACTGAATCATCAACATAATCCTTCCAGTCTGATACATCTAAGATTTAGTGGCACTCAGGGATTTCTATCCACGTTGAACAGGATGCTGTGGGGCTCAAAAATAAAGTAACGACAGGTATCAGACATAATAGAAGCAGTGAACTTTTATAACTCTGACAGCATGATCCAAGAAATTCAAGTCCTTCCTTTGAGGCACAGAACTAGAAGAAATGATTGTCGTTTTCCTAATTGTACCTGCAAGCAAGCCTTACTGCAGGGAAGTTAGATTGAAATCTTCCCCAGTATTGGATGTGGCAGCTCCAAAGGCACTGGAAACTGACAATATACTTTGGAAGAAGCRTGGGGACTACTGGAAGCTGCTAAAACTAGACTGCTGAGAATGAACAGTTCAGGAAATGGATTAGTCAGCAGATTATTTGTGGTGTGACTGATAACAAGGTCGGATCAACATTATTGCAGCACTGGGCTTGACTTTGCAAAAAGAGTTGATACTTGTAGGTCAAGTCAAAATTCTGCTTTTCAAATGAAAAGTTTGCTAAGACCAAAATAAATCTAATTAAAAATGAATACTGAAGTGCAAAGATGGGCTGCAAAGGTCAGCAAATGGCCCAGACAAAATTTACTTGGCAGAAAATGTGTCATTAATCACAACAAAATGGAAAGGGGTCCATTGCCAGAAGAATGTGGCTGTGCAGAGAACACACACAGCTTGAAGCCATCGGATTCATGTTTTCTGCATGTTCTGTCAGGCAGCACTTCAGTATGTCTCTTGCAGTTGTTTACTTCTGAGCTAACCACCTAGATTTGCTTTAGCACCAGTGGAGAGAAACAGGCTCTTCTGGGGCATAATTTATCTCACAGTGAGGTAGGCATCTGAAATACATCACAGGAATAATGTTCTGAAAAGTACTGTTTCTCTCCATTGACAATGAAAAAGGCATGGGTGACTGCCTGAAATGCATGTGCTTCTACACCATGGACATCTAATACAAAGCAAGATTAATTCAACTTTTGTCACAAGCCAGGAATATGCCTAGCCCCTCAAATGCACCAGTTATGGAATGAAAAGTTGCATAATCACCACTGCACCTAAGCACTGCAGAGCTTCTGAATTTGGTGAGAATGTAGGCATTGCAGTAATGTCAGCACACTGCTTCAGGGACCTGTTTATTCCACACACACACACACCTCCACACACACACACACACACACCCCCTGGCAACTTATGTAGCTCTTGGAGTCATCTTTAAGCTGGACAGAAAAAATCACACTTCTTGACTGGCAGTCTCAATCTACTAATTAATTACTTCATTTTTACACACATTGAGAGTCTTAGATCCATATTTTCTCCACCTTTCTGCATGACTCTTTTCCACACAATGAGGTGGCTACACTGCTGTAGAGCAATTCTCATAGCCTTGGTAATCTGCTGGAGCCTGCTAGTGAAGCAGCTGTTAACCAAATAATTCTGGACTGAATTTTCACATACCAGTGAAAAYTACTTGGACAATCATGAGATTAACAAGTTTAGTAAAAAAAGAAATTATTTCTTTTCTAGTTAAACAGTAAATCTGCTTGTTTTTTAAATTTTGTCTTAGGAGTTTCAAAGGCTTGGCTTAATACTAGACTGTAGCCAAGGATTTTAAATGCGTGCCTGAGAAAGTGAACTTATTGRGGTGAAGAAAGGATGATGTGATACACACAGATGCATGAATATAAAATACGCTAATTCACACCGTTACTGACCTTACTAACAGAAAACACTACCAATAGGTATAACACAGTTAGTGAGGGTGTGGAGGGAGAGCTAAACCCCCATCTGATAAAATAAGAATCTAGTTCCTGCTGTTGCAACATAATTTAAAAGTGAGTGTTTCCCAGCCAGKTTTGTTGGGGAAAACACTGCTCAAGAGGAGTAATTTGTGCTGGTTTGAGCCAGTGTGTGGATCAGGAGGCTTCCACSGAGAAATGTGTTCTGCAAGACATTTTGTCAGAAAATGTAGTATAAACGACCAGATCCAATCCACAGAAGACGATGGAACTAAGCTTGCAAAGAGGGAGCAAATGCTGGTGCAGAAAGAAATTGTCAGAGGAGATACTCCACATGACAGACACTATTCAAGCCATTGGTTTTAGGGATCTGTTTTAGGAAATCTGACTTCTCCGATGGAAACTTGACCATTGCCTGTAGAGACATGTCTGGCTCCATCCAGGTGTGCCTGCAGCTGGCAGCTGGGCAGAGGCTGCAAAGACAGGTACCCGAAGTGCTGTGAGAATCCTCAGAATGTCTTATTGATCCCACCAACGAGGAGCTCATCTCTCCTCAGTAAAAGAAGACTATAACAAAGAGAAACCTCACRCATCCCTGGTTTTTCCTTTCAAGTGAAATGAGCAGTAACTTTGGCTTAATCCAACAGCCAAAGACAGGCTCCTACACCATTAAAAGCAACGACACCCTGGCAAAAGGGACAATCCCCTGCAAAAAGGATCATKTTAGAAAAAGTAGAGGTAGTGTAGGAGAAAGAAGGAAAAGAGAAAAAAGGAATAATTTTTCTTTTTCTCAGCTAAGTGGGAGGATGTGGTTTAAATTTGGACTGTTCTAATTTTAAATAATGCAACTGAAACAAAGTCACCCTACAGGACTATGTCTAAAAATACACATTTGTCCCTTTGTCTTTTTCTGATCAGTCTTTGAGAGTTGAGTAATTCAACCCACCCAGAACTGACTCTGTCAGCGGACACCTTTCCTGACCACTGTATGATGAGCCCCAGAGATGAGTCAGTCACTCAGCATTATGGCAGAGTATATCCTCCACAGTATGCTGCAGGTGTACAGGCTGGACACAAAAAATTTACCCATCCAAAAGAATCTAAATACCAGAGTGTCTCCTTCAGTCTGAGGGATTCTTTAACCTTTTGATAAGGGATTATTATATAATAAGTCTCAAGCAGATTTGGTTTACATAAACTGAAGTATCTGATGCTGTTTGAGATGTCCTTGTGTATCTGAAATAGATAGATATGGTCACCCTGCTAGATGTGACACATAAAGTACATGAAACTTCTGCCCTTCTCCAGCAGCTGAAGGTCAGGGTGGACAAGGCAGGGCATCTGAAATGTCACCAGACCCTATATTAAGGCTAATGATTGATGTGGAATACAGGTGACTCAAAACCTGTCCTAAGCAAGATTCTTCTCTACCAGCAAAGTTGACTCCCCTCATCCTTCAGGAATCCTCTTTCATTTGGAAACATGCCAATGCAGATTTCCTGAGATTTCTATTCTGCCCTTTCTTAGACCATTCCCACACATTTTGGCCCATGTTTATTCTCTGTAAGCTGAAGAGTCATGAGTAGAAAGGTACAGGTACCTCCCTTGGACTGATTTTCAGCCAGCTAAAGCTCACCCTGGAAAAGGCCTTCTCTCTCTGTCTCTCTCTCTTGACTATAACAGCTCCAGTGGGAAAGTTTTTCAGTTTGACTTCTGAATTAAGTAAATAAAACTGTGTGGATGAGTCTAAAGGTTAGAGCTTATTAGTCAAAACTGAGAGTGTTGTGTGCATGAGAAATTATCTCCTCTTTTAGTCCAGAATCATGCCCAGAGTATTTGTAAGGTATCATATCTAGAAAAAGTATTATCTGAGATTGAATTCCTGCTTTCTTCACAGAGACTCCTATGAGTACCTGCACCTATAAGGAATCAATAGGTGCCAGCTGGTTAATGTGACTGAGTGAAGGTCACAGGGTCTGTGTTGATGGGTGTGATTAATTGTGGAGGGTCAGCTCAGGCATATCCTGCAACTGGGTAAAGGTGGCACTAATGCAAATTGGTCAGCTGGGAGTAAACATCATTAATTGCATACGACATGTCAGATAAACAGCCTGTGGAGAGGTGTGCATTTACAAAGCCTCAGAAGACTAACTTGTGTAGGGTTTATCCTGACATAGCAATAAAGGTAATCAATTTGGATTTAAAGATGTTCGCAGAGATATGATGGACCAATTGAGATGAATGGCTAAACCATGTACCTGCTAGCCTGCATCGTAACACAGTCAGTCAGCAGTAACTGGCATTGTAAAGAGCGTGGTTTGGACTGTACACTTGGCCATCAGTGAAATTTMTGTTCTGCAGAAAACAGCAGGGTTTCAGAAAAATGGTATTGTCAGGTGGGATCAACAGTAAAAAAACCCCACCAAGGWATTTACAGGGCTGAATGCGGCTATCCACCCATTGCCAGGGGTCATTGTATACGGACATACTGGGCCATTACAATTTCTAGGAAAGCTGATTTTTCTGTTCACCCCTTCTTCTACCCCTGAGCCTCCAGTTCAGATGTAAGACAAGCTGCTTCCTTGGCAAGTATCAGTAAGAGCAACTGAACAYGTCACTGCACTCCCAGATCAGTAGGTACCCATCATATTTTCAGGTTCCCAAAAGAAAACTCAACATTATCATACAAAATTCATGTTTTCCCTAAAGCAAATTGTAGTTCTGCAAAAGTGACATATTCTAGCAGGAAAATTTCCAACCATCTGTAAATATAAAATTTGGGGAAAGACAGTCTTAGGCCCTCTCCCTCTGACTTTTGTCTTTTTCCTCTGCACCTTTATTATTTCTGGGACACAGGCATTGAGTCATGGCTGAAATTATTAAGTACATATCAATTAATAAAAAATAATAGTTTCCCATGAGTAATAAGAGCTCTACTGCAGTGTGCTCAAAATAATGTAATTACTGGTGGGGGTCTCTTTGCTTGGAATAAGTAATAAATTGAGATCAACCACTGGCACTTTTCACACAGCTACATTGCTTTCGTTAATATATCTTGCTTTACATAGAGAGTAAGCCTGCTTTTTGGTGTCCTAAGAAATATTTAAAATACAATCTATGACTAGAAGACTAGATAACTATCACCTGATAACTAAACCTAATCTGCAACTAAATCTCACATACAGTTGATCAAGACCTTCCTGCAATCAAAGCCCAGATGCCATGAGCTGATGTGACTTTACATACATTTTGCAAAGCAACTGCTCACTTCCTTTTGTAAGGCCTCAACAGGAGCACTCTAATGCATCATTGTGAGCTCCAAACCTTCACGTTCACTGGTCCTTTGCTTTCCATCATAGCTCTGTATTTAAACCTCCMTAGGTTTGAATGTGGCTACTTTGTAGGCTGAACATACTGAGAAGGTAGCACTTGTTAGTGCAAGCAATTTTAATTTTGATTCTTTTATTAACTGACTGTTTTCAAACTAGATTACATGAAGCTTAAGAAATCAGACTCTGTAATAAAAGGTCATTGGCTCAGCTGCTTGAAAATGGAGACACTTTCACTATGTCATGAACAGAGAAGTCACTGGCTGTGTGCAACTCTGAAATTCCTGTTATCCTGAGAACATGYTCCCATCCAGGAACATGCCTAGCACCTTCCTTTGGTACCAACCTATCAACATAAAGGAAACTAGCAAATATTTCACTGGGGAGGGGAGCAATTTGTCAAGCTGACTCTATATAGTCTGGAAATTACTTGTTCTTTCTCTATCCTGAGAACTGATGATTAAGAAAAGACAAATGGTGTTTCACTTGCCATAGGAAAATATTGCAGTCCTAGATAAGACAGCAAACGCAGATACTCAACAGGATCTCCTCATCCCCTTCATCATATCAAAAATGAAAGAAGAAGGAGTTCCTTTCTGCAACCTCGTATTCCTGCCCGGGTTTTTAATCAAGAGTATATATAAGAAATTATGTTTACCCAATTCTGATTTGGACAATACGACTTTTACCTTCTTTATATTTCAGAGGGCTTTTCTCACATATTTTTTTTTAATTTATCTCCACTACAGTGGCTGAGAATTGATTTCTAAAAGCTTTCAAGGAGAAAGGAAGGAGGAAGTCTTACTAGTCATGTTAAAGGCTGTTCTGTTTCCTGCACAAAGAGGAAGTCTGAAATATTCTGAATTCCAAGAAATAGACAAAATAAAAATGTCACCTCAGCTGACTAGAGGCACAAAAAATGAGACTCCTCTTCCCTAACTCTGCCTGTGGTATGAGTTTACATCTAGGCAGAATGTCCAGGCTCTCTTTATGGGCAGCTTAGGCAGTACCACACTTTTAACTAATGTGGGTGACCACTTTAGGAAGTGCTGTAGATTCTCTGAACTCTGCAGACAACTCTCCACTGATTGTAAAGGCAGACAKGTGACTAGCTCAGATATAGATTCCTGTCGACAACCACTTTAAGCAGATAAATCCCTCCCTGGAATCCCACACACTCCCCCAAGGCCCTGTGCTTCTGGGAAAGGGGGGATAGTTAAGACTCGAGCCACCAAACTTTCTTCATTTTGTAGGACTTCAAATATTTGCATCTTCTGGAGTGTATGCTATTGACAGGCAATCGAGAGATGGTTGGTTGTGACTTTGCCACAGTGCTCTGCACAAGTGCTGACCATGTTTTGGATCTGAATGTTTAGGGAAGACAGGAATTGGGCAGAGGGGGAGGTGGGCTTTGGGAATGGGGTGCATACCTGGAGGGGTTAAATAATCATAGAATCATAGAATATCCTGAGTTGGAAGGGACCCACGARGTTCAAAGCCCAACTCCTGGAGTTCCAGGGCTGGATTATGTTTGAAAAAAGAGAACAGAAAACATTTGGCAGGAGATGGGAGCTGAAAAGGAGATATGGAATTTGAAACAGGATGATAGGTAAACCCAGGCGGATGGACTGTCAAGGGAAGAACAGGAGAACTTGCCGTCTGCAGAGAAACTGGGATCCACAACTCCTTGCTTGAGGGTCTTCTCACTGGCAAAATAAATGAATGAATGAATGAAAGAATGAATGAATGAATAAATGAATAAATAAATAAATAAATAAATAAACAAAATTTTGTGTTCATTCTTGCTTCAATCATAACTGAAGCATCTAAACAGAACAGGGAGGAGTAACTCCTAGAGATCCACAGCACCCATCTATGGGGGACAGAGTGCACTTTCCAATGCATAAGGTAAATCAATGCCTGTTAATTCCCATTTCAACTCATGAGGAATCTATGAAACTCATGTATGTCCCCACTGATCCCTCCTTCCCCTCCTCTTCCATTGCCACTGCCGGGTTTTGTCTTCTTGGGTCTGGTTGATTCAAAACCAGAAACTGAAGTTGTGCTGCAAATTAGCAAYTGTGAAAGCCATCGCCAATGGCTGTGGCTGTTCTGCTTCCAAAATTGAGGAGAGTTTGCCATCTAGAGGGGAAGCAAGACAGAATCCTGATCTGTGGTTGGAGCAGCTTTCRATTTGAGTACAGGCTGTTCAGAATTACAAACTGGGCAGCACGACAACGACAGGCTCACACCACGCAAGGAAGAGGGTGAGTTGTTTCTTTCTGAGTCTGGGACRAATAGTTATTTTCTTATCTAAATTGTGCAAACCCAAACAGACAGACAATTTAATTAAGCTCAGCAGATCGATGGCATTCACATCCAGCAGAGGAAAAACCCTGCCAGAGACTGTATTTTCTGGACCAGTTTTCTCCATTAGGCATGTAGGCACAGCTGGGATGATAACCAGCAGCGGGTGAATTTTTTTTCCAAAACAACTGGATGTAGGCTGCAAATTTCTGCTAAGCCCAAAGCTTCATCCTATGAGAGTGGAAATCTTCCATTTTTATACCCGGACTACACCAAAAATGACTTCTTTCCRGTTCAAAGCCTTCCCATGTATATTTTCTCCATGATAGCTGTCAAAATGTGTTCTCACAGTTTCTTTCTTTCTCCTGGGAAAACTATGAGGGTTTTYTTCCTTTCCTTTATTTACTTCTCCCTTCTGGTGTTTCTTGACCGTATTAAGATGCTCTGTTCTTGCAAGCCCTGAKCTATGCTTCCATTCATACCGTGGCTCTGCATTTCACTCCACTTGAAAATATTCCTGTTCCCTAGCGGAGGAAGGATTAGATGTCCTCCAAGGCTCCCTTCCACTGGCCRTTTCTGAAATCCTCTGGAGCACAGACAGAGCTAGAAGCAGTCCCTGCTCCATACAACACACCATTAAACGTCATGGACCCCACGCTGAATGGGGCTCGGGGGGCTGCGACGTGGGGAAGGTGGTTCAGTCAGGCTGCARAGCACTGGGAGACACCGAGTTGCTGAATAAATATCCCTTTTGTAAAGTACCTACARGTGGTTAGGAATGATGGCAAAGGCAAACACAAGGCAGAGACCTCCAAGCATTTCACAATTTTGAATTCTTGTTGAAGTCCGCATCAGGCACTTGGTCACCAGCGYGTTGGAGAGGCAAGTGTGCACACCAGCAGAGAACCAGGACTGCCTGCAGGTTTCAGCTGCTTTCCTACTCACTCATATGAAGTTTTCTTCTGGTGATTTTGTCAACTTGTCTTTGCTTTCCTTATGTCCTGGCATTCGGTTCTCAATATGCTCATAGGCTACTGCAGGCATTGCTGTCATGACCTGTGCAGTAGTAATGAAACCATCTGTTGGGTCAGCCTGTCACTTTACATGCCATTCCAGGCTCTGATTCCATGAGATCACACAGGCAAACCAGTCACAGCCCTCACAGCAGTGCCCTCATGTGATTTTAGGAGGTGGCTAAGCTACAGAAAAAGTCCTTTTTCTGGATGAGATGCTAAGCTGCTGTTGTGAACGCTTGTGACCTTTGAAGATCACAGACTGCTTTCTGTAACAAAAAAAGCTTAAGTTAGAGGTCCTATTTCTGGTTGGAGAAATGTAAATTCTGCCTCTGTTTGCCCTTTACTTTCAAATAGCACAGTAAAGTAACTTCTGAAGTGCATTCAAGGCCTCCTCTAGCTCATAAAATGTGTCCAGGGACAACTAAATGAGATAACAATATAGATATTTAGATCTTTTCCACCCACTCCTTTTGGGCTGAGGTGCATGAGTGAATTCAGGCAGTTAATCAAGCTACTGATTGTCAGCTAAGCCACAGTAATGGTCGGTGCCTGACCRTGCATGTGTCCTTAGCATAATGCAGCTGCAAAGTAAATTGTGCCGGCTTAGCTCCTAATGAAAATGAAATCCACTGTAGAGGCAGTTTAAAAGAACACACTTCTCAGTGGGTCAAGCTTAAGGCATGCATATGGTCAGTTAGCAGGTTTCATATTATGGGCATCTTCAGTAACTCAATTATTCCCTATCATGTGCTCAGACCTGGGAAATTATCCATTTGGAATAGTGATGCAAGAGAGGATTGAACTGGCTGAGACTGCTCTGCATAAAGGGCTTGCACAACTTGAGTTATATCTATGCATAACCTTAACTAGAGATGTGGAAAATTCATTGGAAGACTTTTAAATAGAGATTGATTTTGTCTCTCTAAAAATACACAGACATTGAAAGAGAAACTATGAGCCTGGTGTAGAAAGTCTGGGGTGAGATTCTTTCACGCGTGTGACACAATGAGTCAACCTCAACAGCCAAAGTGAACTAAGTGAACTCTTCTTGACATCAAAACCTATAAAACTATGAATCCTTGTGGTTCAGTAAGGTATAATTCACTGCCTATCCCAACACTCCTTTCCACCCCCCTGGCATCTGGCCCACTGAGGCTACATGTCTGTAGTAAAGCTGTGTGCCATGGGTCTAGGACAAACGAATGGGAAAAACTAACTGCTTAGCAGAACAAAGCTAACACCAGCTTCCATTCCCTGATGCATTGGTATGTGGGGTATTAAAGGCATTTGAACTACAATCCCTGTTCAAATCAGCTCATGCATCCATTCTGGACAACAGAGCTGCATTTCCATTTCTTGCTGTGCTGGTCGTTTGCTTGACAGTGACATGTTGAAACTCTCTAAACMCAAACTCAGGTGATTTTATGTCCATCCCATCCATCCTGGCTCTGAAGAATTCCCCATGTTCAGCCCAAGGTTTCTTCACTGGAACAGCTCGTGTAAGAGGCCGCTATTATTTGTCACAGAAATACATCATGGAAAAGAATATTTTCAAAAATTTACTCTAGAAGATTGGATGAAAAAGTATTTCTCTGTCTTGGATTTAAAGCATGTTTTTTATTGCTATTAACATTAAACTTTACCAGGACTATGAACTGAACTCAACTTCTGAGCCTCAGCTGGTATTTTGCAATTTTACCCTTCAGCCCACTTTTTTTTCTTAATTGAAACTTCTAGAATATACACTTTCTGTTCAGCTTTTGCAACTTCCTGCATGAATGAAATATCCCCTACCCTGACCAGAAAACCCTTCCACATCTCTTTCAGAAATTCACTTCAGCAAATGTAACATCCTCACCAGAAGGAAACACAAGCTATAAAACACGCTGCAGCCTTCCTTTCTGTCTGGCTTGCTTCAGAGTTCATTCATAAAAAAAGAGAGAGAGAGAATGAGAAAAAGTGACAGTTGATTCAGAAAGTTGTACAATGTAAACACTCGTCCACAGATGATGCATTGAGGGTTGGTGTTGCATATCTTTGGGGACAACATATGCCTGTCTTTCACACTTGTCAAATCCTAACGGCCATTGTTATCAGCACACAAAAGCTTCCAAATTCCTACCTGTCACTGAAATTCTTAGAAAAGGAGAAACCATAACAGACTGAGAAAAAAATAACTGTGATCCTTCCTATTCTGCCACTGCTTGGGTCCTCAGTCTTTTCCCATAAGCACAATCCTTACTCAACAGAGCCAYCTTATTGATACTCTCCAGACTTCTCAGTCTTTCCAATGGATGCAGGCACCTGGATTACTTTTTTATTTATAATCAATTTTAAAACACTCCTTATGTGACAGAATCATTGATTCTTCTAGTTATTATTATTATTGTTTCCACTTTGCAAACAGTGGAAAGCAAGAGAAGGATAGCCTTCCTTTTCAGCCTTGATCAGGACCAGGGTTTATGTTATGGTTCGACGAACACCCAGTCAGGACAAGGATGAAAACTTTCCACCCTTCTGGGATAGCAAAAATGTCACATTSTCCTGAATTTTAAGGCTTTATGAGACCTTTCCCACAGCACACTTGAGACAGAAGCAGTACCCTTCCCACCCTGCTAGGTCTCATTAGTGGGACAGAGGTACAGACAGTGACCACAGCTTGTCCTCTTCTCTGGACCTCCGTTCCCATCCCAGCTCCACCTCTGTGTTCCTGTGACTGGAGATCCAGCCTCCCAAAGAATCCCTCCTGGCCCCTGACTCAGTTTCTCTCTAGCAAGCGGTGGGATTTAACTGCATCAGGTCTCTGGAAGCATGTGAGCCCCCAACCCGTGGGTGCTGCCAGTGACTCTCCAGGTGCTTTCTCCCGCTGCTCCCCAGCTATATCCGTCCCCAGCACGGGTGGCCCAGCAGCTCCGAATAGAAAGGCATGCCTGGCACAAGGGACAGGAGCGAGAGCAGCGGCCGCCCCCAGAGCTGGTGCAAAGGTTTCCCACAGCCTTGGAGCTGGCTTTGAATGGGCTGCGTGTCAGCAGGCGGCAGGAATGCGGGGAATGTTCAACTGCAGGGCAGTCCACTTTGGGGGATTAAGGCACATGACTCCCAGACAAGAGCGATAGCCATAGCCGCCCTGAAGGCCAAACCCCACAGAGAGCAGTTTCTTCCCCCCCAAGAAGTGGTCTGAAAGCGCCTGCTATCCCAGCCTGCAGGAGGAAGCAAGGCCTGTCTGTCTGATGCTTAGAGCTTCCTACTTTACTTTGAGAAAAACAAGAGCATAGCCAGTATCTGATAGATTATCTCTCCWGGGGCAGAAGACTGGTTTAGGAGATGGGTAGGGATGGGGAGGCATTTCTTCAATGAATTCTGTTTCCCACAGTGTGAAAAGGTTACTTCCCTCCAGGTTACTTCCCTCCATCATCTCGTTGGATCCTTTCACACAGTTCCCACTCTGAATGAAAAGCAGAAACTGCCTTTCTGAATGAAACCACTTCTTTCTCTGCTGTGTTTGGGCAGCCAGGATCCCCACCCTGCTGTGTGTCTTGCTGCAGTTCGGTTCAGCCCTGAAATTCCTGCATCTCTGTTGGGGCTATTGTGGCAGAAGACCTTGGAGCTCTTTGTGCATTTTGCTACTAAAAATGATTGTTATGGCCCATGGGCTTTGCACGGTGCACTGCACTGGAAAACAGGTTCACTTGGCAATGCCATGCTGTGTGTAGTTTCCAAACCACATGGTGAAAGGATACAGCCCTCTTTTTTTTTGTTGATAAATCCCACAGGTCCTCAGTGTGCCGGGTGGTCCTGAGGTCACATATCCGAAGCACACCCTGAGAGGTCTCCTTCTTGCCCCCAGGAGCTCAAGGGGTGCCAGAGCTGACCACAAGCCACACACACCATCTGGCATTACTGCCAAAAGCTTCTCAGCAGGGAGGAATCCCTCTCTCACCTGATATAACTTCACAGTCATTAAGGGTGAGAGTGTTTGTTAGTACATTGACCAGCAGTAAGTAATGGCACAGGTCTGAGAAGTTCTCTCATGGTCCAGAGATGACCATGAAGAAAGCAATGCAATCAACTGTGCTGACCTTCTGAACTGCAAAGCATTTGGAGGTGGAGAGATGATGGGGTTTTTGTCTTTTCCTCTTACTTAAGGAGATAGGTTTAAAGAGCATTTGCAAAAAAAACCCCGCTGATCCAAATGTTCCCAACTGCCATTGGCGAGTTACASCCGCTCTGCCAGCAGGACGAGCAGAGGACAAAAAGAAGGAGCTCTCACTGGCTGTGCTGTGCCTGACTCTGGGAGAGGGGGCATCACAACATACTAAAGGCCTGATTCTGMTTGTTTTCACGCTGTCCCACATTTCCCAGCTGCCAAGGAATCCTTTTCTGTTTATCCTCATGCAACTGAAAGCATGTTCGGTCTCCAAATAGTCTGTGCAGATTTTCAGTTACAAACATTTGCTTGTGGGATAAATAAATTATTATCATTAAAGCTATATATCAAAGAGAGAAGGTTTCACATTCCTCCTTTCTCCCCAAGAACTCAGTGTCCTCAGCAGAATGCCATCTGGAGTAAGGATACGGAAGTTTGACATAGTTGGCCTTATCTTTGCTGCGCAGGACTGGAAAACTTCATGTTTGTAAGCTAACACCCAGATCTTATTCTTTCTTGAGAATATAGGACCATGCAGTTTGCCAGATAAGCYACTGCTTTTGCAGGTGATAATTTGTGCACAAAGTGTGACAATGCACATTCAGATCTTCAATTCCATTCACAGATTATTGAAATATTGTTTATGAAGTGTAGGAATGGCTGTGCTGGATCAAATCAAAAGACAAACATCCCAGTTTGCTGTCCTGAACCTTAGCCCCTGTCATATTAAGGAGGAGACTTAGGGAATACATTAAGATTTAAGGAACAGAGTAGAGTAGGTTATGTGCAGAACGATCCTTTTCCAATCAATTAGCTAATAATAGCATTCCATGTAATCATTGTCACTACAGGCCTCCTCCATGAGTTATACAGGCCTTTAAAAAAAACACTTCCTTTATGTTTTTGCCATCTATACCCCTTGGCAATGATTTCCCCTGCTGAACCCTCTGAAACKATTTTCTTTGCTTTCCTTGAAATTTAAGACCATGACTTGGCAGCCCAAGGCAGCAAAAGAAGAAGCAACAAAGAGAACTCGCTAGAGGAGATACTGGCACTGATTGAACCAAAGACAGGGTGCACATACAGAGCTGGGCAGGGGTATAGCCAGGGGGTGATAGAGTGGATCTCCGTTTGGAGCCCTTTAACTCGGGAAGTTAATGGTTCAGCACTGCAGAACTGAGGCAGGTGGGAGCTTTTGGCTGCATAGGTATCTTAACCTGGAGCTTAATGCTCGCTTTAAACCAACCATAAACCAGCACTGCAACCAGAAGAAGTAGTCCTGTTCCTGAGCCACACAATTTATTCCTGCAATTAATTCACCATGCCTTGGGGCCAGTATCTGTGGCTTTACGATAAATCAGATCAGTTAAAATGACTTTTGAGTGTTATTTCCTGGATAGTTTTAAACTAGGTCACTTCTAAGGCCCTGTTACCTGCAGAACTGAGACAAACTTACTCTTAGTGATGGCTACAGGAAGGGCAGGGAAAGGCAGAACTGCTTCTTTGAGTGGCAGCAGCACTGCTGGCTTTCAGTGAGCCCAGAAGCACAGCACTTGCCTCCCAGGCACCTTCTGCTCAGTGGTGTGTGCTTTGACCCCAGATCAGCTCAGCTCACAGCACTTGGGTCACCTCACTGGGGCAAAGAGGCCAGATCTGTCATCAGTGTGCTGGACGCCGTCCCGACGGACACACACTCCCAGCCTGATGGACACACACCCTGAGCAGAGCCACTAGCTGCTTGCTCCCACTTGCTTTCTGTTGACAGAGGTTTTTCTCTGATCTTCACAACAACGTTTTGAACAGTTAATATACATATTAGGAAATAACTGCTCTTTATTGGCACTGAATGAACCTCTTTGCCTGGCTGAGACTCGGGAATGTAACATGTCATTTACAAAGCTGTCCCGAGAGAGAAGAGACAGATTACAAAAATATGCCTTCTACTCAGTTCATTTAAGTGAGTAAGATGACAGCACCAGGGTTTTGCATTGAATTTACATGCTGAATGGTCACACTCAGAAACCTGACAAATTGCTTTGGAAAATTAAATAGTATTACCTTCGAGCAGAGACAGTGCCAAGTGCTCTCCACAGGAAAAAACAGAAGAGTAGAAGGTAAATTGCAAACACCAAGATAACCTTATCTACTTCAAATGAGTAGCACAGTTTTAAGAATAATGGTTTACAGGTATACAGGGCACAGTCCCTCTGCGGCAAGTGAGCCAGCTCCCAGCTTTGAGGTATTTGGAGCAAACAGGCAAATAAATTCCTATTTAAATTTTACCCATCAATCTGAATTTGGCTTCATAAGCGTGGGGATCTGGTTACACAATTGTTCCTGTCCATTAAGAAACAAACCTCATGTGATAGCTGACATTTTTAATCCAGCCCGTGCACATTTAAAACAATACCCCACGTGTTGCTTCACACAGCTGAAATACTCTCTTACACACTCACTGCACGACCCTTGCTGGGCCTGCAGTAATTCAATCTACACCCTCTCTTAGTATGAAATACACCATGTGATGTTATCAGCCTGGAATAACACCAGTGACATCGTGTATCTAATCTCCACACACTTCTCATCAGAAGACAAAACCTAAGAACATGCCCATCCCCAACAGGAAAACAAGCACGGAATGCGTGGAGACAGAGTACCCAAAACCACCATCCTGATGTTTGTTTCCAAGAAAAATGGTTACAAGTTAAAAGCAAAGGTTAACCATTGAGTCAGATGCTTGAGTTTGCTGAGTTTTAGTCACGGGCCTTTGTTATTTTTCACAAAAAGACTAACTCTGATCTCATTCACAGTGGTTTGCACTCACGTAACTTCCTGGCTTGGTTTGAATTACTCCAGTCGCAATGGAAATGAGAACAGGGTCAGGATGAGGGAAAAGGCTGATAGTTCAAACAAAGGGCTGGTGAAATGACAGAAAATTGTGTCAACGATCTCCCCTGCTTTTTTTAATGTTGGTTAACAGAAGGGCTAAAAGGTTTTCCCAGATCCCCCAGCCAGCGTTGGAGGATCCCAGTGCTGCCACGTTTCGGCTCAGACATCTCTCTTCTGTTACGCACAGAAAGCCAAACAAATGAAAGTGAAGATCTTTATTTGCGAGGCACCCTCAAGAGCTGAGATGATTGACAGTGCTTCCAGAAAGGTGCCAACTCACGATTTGATGGAATTTCTCAAAGAGAGGTTGAGGCTTGCTGGGGCAACAGCTCCCTCTAATGATAGCTGGAAGTCAGTCTCAGGGAAAGAGAGATCCTTGCTTAAGTGTTAGAAATCTGTCGGGAAGATCCCAAGGAAGAAGCTCTCCTCCCGGTAATCTGGCACCCAGATGGAGCTGGCACCTCCATTTACTGGTCACTCTTTACTGACAAGCAGCAGTAAACAGTATTTTAACGGGAGGAACAGGTTAGGGGTTGATTTGCTGTGGTCACCCACATGCACTGTCTTTATTTACTGTGGCCCTGGCAGCTTGGACTGACATTTTTCAGTTGTTGTTGTAAGCCTTTCCTACACAGAGGAACTAATCATGTATAGCTGTATACCTATACGAGGCTGCCTGTCTAATGGAAGGAAAGCCAAGTGCTCCTGGGGTTGCACTGAAGGGATGGCCACTGCTTGGGTCAGAGAGGGTCACTTCTGACCAGGTTGTGCTGGTGTTTGACCCAGATGCCTAACACTATTCCAGCTTTTTTTTCTCCCATTGATCTCTGCCTATTTGGGGCAACACTTGAAGGTGTGATCTCACATCTAGAGATATCAGCAAGAGTTTTCCTGGTGGTCTCAGGGCAACTGAAGATGACAATAACCCTTGATTCGCATAGCCATGGAGGAAGGCCACAGAATTCTATCACGTGCACAGAAATTTCAGTGATTTCTAATCTTTACCTCACTAACACCTTCGCTTTGGGTACACCTTTGTTCCTTTTTCTAGAAGACTGTTGAATTTTTTCCCCCTGGAGCTATCAATGTTCCCAATAGCACTAGTTACACTTATCTATGCTAGCAAGTGCTGCATGGTGAGCAGCAATTGTTTGGAAGATCTGGGATCAGCCCACACACCTGTAGGAGCTCTGTTAAGATTACTAAGCCAAGAAACTTTTCTCTGTATGTTTTGTCTTCAGTGAGCCAGGAAAGATAGCCACTTTAAAGCAGCCCACAGCAACAGCACTCTTTAGTCTGCTGCTGAAAGTAACCTGCGCTTGATTTGGACTACACAGCGTGGTGTGCACCGCTGTTGGGTATGTGAGGTCCTTTACACCAGACCAAAGTGAAACACACATGCAGCTCTGATCTGGCAGAACACCACATCCACTGGGTACCCTTTGTTCAGGGCAGTTCACACTCCATGTCAGTGGAGACCATCCTCTCCTCCCAGCTAGACTTATTCTGCAAACTGTCCAAAACAACACAGCTTCCCACCTGCTCCTTTTCCTGAGCAGCTGCTGCCTGATTTGAAGACTTAAGAAATCAAAGATTGTTTAAAAATAGTCTTATGAGCTCCCCATGGCCTCTACCTTGGACCAAATCTAAGTCATAGGGAATGGCATGAAGCTGTGTCAGGGAGGTGTAGGTTGGACATTAGGGAAAGAAGATTGAACTCTTCACCCAGGGAGTGGTTGGGTGCTGGAACAGGCTCCCCAGGGAAATGGTCATAGCACCAAGCATGACAGAGTCCAAGAAGCATTTGGATAACTCTCTCAGGCACATGGTGTTATTCTGTGAAAGGCCAGGAGCTGGACTTTGATCATCTTTGTGGATCACTTCCAACTCAGAATATTTTATGATTCTAACAGGATTTTTGAGAAAGCAAAAATTAATTAGAATTACTAATTTGCCTAGAGAGATGTTAATTGCTTGTAAGAAATGCAGAAACTTCTGATTACTGTTTAAGGACCCCTTTTTAATTTGCTGTATGGGAAAGATTGTTTTCTATCTTTCCAAAAATATACTTAAAAATAAAATGTACAGATAATCTTTCTAATACACCTTTAGGTCTGAATCTGAGAATCTATAGGAAGACATTGGCCTGATTTTCTAAAATTTAGTGCTAGGAAAGTGTGATCCACGATGTCCAGGTTTTAAGGTGTCTGAACAGGATGTCCAAATATGCCAGCTAATTACTGACATCAGCATTTAAGCAGCAGCTAAACACCAGCTTGATTCACCTGGTTTCCAACTTCACATCTCCTCCTGGAGCTTGCCGCTGGAAACTGGGGTGTGTGCATCTGCCTTATATATAGTACCACCTATTCCTACAGACCAGAAAGGAGGGAAAGGGTTTTTAATAAATTATGCAACAAAACCTGGAAAAGGCAAGGTCATGCTGCATGGTAAGAGCCCTTTCTGCTTTTAAAATCGATGGATCCTAGCAATGTGATCCCATCACTTGTGCACTACACCCAATGGAGTCCACGTTTGCCTTGCACACGCTTCAGGAAATTGGACACAGCTGCCATGAGCATCACTGCACAGAAGACTCCTGCAGGGAAGGCAGTAGAGTCAACATCTTCTGGCTGTCCCTAACAAATGGCACAACTCTCAGCAGGCACTTCCACGGAGGCAAGAGGAAAGTGAGAACAAACAATGAGCAGAGAATGTAAATACCAGGCAGCCAAAGTGTAAAAGGGAACTGCTTTCCACAAGCCATGTTTTGACTGGAGTCCTGGGAGGGAAGGCAGTGTGTACCTTGAAGCAATCACATTATCACAAAGAGCAACCAAGAAAACAATCCACAACTATTGCAGCTATTTTGAATCATTCATCTCAGCAATTTCCCTCTCCTCTTTATAGGAGAAAGTTTGTGTGGAGGTGACAGTCCTTACCTTTGCCATTACTGATAGCAATTGCTGTATTCCATTAAACATGCATTGTAGTTGTGTAGTTTTTTCATCCTAAAAAAGACATGTGACACTTCAGTGCACTCTGCGTTTGCCAATATCACTCTTGTCAGGCTGAGAGCCCTGAGTTCTGCACAGTGCACAAGAGTATCCCTCCTTCCCTCTCAAGTGAAAGGAACACCAAGTGAGTATCTTAATGCATGTGTGACAACCGAACCAAAATAGCAAGGTCCTGAACACAGCCTAGCACCAATATTCACACTACAATTTAGACACAGGAGAAGATATGTCATAATGTGTATATTTTAGAAAGAACTGTTTGGGTTTTCTGCTTTGTGTTGGGTGGCTCTCTGTGGGAACATCACCTTCCCAAGCTGTTCAGTGGACCACCTCTGAGCTTAGTCCACCCAACAGCCTGTCTGGGACCCAGCTGGAAATAGTTCATGAACATCAGCAGCTTCATAGTGCTTTTCCCTGTGAGCAGACCATTACACTGTGGCACCTCTGGTGTACCCAGAACAACAAGCCACCACCGAGAAGGGGAAGCCACATCAGCAGGTGCACAGCATCAGAGCATCCCAGCAAAGGGAAGGAGAGCAGGTCAGCATAGTACTGGGGATGGCAAATACTCCCAAATGGATGAGCCACGGGATATGGAAACGCAAGGTGTCAGGTTAGACATGTCCAAAATAAAGGATATTAGGACAAGAAGCAGGGCAGATTTGACATCTTTCTGAGGCTCAGAAATCAGAGAGGTCAGCACTGCTAACTGCCTCTCTTCACTGAAGTGAGAGTGCTGTGTTCAGTGGGTGATGGAGCTGAGTCCTCTGCAGTAATGAAACTCCTCATATTTATGAAAGCTTTTAACAGCCTGGCCCATCAATGCGAAATCACTTGTCCAGCTTTACTGCAGACAAAATAAAATAGCTCCAGCAAGATAAGCGTATCCTGAAAGGCTGGGATTTTCCAGCAGAGAGGGCCAAGTCTCTGTTGGTGGCTATAGTCACTGTTGAGCTCAACTCCACAGGCAGGTGCCAAATGACCATAGCAGAGATTTTGGCAGTGGAACTGCAGTTGTAATAAATGTCCCTGTGAAGTCTTGCATGCACTTCACCTAAAGTGTTACAGCTTGCCCTGCCCTTCCAAAGCACTCCAGAAATGTGGGATTCTGCTTATCAGCACAAGGAGCCGGCAAAAGCCCATCAGGAAAGTTCACCACCACCTTCAGTAGTGTGAAAGCAGCAGCCACCTTGCCTGCAGCAAGGAGAAATCCCAACCATCTTTCCAGAAGTCTCCCATTTCTTCAGCTCCCAAGCCACCAACCCCAGGGGAAGGAACCACAGCACTTGGACAAGGCTCTGAGGAGGGAAGGCTGGCACAATAACTGCAGCCACGACTGAGCACAATAGAACTATGGGTGGCTTTTATTCTTTCAGTTGCAAACTCAAGGGTTCCCAGACAGCCATCTCATCCTCTTCCACCCTCCTGGGAAATCGGTGTTTGCAGAGAGACAATCCTGGTGATTCACCACCAGGCTCAGGGTTACCAAGAGACCTCAGGGAAGCTGCAGCACTTACTGTGGCATTTGGCATGTGCTGGGCTGATGTGTTGAAGAAGCAGTCACGCTGCTTTGCCCACTTATTGCTACATTGGTCTCCTCTTGATCTGGCATCATTCAGATGTTTCCCATGCCAACATGTTGACTAAGCCAAATTGTTTCTTACATTGAAACGCTCTGGATCTGCACTTTGTAAGTCTTCAGATTCTCACAGATGTTTGGCTTGGGAGTCCTGAACTGTCGTGTCCCAAAGCCAAAAGAGATGTGCAGTTCCAAACTGAACTTT
This sequence comes from Amblyornis subalaris, assembly GCA_018881555.1. Taxonomy (NCBI): domain Eukaryota; kingdom Metazoa; phylum Chordata; class Aves; order Passeriformes; family Ptilonorhynchidae; genus Amblyornis; species Amblyornis subalaris. The sequence continues at coordinate 3,551,876 of JACAXG010000017.1, read as the reverse complement.
TCCCCAGACTGGCTGAAATGGTCAGCTGCTGCTGAATGCACGGCAGACTGAAAAGCAGGGAAGGGAGCAGGAGTCAGGCTTGTCACTAGTTGACCATTTGTTGCTCACCCTGCTAGGTCCAACATAAATTGAGTCATGCTGAAGAGTACAAAAATAATGTGGAGCTGTGCCTTTGTGTGGGTGAAGCTTGGTGCTCCTTCACCAGTTTGTCCCTGGTGGTTTACACCTAATAACTCATATTCAGCATCCCAAGCACACTCAACAGTGGAGTATTTCGGAGAAGCCCTGGGTGTCTGGTGACTACTTCGTGTGTCTGGTGACATCTTCAGCTGTCTACCTGCTCTCAGCCAGCACCCAGTGGAGGCTGAGCCTCCACACAAGAACTCCCAGTGTGATTTTATTGTATTTTCTTTAATTAATCTCTGCAGGAGGCCAAAAGCCGTTCCTGTCCCTGGAAGCAGTTCATTAGCTGGCAACCCAAACTTCACAGAAAGAAGCAAAATGACAGTGGTAATGAAAACAAGACAAAAACAAAAAACTGTGAACATTTTTATTGCCACTGGAGCCATCACCATCCACAGAGTATATTCAGAGCTGTCAGCAGTGCCTCTCTTCATTTGGGACCCAGTCAAAACAAAGTTCCAAGTCAAATTTCTTGCCTGACCATTACACCAAGTTTTAGTTTCATTCTCAGTCACAGCCTGACACTGATTACGTTATGAAATTCGTTAGGGAAGAGAAAATTGTTGTTATTTCCTTGACGGAGCTGAGGGCTGCAGAACAGCCAGGAGCAACTAGGGAAAGCATGCCCTTCAGAGGCTGGTGTAATCCCACCAGGATCACAGCCAAGCAGTCACAGGACAAAAGTAGCAATGGGAGAGATGCACTGACAGCACAGGGTAACTTTTGAGAAAGGAAGATGTTTTGCAAGGCCTGATCTTTTGGGTCATATTGAGAAACAAATGTATACAAAAGTTTCAAGGAAATGAAAAGAGAGAGACCAACTGTGTTCCAAAGGTTTTCCTGCTGTAGCTATGTGTTATAATAGAAGAATCTCATGTCATATTTTATGGTCATTAGTGGTTTAATTAGGAAACATGTCATTTCACATTGCCTAGTTCCCATCTCACTGCCATTAAATGGTTCATTTCCTATCATTCTTACAGCAAAGGTAATGCTGTGAGAGCAATGATATAAATGAACACAGGCTGCTCAGAACGTGTTATAAGGAAGAAGGCACCAGAATCTTCACCACAAAAAATCTGACACTTTAGCAGCCACATAAATAAAAAATAAATCAAAAAATCTCAAGGGAAGCATTGTTTCATTTCCACAGAGCAGTTGTGATTGAGCACAGGTAGTTTTCCCTAGGCAATTGTTTTCTTTGTGGGACTGATTTGGACAATTTCCCACAGAATGGAGCCACTGTGCTGGAAAGTTCGAAGCTAAGAGCTGAGGACCCCAAACTGGCAGCACAAAGGGGCTGCACTGGTMCTGACCGCCTTGGATAAGAGCAGAGTGTAATTCTCACAAACCACAACTGACAAGGTGCACTGGGAGATTRGAGGGAACTTGTTTCTTCTGTTAGTAACCACAGGAGTTTCTTGCGGTCGGCAGTTCTGAGAACGGGAAGCTGGACAAGCCGTAGGTGCGGGAGATTCTTGCTGCCTCTGGGGTTACCCACCCAGCCAGAGCTCAACTGATTAGGGGGGTATCAGAGTTACATAATGACATTTCTGGGCTGTTTTACGGTAAATATGTGGGGGGCCTCTTCACAGTGACGGATGGGGGTTGTGGATAGCAAAACCACAACAAATTGAATTTTAATGGGAGAACATTTTAACAAATTCTTGTAATGTATAATGTACAACAAACAGATATAATTGTATAATTAAAATATATCAAGTCAGTATTTGAAATGTATTGAATATACTAGTGTGTTTAGGCTTGGAGTTCTGCTTTTAAAATGCCTATAAAATTACTTGTGATCTGCAGGGATCCATCTCTCCTAATATTTCACATTGACATCTGTCTCTGAACTAGGCTCTGAGAGTTGAAGCAGAAATTAAAAGCCCATTAAAAGAAATAGGCACTCTTAGGATGTTCTTAGAACAACAGTTTTAGATGTTTTCTTCAGAATGCATCAAATTCTTCTCTGATCTCCAGTGGCTACTGAGAGTGCATGGTTACCAGCCCACATGCAGATATGTGTATCCTAGATCCCTGTTTTACCCACAGAAATCTCATCCCAAATGTCCTAACCTATGTTTAATAATCTGGCATAATAATGGCAATTTTCAACAATATTGTAATGGGAACTAATTCAGCTTCCTATAGAAAGTCTTTTCCAGGTTTTTGTCATTATAGGAGGCATCATCCACCTCCAAATTGCCCGTGAAATAGATGCCTTGTGCAGGATGTATTCATTAAAGGCCACCAAATTCAGGTTTTATCGGGCCAACATGTGTTAGAAGGCATTGCTACCCCTCGCAGCAGCTCAGGTGGCTTTGCAGACACAGTGGTTTTTGTGTGGAAGAACTAGAAGCAACTAGAAGCAACACAAAAATGACCGTGAGGGATCACACTACCTGAAAACAGATCAGAGGAGAGTCAGCCTTCATGCCTATTCCTGCCTTCTGACACTAAATGGACCAATGGCTTCAGCAATATAGTTTTGATTTTGTTTAATAAAGAATTATTTAAAAAATACTCTTACTCTTATGAAGTACCAGCTCCATAAAGCAGGGCAATAATTTCTCCAGTGTGCTTTTTTTTTCCTCTTAGGTTCTTTATTTATAAGGAAATCCAAGTCTCCTTCTACATACCACCTACAGCATTAAAATTATATTTGGATTTCAGATGGCAGTATTCATTAAACACTATCAACTCACAGCAGCATGGGGAAAAACCTTCCTTCATCATCTCATTGGATGTGGGAAAAATAACAGAAAAGCTGCTATTGTTTGGATGGTTTTTGTGATAATACTTTGAGAGACAAAACGTTTCTCCTCCCAGCTCTAAAGCTATTGAAGGGATTTTCCTGACACACTCTAAAATGATTTATTGTAGGTCAGAGGGCAATTGGAACAGAAAAAGATCAATCACACAGGAAGAGATAAGTTTTCCCCTTGATCTTTCTTTCTTTTTTTCTTTATTTTTTTTTTTTAAGAGTGAACAGCTTGTAGGATTTTTGAACTGTTTCAGGGCTCTAATTTCTTCAGTTTGCTCAGGGTTAAGCCATTTTTTATCAGAAGAGTTAAGTTCATTGTTTTGACCTTACAAAAGCAAAAATCCAACCATTGCACTGTAGCAAATAGCCAGCTGAGATGTGAATAAGATACTTTCAGTGACTGGAAATACTTCTCTGTGAGTGAAGGAAAAAATATAAACTGGTCTGCAGTACTCTGAAATATAACCCGGTGGTGTTAAGGTCCCATAGATGCCCCACGGATTCATCATGATTAATGTTATCACAGCCCAGGTTGTCCCCAGGGTTGCAGTAATGATTGGCCCCTTTTCATGAGGAGCTGTGAAATGACTTTTTTTGCACTGCATGCAAGACAGAGAAATCATTTAAGTGCAATAGACTGAGCAAAGCTGATTACATTCAGGTACAAAATCATTGCATTCATAATGCAAATGTTTTCCTTCTATCTAATATTAACAAAGGACATTGTCTTTTCATTTCTCAGGGAATTAGTCATGCAGATCCTATTGCCTGTCAGGAGAATAGCATGGCTGATTCCTCGATAACTGTACTCAAAACAAATCCTTACCTGGTAATTCATATTTATCATTCTAGCATACTGCAAGTATGAAGAAAGAAGGCATACAACGGTTTTTTGTTCGTTGCAATAACCACAACATTTGGGATTGCTTTCATTAGCCAGACATTATTTGCATAGCTGTAGTGTCTACACTCCGCAGCACGAGCAGGACTGTAGATGAACTCTGCAAGAGTCAGAACCTCCTCCAAACTGTTTTGAAGTCAAGTCCACAGATCTGTAGCATAAGACGTTACAGGAGCCAGGACAGGCAACGACCTATCCAGCCGGTGACAAACAGAACCAAGCACAGCAGGCTGTGTGGCTGCTCCTAGCAGTCAGCCAGGTCTGATCTAGGGGTGCTTCTTCTGGCTGATTCTCATTCCTGCTCTCTCTATGTTAGACAGCTTGTGCTATGCTATGCTTTTCCTAACAAAGCCCAGGTCTCAAGAAACAAAGATGAGGGTGTGCAAAGCAAGGTGTGGATACTCTGATGCACAGGCGCTCCTTTAGAGATGAGTCCTTGACCAGCTTTATCACACATGAAAATCGAGAGGAATGAGTTTCAGCACAAGCCTGGAACTGACGTCAAACCCAGCCCCTAGATCCAAAGAGAAGCCTCTTCGCTTTTGGTCCATACAACCTCAGGCTAAGCAAGCCAGAAAAAAAAAATCATCACTTTCATTCGGACAAGCTGAGAGCAAATGCATAAGCCTGGTTTGTTACGGGTATTTTATGCACCAAAATCATGGGTGTGGGTATAGTGCCATGAAAGTCTCCACTACTTTTGCCCTAGATAATGCACAAAACATAGTTGTCAGCTTGAGCAGCATAAGCCATAGAATGAAATCACACCCTCATGAAAAGTATGAGCAAAGCATAGAGAATTGTAATGCAAGCCAGAATTTTACCCAGAAGTTTCACTGACACTCGTCCAGGAACGGTATCCACATGCACTCTGGCAGACTGGGCAGCCTCCAAGGAGGGGAGGTCCCAAAGAGGCACTTGGAATGCAAAGGCTAGGAGCTGTGGTGTTAAATATAACTGCTTACAATGTAGGCATATACACCTGAGCACACTTCTGCAGTCAATTGAGAGCTGATCGATGGCCTGCAAGCCCTTCAGGAAGCAAGACAGACAGACCTCAGCCTAGACAGAGCCCTGACTCGGGAGGTCAAATCTCACCCTGAACTCCATTGGCTGCTTTGGGATATCATAGACTGCCACAGAGATCTACTGCCAGCCAGCTTAGGCCCAGACACCTACACTGTGAACACTTGAAGGCAAAAGACTTGAAACCCATCCTTAGAAGCTTCTCTCATTTGAGCATTGATGAACAAAAACAATATAGAGAATGGCAGAATGAGAAAGACAGACCACATGGATGCTGGTTCCAAAAAACGTTCCTTCCCTCCTATTCTCCCACAAAAAAAAGAAAGAATTTTCTATTACTAAAGGTTAGGAAAGATTGAGGCATCAATCATTACTGTTCTTCATGTTCCTGTAACAAAATGGAAAGGCATTCATTTGCACTGTATGGTATAAGTAAAACTCAGTTTACAGAAACTGCTATAAGTGTCTAATTTTTTTCATGATAAATCATAATAGCCTCCAAGGAATGTTTCTTACTACTAGATTTTGTTTTCTGTCCACTGGAAAGTAGCTGGATAAATAATTTATCCTGTCAGATTTTCAGTAATAAAATAATTTATTCAACATAAGCTAGGTAAAGATTCACCTTTTTCATCATCTTCAGTTCTCTTCTGAAAGCTAGTTCTGTCCTAAACCCCACCTGAGTTAATTACATGGTTTACCAACTGTCCAGGTTCATTGCCATTGGTCTTTCACTTGTACCTTTACCCTGTATTCTCCCCAGTCTGTCTATATATCAGTAACATAGGTTTGCCACCAATTAGTCAAACTTGGTGGTGGAATGGAGCTAATTCTTTCTGTTCCTGTTTTTCTGCAGTGTGTGAAGGAAAACACCTGAGTCATTTGGGCACCCTGAGAATGCAGGTCACCCTATCATGAGCCACTTTGGCCATCACAGTCAGCTACAAACCCTCACCATCTGAGTCTAAATCCTTGGCTCCCAGGGAGGTGAAGCCCAATCATTGAGTACAAATATCCTTGAGCCAGAGGAAGCTAAACTAAACATACTGCAGACAAATGAGCATTAAAGTCAAGACGGACTTACATTCAGCTCCACATTTGTGAGGATGTAATACCATCAGAGAAGATATCTGTGTGGGGTGCTTTTTTCCCTGTTATCCAGATATGAAATTCATTATGCATTATTCATTATGCAGGTGTAGCAAAACCATATCAAAGTCTCTCCACATCATCAGTGATCAGAATCTCCTGAATGTGGTGGTGATGCTGCTCTTTAATTGCCTGGCTTTTAGAATGCAGTCTCCTTTGATAATACATCTATAGTGATCCAACCATTACACTTTTTGGATGATTTGTGAGATGGAAAGTGAGAGAATTCATGAATACAAAGTTGCACTATTGTGTTTCCCCAACGTTATAGAATCTGCACCAAGTAGGCAGCGTGGAAACTCCATAGGCTGGTCAATGGCAAGGAAGGAGAGCAGAGAGCCTGGTTAGCCACAGTCCAAGAGGAGCCCCTGCTGATCCCTGGAGGGACTGCAGTGAGCACTGAGAAAAAGTTCAATATTTTACACTCTTCAGGCAGACAAATTGTGTTGATGTGAATTGAAATGTAACAGGAAAAAATAAGACTCAAAAGCAGTTGGAGAATGAAAAACTAAAACGGATTCGGACAAATGTGCTCTAATTTCAGTTGGTTTGGAATGGGTACTTTTACTATTGGAAATATCTGAAAAAGGTTTTGCCCAAGCAAATTTTTTATTAGACATAATCATGAAAACACATAGGCTCTTGTGGTTTATTTTTATTCACCTCCATTAATCACCCAAAATAAATATCACTCATCAGACAGACACAGCCAGTTGAAAGATTGGCATGGACTTTTGATGGATTCATAGTGAAATGGTAAGACTAAACAAAACACCACTTGCATGCAATGATTTTATTTCCTTATTGGTTTATATCTTGGTGGTTGAATATTCCATATTTTCCTTTCCTGACTGCTCTTCCAAAAGGAGCTCCAACTGTGTTTGTATTTCTAGCGCCCAAGATCAAAAGCTGCCCAAGATCAAGACGGAAATGTGTGTCACAGGACAGAATAAAGCCTGGATTCCATAACACCAGGCTCAGCTCCCCCATGGGACCACAGACAGTGTGTGACTCTTGTACCTGAGGAATGTACCTGTTCTGTCCACAGATCCTGCAGTGCCTCAGTGGTCTCCAGAGCAGGTGGATGGACTGGAACCAGTGGTGTTCTTCAGACTTCCCCACTTCCAACACAGGTTTAAAATCCAAATGCAAAGGACCTCATCTTCTTACACATGTATTTGCTACAGCCAGTTCCATCTAAACCTGATTCTTCAAATGAATCACATACATAATGACGTAAATCATACCATCTGATGGTTAAAAGACTACATGGTGACTTCCAGAAGTGCAGAGTAGAGTTTAGGGAAAGACAGCAGGAGACTGAATGGTCAGTGAACCCAGGGATTGTACCAACATGCGTCTTACACATATGAAGGATCACCATCTCTTCCATTCAGTGCAGTTCATCTTACCCCAGAATGATGGTGGAAAGCAAAAGGCATCAAAACCCATAAACAGTATATAACAGATTGAAATTCAATCAGATATTTGTTTTGGGGCCCAAGAAGAGTTAAGACTTACTAATAATCTGGGCAGGGTGGCCACTATGGCATGATGCACCCTGCCTAGAGCCTGGACACCAAGAGCAGAGAAGATAATCTCATAATCACAGGCACTTGGGGTGATTCTTGGGGCTGTCCTGTGCAGGGCCAGGAGTTGGACTGTGGTCATCCCTGTGGGTCCGTTACAACTCAGACTATTCTGTGATTCTGTGTTTCTAATCTAACCTCCCTCATGCTTTTACTAATGTAAATCTATTGCATTCAACTCTCCTGACTCAAACAGTCATGGCACCTAAATTCTGGGATGTGTGCCGTGTGCTCACACCACTGTCAAAACAAAGGACCTTTGCAGSTCACACTGCTCTCCCTGTACACACTTCTACTGAGACAGAGTAAAAGGTAAAGTTGCAGAGGGGAAGCRGAGCACACTTCTCCTCTTGAGAGAAGAAGGGTGTCTATGGAAGGAGAATACAAGTTGCAATCAGGCAGGATGCAGATTTGAGGTGTCAGGTTGTTGGGGTTTTTTTGCAAAATACCAGGAGATCTTTCATAAACACAAATAGGGCTTTTTTTTAATCTCTGGTATGTTAGCTGGGAACCCCATGAGCTTTATGCTTCTGTTCCAGTCAGTGCAGAAATAATGCTCCTGCTAAATCACCCGCCCCCTTCCAGAAGCTCCTGTACTATTCCCTAGAGATCAGAGTCTTACCCTTTGACTTAGATTTATATCTCCTGGAGGTAGTGTGAGCACAGGCACATAAAACTGGTAGGGTTTCATAACACACGACATTTTTTCAAAAACCTGTACRGTTAAAGTCCTGCTGACTAATTGACTGCACACTTCTCCAAACAACTGCATTAAGAATTTTCTCAGAGTGTGCAAGGACTAAGGGTCTCCGCTTCAGCAGTGGTATTGTCTGCACCAAACATCAAAATTTTGCAGTGTCACTGCTCATTTTTATAAGATTGCAATATACTGGAGAATTTTCATCAAAACAACCTGGGAGCTTTAGTTCAGGGAAAGAAAAATGTCAAAACCCAGCATATTTCCTTGTAAAATTATGTAAAATGGAATTCATTTTGCTGCAGTAAAAAAAAAATTAGAAGTTTATTGAAAGCTAAATTTAAAAAATATCGTTGTGGAAAAATCTTGAGGAAAACCCTTGAAATCTCACTAGAGAATTTTCAAAAATGATATACTGCCCTACCACTGCTCACCTGTCACAATACAACAGAAAAGCTGAAAGCTATTACTACTTTTTGGTCTGGCTTTTTAAGCCAGTAAGGGTAGTCAGCTTATCTTTAACCCAGTGTCATATATTCATATAGCAATTATTTTTCTACTTTGTCATCATGTTTGAAATTGAAACAAGTTTCAACCTTCCTTAGGGAGTGGAAGTTCCAAATGTCACAGATCCCAGTCACGTGTGTCTGCCCACAGGCAACTTCCTGGATCATCACTGGAGAGGAAGAGCAGCCTGCTTCCCACTCAATACCAGCCAGTCATGACCTCCTCCCTGAAAACCTTAGAATAATTTAGGTTTAAAAGAGACCTTTAAGATCAACGAGTCCAACCGTAAACCCAACACTGCCAACTCCACTACTGAACCATGTCCCTGAGCACGACACCTACACGTCCCTTAAACACCTCCAAGGCTCGTGACTCTATAGCTTCATGGGCAGCCTCTTCCTATGCTTGATAACGATTTTGGTGAAGAAATTTTTCCTAATATTCAATCTAAACCATCTTGGTGCAACTTGAGACCATTTTCTCTTGTCCTTTTACTTGTTACTTGAGAGAAGAAGGGTGTCTATGGGAGACCTTTTGTGCACTGAGGGGCCCAAAACTGCAGAGAAGATTTGAGATGTGACCTCACCCGTGCCCAGCACAGGGGCACAGTCACTGCCCTGGTCCTGCTGGTCACACTATTGCTCACACAGGCCAGGATGCCGTTGGCCTTCTTGCCCACCTGGGCACACTCTGGCTCATGTTCAGCCACTGCCAACCAGCACCCCCCGGTCCTTTTCTGCTGAGCAGTTTTCCAGTCACTTTTCCCCCAGCCTGGAGCACTGCAGGGGGTTGTTGTGACCCAAGGGCAGGACCTGGCACTCRGCCTTCTTGAACCTAATCCAGCTGGCCTCAGCCAACTCGTCCAGCCTGTCCAGATCACTCTGCAGATCCTCTCTACCCTCCAGCAGATCCCACCCAACTTGGTGTCATCTGCAAACTGGCTGAGGGTGCTCTCAATCCCCTCTTTCACTTGGCAGTTATTGCCCTGGGTAATAACTGCAAAACTTGTGTCCCCCAGACTCCTGGACCATCACTGGAGAGGAAGAGCAACCTGGTTCTTGCTCTGTCAGCCAACCATAACCTCCTCTGATAATTGAGGTGGTAAATCCCTTGTGTCAAAGTTATAGTTAGACACACCTGCTAGAAAGGTCTGTCATGGCAAACAGAGGTTAAGGACAAGATTATCAGGAAAAAGATAAGAAAGAGAGAACAGTAATAAATTTAATTTACAGTAAATTTCCGAGGGCATCTGCCTCAGCCCAGAGCATGCTTCAAAAAGCCATCGTCAGAACACAGAGCAAAGTGCTGAGGACAAGGGGATGAGTTGCACAACCTCAGGGCTCACTTCATTTGTCTGGAGTCTAGTGAGAAGTAGAAGTGATATTTTCGTCTGGAAACTACTTTTCTTTTCACTGTCTCTTGCTGATACTGAATTACAAAAACTCAACAGTGACTAGAACAGGAATAATCTTGCCACACAGCTGTGTCAAAAAAAGTTTTATGCTGCTAGTGGTCCTATAAAGATATCAATATAATGAAAAAAATTATGTGTATATATATATATATATATATATATATGAAGCAAATTGGAAAAGTTTGGATACAAAAACCAGAGCAAACTGTCTCAGAAAGTCAGATCTGAGATGAACACATAGGCTTGGGAGGGGGTATTCTCTAGACATGAGTGCATACTCACCTTTCAGCTAACAACAGTACAGCTGTTCTTTGTTCTTACTGAAGGATGAAGAACATATATTTATGGATAGAGGTAATTAATGTAAAACTCCAGCTGTTTAAAAGGAAACTTGGAGTTGTCTTGCACATCGTGAATATGTTATTCCTTACGAAACAGCTGAACCTGGATGTCCTTATGCACAAGAGATACAGTGGTTAGTGCACTTAGAGTTAGTCAAACAAATGTGAATTAAGGTCACCTTACCTCTGAATAAGAGCTTCTGTCCTGGCTTTTAGTTACACTTGACAAATTCATTTCCATTTCATACCTTTCTTACACTTAGATTCATGTCCTAATCTCCTGGTACCCTGTGGTCAGTGTGGGGGTAGGAAGAGGTCGTTATCTTCAGTGAGTGAAATGCATGGAATCACAGTCACCTTTATCCTATCAGTACAAATTTAGAAATACCCAATGATCCACAAGGAACCAGCTCTGGATTTATCCTAATGCATGCAAATGGTGACTCTTGCTCACTTCACTTGTACATGAACAACAGCTTTGGTGTCCAGCCAGCTCTAAACACTGGAGTTCATCCTCATGACCTGCTACCTATTTCCAGTATTATAAATGCATTATGTGTGTATTAGATCTCAAAATTAATCTGAACTCTCACAACCTTTCCCCCTTAACCCTGCTGCCCAGATATTTGCTTGAGATCATTTCCTTCTCTCCCACTTCTGCCTGCATTGAGCAAAATAAAGAAGTAAAACAGCTCTACAGACAACTAAATGCTGTAAGAGAACAATGAATTTGTAAGAGCCCTCAGATGATTTTGCCCCAGGAAAGATACCTGGTCCCTTAGCATCCAAGGACTGCAGCCAGACCAGTAAAGGGATGGGATTAAGTCTGCATCCCCTTATATTCCCAATTCAGCTCAGCATGAGGTAGGGGAACAAGGGGCCTATTCCTACTTCTGACTGCTAGGCAGATAAAACCCAACACAACTTTGATTACAGACTTGCAGTACAGATACTGTGATAGAGCATGAAACAGCAAAAGACAGGGATGTAGGATTAAGAGTCCATAGGTAAAAAGCTGGAAAGGTGATGAAGTATTGCAGGTGAATATGTTTATTATTGACAGTTCAACAAGCACACCACACCTTGCCCAAAGACATTTTCCGTAAGAGAGGTGCCCTTTATGGTGGGCTGGAAGCACATATTAGCTGCTTTATATTGCCCACTCTAAAAACTATTTCAGGTGATCATATACTTTGGAAAAATCTTAACCTCACGAGCAGAGGTTACATATTATTTTGGATTGCTTTTTCTACATGCAGATATGAACCAGTGAAAATCTGGAAAAGCTGATCAACACATTGCAATTATCAAGTACAAAAGAACACTAAAAATAAAATATTTTTAAAATTTTAAAAGAATTTAAAAACCCCAAAACAAACAAACAAAACAGGCAACACAAGAAAATCTTTCTTTTGGAACTAGCAGATTTTTCTCATTTCATTTGGAAAATTCTAGGGCCAATGGCAGTCTTACTGAAATTGCAGTGCTACATGACAGAAGAGGTGGAGGCTGCTACAAATGAGTGTATCTAGGAAAAAAAAGGGAAATAAAAGAGCAAAGAATGTGGAATATAGAAGGCCAAAACAGCTCTGAGTCAATCCACAGCAAGCAATTGGATCAAGCATTCACGAAGGCAAGCAAAGATACTGAAACAGGTGATTAAAAGCAACCTTTCCATTAGAGAATCACAAGCCTTGTTTGAAAATATGCATGTAAGTAAAGATCAAACTAGTGACAAAATTATAATCAAGACACTGAAAAAACCTTCTTCCTAGATAGAATGAAACTTTTGAGAGGGTTCTTATGAGGTGACAAGATATATGAGAACTTAAAAAAAGGGAGAAAGGCTTTTGAGCTTTTGAGAACAGAGTTGTGACTATTGCATCAATTGTGTTGTTTGGAGGGTTTATGGAATCCTTAATTGGAGGCAAAAGTTGTAATGGAGACAAAACCAAGAACAAGATTGCAGAAAAGATTCTGACTTCAGTTTTGGAAAAAGCAATTACAGCATAAGTGGAGAACATAATTTGCAGATCGAAAGTTCTGAAGGAAAACAGGTCTTATTCAGAGACTTGGGTTGGTCAAAGGGACAACTGGAAGAAAAACAAAAGCTCAGAAAGAAACAAGAAAACTCTGCAAAAAAAGAAGGATCATGAAGAATTGCATGAAAAGTGGAAGGAAACCAAATTTACATCTAGCCTTTGCTATATTTTGTAACAAGCAAAATAATTTTGCAAAATCTTGCTACAAAAACAGAATTTATACAAGTGGATGTAAACTATATTACCTCTGCACAATCAAGCCTAACTCCTTATGGGAAAGATTTTAAAAATACCTAAAAAGAGTAGATTTTACCTTACATTAGMAGAACGTTTATTCATTTTATATTGGGTGCACAGATCAGGGTGATACTCAATCTACAATACAAAGTGTGAAGGCAGAATCAATAACACCAATGCTCAGCTGATACAGGGGACAAATCACTCCTGAAGAGGTGGCACATGAGTGTAATGGGATATTCACCTGACTGGAGAGGTGGGGCTGCCCAGGCCCTTCTGGGAAGTGTACTACCCAAACATATATCTTTGATTTCAATAAAAGCTTCACTTTTTAAATCATGAAAACCCAGCTTGGTAAGCCAAGAGGAAGGAGCAATATTTACAAGCAACCAGCTCCTGTCCATGGCCCCTGCCCTTCCTGGGGATTGTTGTTGCCAGCCAGCATGACCACTGTCATTGGCAGCAAACACTGCCCAGTGCCCTCTCCTCTCTAGGGAGGTTTTTCCATTAATTTTTAAGGCCTAACAAAATTCATCACAGTCTCAGCACATGTTGCAAACTCCCAGGGTCCAGCTGCATCCTGGATAATGCCACAGCCTCTCTATGTGTTAATGCCCTGGGTTGCTCCCAATGGAAAGGAGAAGGAAAGGGTCCAGGGCTGGGAAAAATGTTCAGCCAATCTTCCTAGTGGATCACAAGCATGTCTGTGAAAACCAAGAGAAAACAAACACTTCTGTCATGAGAACGTATAAAGTGAGATAAAACAAAATCTTTAGATGATGAAGTTTGCAATTATTTTGTCAGAAGGTGCACGTGAGGCAGAGCAAACTGGGAGAGCGCAGATCAGAAGAGCAATCCAGGGAAACAGGAAAAGAGAACGTAGAAAATAAAGAGAGGTAAGGAGGAGGGAGAAGTTATTAAAATATGGAAATTGCAAAAGAAAACTCAGAATACCCAGGATGTAGAGAAATGTCATACATAGAACAATACTGACTAATATGATCTGAGTAATGTTGTAAACAAAAGGCCATTTTAAAGGGCCAAAATAGACAAAGAGAAACAGCACAGAATGATAACTCTAAAGATTTTAAATATAGGATCCAAGACTGATATCAATTCATTTGGATGTGCTGAGTAAAATAAATATGTAGATGTGAGTAAAATAAATATCTAGATCATTATCCTTTTTACCCATAAATAGCATTATTAGAGAATATAACCCCAAACATGCCATCTCACATGTAAAACCTTTCTTTGTGAGCCACAGCATATAATCTGTAGCAGTAATGGCTCACAGACCACAAATGCCATGACTCTGTTTTGCAAAAAAAAAGTTTGATTTAAAAATAGCATAGTTTCAGCTGCAGGATAGTTACATTTTATTGCCGCTATAAAAAGAAACTGTTAAAAGGCCACTTAAAAGAGATGAAGAATCAGACCTGGAGCAGAGCAGTACCCTCTGAACAGGATTGCCACCTGCAGAGAACACTTCTACCCAGACCAGCAGGTTTTTTTAGGTGCTGATGCCAAAAACTTCAGCATTTTCACAAAAAAATTGAAGCAAAAAATCTATCATGATCTTAGATAACACGAATTTAATGGGTCTGCAGGACACTGGACCAGTATATTAYATCAGAGGACAATAGTCTCTTGTGAAGTAGCCTCCCTCCCACGAGGTGATTACCAATGGAGGATAGACCTACACTTTCCATAACAAAAGGAAGATGGAAAAAACTAAAAGAGTCTGGACCCTTGACATCAAAACCAAAATCAAGAGAAGTAAGGGACAAAGCAAGAGAAGGCACGAGGCTGAGCAAAGCAGAGCTAAAACTCATGAGGTGCTTCAGACATCCACAGGACAGAGATGGTCAGCTCAGAGAATGGTTGAGACCTGGTGATGCCTCATTAGAAATCTCTGATTTCCCTCTGAGTGGGAATAAGTTGTTAGAGTAATTGGTCCTTTAGGAAGCTTGAGATAACATACGATGTATTCCCTCCCATCACATGTGAGTTGAAAGCAGCTTTCGAGGGAGTCAGCACTGATATCAGTGCCTTCAGCAGCACACAAAGATCCCCTGTCCTTCCTTACAAGCTCTTTCCTAATATGCCAGTTTTTCTGATGTCACTGCATTAAAGAATCATTATAGTTCTACTCCCCAGCCCCAAATTCTTCTTAGTTCTGTCTTTAACCCACTTCCCCTCCATGGTCTGGGCCTCCCCTTTTTCAAATCTCCTCATTCTTCTGTTCTCCACAAACATCTGGGACACTTAGAGGCCACATGTTCCATTTTCTAAAAGGGTGTAGGGGAGATGGAGACCCATTGATTCTGTGGGTTACCCTGTTAACATGCTTGGCAGGGCTTACATGCTGAATTTAGAGTGTTTGGTCCAGCCAACAGCTAGTTCAGATTCTTACATGATGTTAGAGGTTGGATTTTCAAATTTTTGAATGTGTTGCAAATATAACCTAAAAATGCACTGTGTACCCACTTAGAGATAGAAAGGTATATTTAGACTGCAAAGTCAGTAAATATATGCTGAAATAAAGGCCACACACCCAGCTTCTTTCTGCAAATTTTCCAGGTCTTTTAAATCCATAATGCCRTACTCAGCCTGCTTTTTTCATGGTCATTCAGTGCACAGGACAAAACTGTTTTAACTCTCAGCTGTGACTGGAGGTGCAGGGAGTCATACCCTGAGCATGCACAATACACCAAGGGCTCAGAGAAACCATGACCTGTATTAAAAGTTATTGAATCTCTCTGCCACCAAAATTGAGAATAATAGCTCAACTCCATCTTTCAACATTAGTGAGAAAATATTTCCTTTAGAGTTGGCACAGCATTTGACTCCTGCCATGACAGAAAAACTCTTGGAAAATGGTTGGTGCTGCGTTCTGGAGATGGTTTGTGTGGGTCTGATTAAGATGAGCCCCACACTGACCATGCTGAACTGACATGCCCAGTGTTAAATGACCACTATCCATGGGAGCCCCAGGAGGTGCAGGGGTCTGCAACCACATCATTAAAGATGACTTGTTGATATGAAGAGATAAAGTTGGAGCTGCCTAGACAGTCTGGAAGTACTTAAATTTGCCACCATCTCAGGCTTCTTTCAATGCTTATGAAAGGGACTTTTACAAAGGTTCTGACAAATATTGAAGGAACATTTCTGAACTCTTGTACCTGAGGTTGCAGGTCTCATTTGTCAAACCTGCTAGCCAATAGATGCCTCTTTGTCCTGACAGTGTCCCAGGAGCAGGGATATGGTTAGCAGCAGAGAAGCAGGCAAGACTTCCGTGAGGTGCTAAGAAACTGCTCCTGGCCTCTGAGCTTTACAGTATCAGCTGCAGGAGCTGTGTCTGGGCATCAGGTTTGTTGAAAGGAAGGACATTGCTCCTGCAAATGGAAGAAGAAAGAGAGGAACAGGTATAATGCTCTCACCTTCTTCAGCTTCTGCCAGGAAGTCTAACTTTCATTTAAACTTATCACAGAGGGGAAATTTTGGCATTTTATGTGGTTATCTAGGGTTATGATAAAGCCATTTTTGGAGACATTTGAATTTACTTATACATAATTGAAAATGGATTAAGAAATATTATTCACCTGTAACACTGGCTGTACTCCACTTGAACACATCAGTTAAGTGATTTGAGCTTTGGCTAGATTTTGGCTTGCCTAAAAACCCAAGAGCACTGAGAATAAACCACACAGTCACAAGGGATCATGAAACATCTGCTTAGTGAGCTAAGAAACACTTTTAGTCTAAATGGAGATTAATCTGAGTAAGAAAACTTTATGGACACACAAGGAGAGAGAGCAGACCTCTGACACATAGGCTCAAATATCAGCTGAGAGAGGGTCAAGGGAATTAAACATGAGGTTACAACAGAGTGAAGCAAAATAAAGGTGTCTGATAAGCCAAAGCAGCAGCTTTTCTGTGCATGTGTATACCAAAGATCTGAATCTTCATGGGTCTGAAATTTATTTTCACCTGTGATAAGGAAGGTGCAACGTACTGAGCTGGAAATAATTTACAGCTCTTTTGGAAAGGCATAAGAGATGAGTGTAAATGATTACCAGGAACCAGGGTGTGGTGAGAGATGCATTGACCAGCTTCCAACGCTAGAAATAGCTCTTTTTGATTTGTGTTTAATAACTTCCCAGAGGGACACAYCACACTCATTTTGAGTCCTGAGGAAAAAAAAAACATTTTAAAGTTATTATATTATTATGTATCAAAAAGCAATTTTGCATCATTTATTATTTATCTACTGAGGCTTTGAGAGCACTTGAGTTTCATCCATGCATGTAGAAAAGATAAAACCCAGTCCCAAGAAATTTATTAGCTAAAATATTTGCTATAACTAAACTTGAGTCAGATTTACTTAACAGATTTCTAAATAGATTTAAATGGTGCAAACCTTTCTGCAGACAATGTAAACTTAGCTTAGATGTTACTTAGAGTAATTTAATATCCATAATTACTGACTGGAATCAAGTAAACTGAAGTGAGGCTCTCAAGTTTAAGATGTTTATTTTGTGGGTTGTGTATCTGGAATGTATAAGTGAACTGCAAACAAAACTTTTCAAATGCATCATTTCTCTAAAAAAATCACTTTTGAAAGAAGTGATCTTTTATGTCTAGAAAACGTCTCGTAAAACATAAAACCAGCTTTTACCCATCATTTTGCTGCCTGACTTTATACTTAGCAGCAGCTGCCTAGGTTTTTATAAGGTGTTAATAAATCTGCCCATACTATTTTTAAATAATTTGTCAGAGAAATGCTTTCTCATTCCTGCCATGAAGACCAAATCTGTCTGGGAAATACTTGGCTGCTATACAGACAGGCCCTGTAGAAAACCCCTTGATAAAGATAGCTGATTGTGTTGTAACCAAAAATAGTTTCTGCCTGTATTAAGGACACACACTGCATGGAAAATCTGACAGCAAAGAGGTGCTTAACACCTGTGCTTGGTGCTAATCAGAGCCAAGCCAAAAGTAGCTTGGAGCCTGACAGCCTCTCTGCCCCTTCTTCCTCTTCCTCATGTACAAATTTAGGTATAGCTGAATTTCTCTGGGCAATGGGGGTGGGCTAGACATCTCCCACAAAATCTCTTCAGGCCCWGACTTCTATTGCTTTACACTGAGAAGCTGAATTTTCTTAAATGGAAGCAGAGAGAAAGAGAGAGAGAGAGAGAGAAAGGATGGGGGGGTAGCCAAGAAAGCAGAGCACCAAGGATGGCTGATTGCACAAGCAAAATGAGGTTATAACTCAGTACAATGACAACCTCTGCTGCAGTGGGGACARACTCTGGCCGATATGACCGGAAATTAGCTCTGCTTCTCGAAAAGGGCAGATGAGATCTAGGTACCTTTCTCAAAAGTAACTGCTGATTTCATCATGGGTAGCTGAGCTTTCCCTTGGGGTCTGAATTTGAGTCAAAGGACTTTACACCACATCAAGTTCAAGGTGGGAGACTCTGGTAGTGGGTAGGTGAAAAATACATAATACACAGACCTGCAAACAAGCATACCTGCATTTAGTCTAACTGTAGTCTGTTTCTTGAGACAGACGTTTGTAGTCCTAGGACAGAGACTGTAAGAGCAGTTTAATACATTTCTCTTTCCACTAGATGACTCAGTAAGTGCTTAGGTGAAAATTATACCATTAAAACCCACCATTATCAAATGGAGTATTTGCAAGTTAGAATTAAAAATGCAAAAAGGGATGATAAATATATAATTTGGAGAAGGATGGTTCAGAAAGGCCTTGCAGAGACCTGTTCTTGGCCTGCTTTCTCTCAGTGTCTCTGCAAATGCTCCTTTCTATCTGCAGTACCAGGCAGCTACCACATTGAGCCTGAGCACTGCTGATGGACCGGGGGCTCCCCAATGCCCAGCCCTGGGCTCAGAGCCACCACAGCCACTGGGCTGCACAGTCTCACTCAGTCTTCCTGCTCTTCTCGGAACCTTCCACTTCTAGTGAAGGATTCAAAATGCAGCTTGCACTGCTCTTGCTGCAAATGCCCCCTGGGCACGCTTGGCATGATTCTCTCCCCAGACATGAGGGAAGTGGGTTCCGATAGCCCAGAGTGCAGGACTGGCTGTGAGCCACAGACTATTGATCTCGTGTGAGTTACGTGGGAGAAAGGCAGCTCAATAGCCAAGCCCTGTGCAAACCAGAGTGACACAATCTTGCATGTGTTCATAGCATATTTTATCTACTTATCTCAAAAACCTCTCTACATCTTGCTTACAGCAGTGGAAATGGATATCACTCTCACTCCCAGCTTTACCAAGGGGCCAGCGAAGGCTTCAGTGCATTTATGGACTGAACTGCAATTTACACAGGTGTAAAAAATGTCATCCTTGGCATCAATGGCTTCCTACTGAAAAAGGAGTATTGCAGCTAATGTGAGTATCCAACAGACATGCACAAGGGCCAAACAAATGTGCCACTCCCTTGGGCTCACAGTATCTGCCTCTGCATTTTCCATACTCAGGGCCTGATCTTGCTTCCATTAAGAAGCATGGAAACACTCCAAGTGCTTTTGGTGGGAGCAAATGCCTGCCTCTATACACTCCAGACCCCTGGGGTGTATATATTGTAGAATGTATTCAAGCTACGTGCCTGTATGTATTTTCTATGCAGTTTCAGTTTTTATAAACTTCTGGAGTTTGCAGTTTTGTCAGCAATGACAATGACAAGTCGCATTCCAACTGCTGTGTTCCCAGTTCTTATTCTAAAGAAATGTCACTTCCCAATGAAAAAACTGTTCTGCTGAAAAATTCTTCACTAATTCTGTCTTTTGGGCTAGCTGAAAGGCTCATCTTGCTTTCAGATGCCCTGCACACTTAGGAGATACCGGATCAAGACATCTGATACTGTGGTGATTACATGCTTCTTCAGTCCATCTTCTGCAGGCATTAAAGGGCACCGCTGTGGGTCCCCATTTCAGCTGGAGAGGGATGACAAACTGTGTCTGATCGTTTGTTCCTGCTCATCCTGCACAGACAGCAGTAGTAGTTGAGGCTTCCAGATCCTTTTCTGTCTGTTTTTTTGGGACAGAAGTTAGCAACCTTTGGAAGGTCTTCTAACACAGAGTACTCAGCCCTGCAAATGTCGTCAATATAAAAAGCAAACACCCACAAGTAACCTTCAAAGTTTCATGGGAAATTCAAATGGCTTCTTCTAGACTTGCATATATTCTTGATTTTGGCTTCTTCTACTCGTGCTATGCACTCCTCCATGCATTTCCCATCTTTGGATGCTAATATAGAGCACATTTTCCCTATTTAGCTCTTCCTTGATTCTTGTTGGCATCATGTCTGTGGCAAAAGGAGAAGGAAAACAGCTGCTTTGGGAGAAAATACTTGTTTGTAAAACAAACTTTTCTTTAAATTTATGTGAAAACAGTCAAAACCCTTATTTTTTTCTTTTTTTTTTTTTTTAGGTAGACATGTCTGCAGGAAGAACATCTTTCATGACCGTTTAAGTTTTATGAAGCAATGGTCATGTTTTAATGGAGCTTATATAATACAAATGAAGTAGAACAGCATGTCTTAAAGTGTGTTTAGAGTATTAGAACTACCTGTGTGTTTCATGTGTATAGAACCAATTGGTTTCCGCTATGATGCTGGAATCTTAAATATGAAAGAAAAACATTCTTCAAATTAATTACCTTGTTTGTAATTGAAAAATGTTACTTAGCTAATATTTCTATTTCAGTCACTGGTTTGCAAAATTCTGATTGGCATCTGTAAGTCGCACAGGGAATAAACGTGACTGGGCACCTTCAAAAAGCGGGCACCAGGAACCTAAGGAGAGAGCAATGTGTACTGAGTAACCACTTGTAAATCTCACCCAGTAAAAAGAGGTTTTGGAGACACACGTATACCAAGACTAAACGCAGTAGATGTTAAAAGACCACACATCTGGGAACAAACAAAATTAGAAAAAGACCTGCAACAACCATCACCAAGTATAAAATCAAACAGAAAGAATTCAAAGTAGCTTTGCTGTTTTTTTTCTCGATGGCTACAAGAATATATCATTGAAGTCAACACCGATGATTGAAATGTTCTGCCATATCCTTTGATGCAAGCTGATACAGACTAGATCTGGAATATTTTTAGGAGGAAATTATGTCCCAGGAGTTGCAGGTGTTCTTTTACTTCCTACAATTTCACCAAAAATTGCAACACCCTTTTGTATCAGTTTCAGATGAGGGTCGTGCTGGTAGAAATAAAAAGGAAACACCAAATGCACAGGCATATGAGCACCTTTCTTCCCAGGACTGGAAAACACTCTGGAATTGTCATGGCTTTAGCTCCTGCAGAAAGCTAATGGACTGATATCAGAGCTCTTTGTAGAAGACACAGGCAAGAAAGAGATCATGAATTAGTATCACTTCAGCCTTCCCTGCACTTTCGTCTTTACCAATGTTTCTTGATGCCAAGCCAAGGGGGTGGTGGTGGTGAAGGGGTGGGAAGTGGGGTCTTTTCAGGGGAGTGAAGGGGACAGCAAGTTCTTAATTCAGTTAACGATTGCAGGAAGTGGTTTGTCAGTTTGGAGGTAGTCCCTGCTCAAAGCCAGTGCCCTTCTCAGAAATTAACTTGCAGTTCTCTAAAGATAGATTGCGCAAAACACCAGGGGGCCCTCGGGAACCTGCAGCCACAATTCCCCAGACAAGGAGCTCCAGAGAAGCGGTGAAATGCCCCCCTTCCTGCAGCTGCTCTGTGGACTAAACCAACACTCAGTGGAGCGGGTCTCTTATGCAAGTTCTCAGGTTTCATATCCGCAGTGACCAAGTTTTGTTAAAAATATGACAGCTGCTCCTGTCATTTTCTTTCTATGTAATTTTAACCGTTGCTTCAAACTGCACATGCATTTTCTGCCTTTCAACGATGGCAAAGGAGATTTGCATAAAGCAAAGGACTTACCAGAAGTTGCCAGCTCTGGCACTGAAGGAAAAGGTCCCCTTGGCACACCTCGTGGATAAAAGATTTCACAAACTACAGTGAGTAAGTGATATCTGAGGTGATGTTCAGAGTGGTCTATTCAAGCTATTTGACAAAGTAGGATTTGGTTGGGTGTAATTGCAACAAAACAGGAAATTGATGGACTTCAAGGAATAACGCCCAGGTTGCCTTGAGCAACAGCGAGGATCTGATCAATGTAACTATAGAGTATCAGGATGTCTCCTCCACATTCCCAGGAACTGTACAATAAGTSCTTTCACCAGAGCCTCTAACATCTAACATGCTCTGTGAGAGCATTTTATTCACTCTTAAGGAGTCACTTGAGCTAATCCATCTGAATGACCACATTTTGCACTGGTGTAAATCTAGATTTACATGCATCATCTGAACTGATGTCAACACATTGATTCAGAGTTTAGCATCCTTGCAGCTGGAGAACAGAATCTTTGCATTACTTTCTACCCAAAGCTTTCTCGGTTAGTTTTTACTCCTTCTGCTAACCAAAACTGGCGCAASAGTGAAATGAGTGCTCCATAGAACTCAGTCTCCCACCCATGGCAGAAGTAACTACTTCATGAGAAGAGACCCTAGAGTAGATCCATCTTGGTCCATAACTGCAGGCCAGACATGGCCACGCATCATGCAACACAAGTGTTACAAAGAGCATTATGGTTCAGTTTCCATCCCAATTCTCACCTCAACAAACATATATCTGTCCTGAGTCCCAAGACCAAGAGGCTGGCTGTCCCTTCCTCAGTATTGGTGGTTGTATCTCAAGAGAGAAACAAGTCAGTCAATCATGATCCTGTCACTGTGTCTCTACGGAGTGACGTCAGCAGTGGCAGGTTGCTTGTTATTTTCTCCCACAGAACTTTTACACTATTGTAGGCCAAACACTTCAGGCAAAAACAAAGCAGCTTTCTGCTTTTACTGCTTTGGCATCTCTTTTTGTTTGCTTTTTAGGTCTTTGGGATTTTTGTTTTTACCAATAATGCATTAAAGGCTATATGGCAGAGAGAGATGGGCTTCTTTTCAGGTGTTTTATAGAGAGAGTGACAAAGAATGGCACTAACCCTTCCTAACAGACCTCAAAACAGAGCTTGTTTGTGAGCGGTTGCTTGGTCTTACCTCCCATGGCAGCAGCTCTGTGATCATTCCCCTTTTCCTCACACCTGATAAGGCTGGTAGAAGCAGAGGCAGGAACCCACATGCTCCATACAGCAAAGAAATAGAGAATGTGCAGAAAAAGGTGTGAAAAAAGTGTACAACAGAAATCAATTCACTTTGGAGTGGATGTTCCAGAGCAAATGATGATGGTTAAGTCAGTGGTCAACCACCTTACTAAACCAGCTTTTCTCCATGGGAAGCAGATATCACCATGCCCTCTCCTGGTCTGTGGCACCTCTACAGCTCATCTGAAAATGTTCCTCATTTCATCTCTCTTCCTGAAGCATTTACCCTTAGCTTAAAGTGCCCTCCTTGTTTGATGGTCCTTTCCTCTGCCTCCTCTTGTTTCCTTGTCAACCAGCAACATCGGCAAAGAAACCTTTTAGGGATCTACAGAAGACACCAGCTCTAGTGAAAAAAGCTCGAAGAGGGGATTAATATCTTAATTGGATTCCCAGCACCAGGTGCTTCTCATGCCTTGACTGGTCTCCCCAGCTGCATCTCCCAGCACAGGAGCTTGTTCCAGCCTGGGGAAAGAAAGTGGTTTGAAATGGTGCTGGCGTACACAGGACCCAAATCATCTAGGTAGATTGTTTGTGGTAGCAGCACACCACACTGTCACTGTGATCCCTTCCATTCCCTCGAATGGTACTCAAAGACTCTACACTTGTGAGTAAGTGCTCCAAAGACTCACAGACACAGCACATGATGCAGCTGGCAGATGTGGCCTTGAATCATTTGCTACAAAAGCCTCCCCATGTACCTCCTGCATCCTTTTAATTGAAAACAATAGCTTTCAGGAGAACTCATAAGACGGTCATGTGTTGTCCCACAGGGAACAGGAGTCTGTCGTGCTCCCCAGTGAATAAATTAGGCTCACRAATGAGTAGGCTCTGTCTTTCCAGCTTCCAGTTTCTCAGTCATGGCTCGTTCTTGTGTTCCTCGTTTACGTAGTATTCCCACACTGGGCCCTCTTGTGTAATTTAGACTGAGATTTTCTCCCTTTTCTTTTCCCTCCCTCCCCTCCGCCCCCCGCATCCTCCGTACAACAGAGCTGGCCACACAGCAACAGAGGAAATGAACAACATCTGGTGAGATTGATTCCTCGTTCTGGTAAGCAGTGTAAGCTAACAGCTGTGTCAGGCATTTCATCCAGCTCTGGAATAGAAAAGAAATCAATCACGCATTCCCCTTTACCACACCTCCTCGTTCTGGCGCCTGCAGTGGTTCTGCAAGATAATTGCCGGGTTAACTTTCCTGAAAATATACTAGAATCCCACCCTTTGTACAGAAGACATTCCTTGATGCAAATGTAATCATTCTTTTAAAATACAGGAGACTGTAAAGTGAAAAAAAAAAGGAGCAGAGAACTTAAGCACATGCCCACCTTAAATAAAGTTGCTCATTGGATTACATAAAACAGTGCATGAGTTTACATGTTGGTTTTAAAAAACACTGTTTTCTTATTCTGTGCTTTTAGATGCCTAATCACTATTATATCCTATGACTTTTGGTAGTACCTATGCACTTAGAAAAGCTGTTTTCAGGTACAGACATGAGTTGTACCGTCATGCCCAATGATGCCATAATGGTCACATCATATCTTGTTGGATTGAAACCTTTCTGCTGACCACTCTGGAAATCAGAGCACGGGGACAGAAGAGATCCAAGGCAGTACCAGCCACCAGCAGTAGACGTAGCAGGAGAAGGGCAATTTTCTTATAACTTATGGGTCTCTGAGCCAGCTTTGGAGTTAAGGATTAATCTCTTCTTCCAAGTGTTTCRTCTGACACTGCCAAGAAGCTGCCATCTATCTCCAGTTGCCTGGGCAGTTTCAGTGATGTGGGCATTGGACCACTAAGAATTCATCAAAGATCCCCCAATAAGTCTTCAGTAATAATTGCTGACCAACAAGCTCTGCTGTGACCAGAGAAAGCACAGCACAGCTCAGGAAGGAGGATTCAAAGATAGTTTTCAGGAGAATCTGGAACAGCCGAGCATTGGGCAACACACCCTGTTTGTCTCACAGCTGCACAAGCTCATAGTCTCACAGATAAGGCAGCTGCAAAGAGCCAAAAGAAGGGACCATCTTCATCTGTCCCTTGGGGTGCTGTTCACAGGCATGCTGGCTTTGACACTGTTTCTCTGGGATTCTGGCAAAAAGTATGGCCACAGAAGTCTAGAAAAAGCAGTTCATTTGTCATCAGTCTGGACAGGTATTTGGTCTATAATCATAGCCAACACTTGGCCCCCTCTGGCAGATTGTGCAGGCTGCATGCTGGACTTTTCCACAGATTTGAGTAGCCTGTGTTCTTGCTATCCAACTGCTTTCATAACAGCTCTTCAGAGTAGTGATACCCACCTCCAGGTCTCCAGAGATATTTCCTGAAGGCCCTATAGGACTACTCACAGCCACGAGTAAAGGAAAAGGAAAGCATGATGCTGAGGAGGATGGCGATGTATGGCAGTGCATGTGACACAGTTTTGCTAACACTGGAAATGGCTAAAAAGAAAATAAAAACACTTTGGGGTTTTTTTAGCCTCAAGGTGTCTCACATCACAGGTGTCTCATGCCCATAGTGAATTTTCCAGCATCTCTGCACTGACAATCATCCTGAAAATCTGAGCAGTATTGAGCACAAAATCCGTATGAAGTAAAAGGAAGGACAAACTGGATCTTCCTTGTTGTCAGCTATATTCACATATAAAAAAGTCCTCTTCTCAAATCAATGGGATTCACTATTACAAAGTGGAATAAAGAATTTGGAAGCAGAGGGAGAAAACAACCTAAGAGAAAGTGGAAAGCAGCCAAAAAAAGCTATATGTAATCAAGAGAAGCAAGCTACAGTGCTAGGGGTTTGCTTGGGGTTGAAGATTTTCCAATAAGCAATGCAACAGAACAGATTTATGATTTCACCATAAAGTTGCATGATACCATTTAATGAATTAAACATTCGCATACAGGTTCAGAGAAAATATTACTGACTGGGAGAGCATAAAAGCATTGGGACATTCTTCACGTTTATTACTCATGAAAAGCTAAAGAAAGTAAGCAATCACAATAGCAATGAAACATACTTTTCCACCCACATAGCATCTGATCAAATATTCACAGATGGAATTTATATGGGGGTTATGGTAGTTTTTTTTTAAGCTGCAGTTGTAAGTTAGGTGCTGCTAAAATCCAAATATACATATATATCTTAGGTATTTATAGGAGCCCTATTACCATAATAATTGAGCACTTCACCCCTTTTAATGTATTTATCCTCACACAATCCCTAGAAGGGAGAATGGGCTACCCAGTGCTGAGATGGGAACTAAGGCATAAGGGAGGTTACAGACAATAAATGCCTTAGCTGCCTTCAGTTTGAATATTGTGATGCTTAGAAATTAGGCATTTGGCCGTGTCAGAGCACTTAAAAAAGCCAGAGCTGGACAGCTTCCTAACCAGTCAATAGGAAAGACTTCATGCCCCCTTGGACAGAACAAGAAGAATAATCTAAAATAAAATGAAATTTCCTGGAACATTCACATTTTGAAACACTGAATAAATAAGAGAGTCCTTCCACCCAACAGAATTCAAGTAAAATGCAGCTGATGAATATACAGATCTAGAAACCAGCTGACTTTTTTAAACTGCTCAAGCATGGTCTTTGCAGATCACAAAGATCCTTTGGGTCCTAAATTCTGTCTAAGTAGCCTCCGTAAAAACTGTAAACCAGGAGCAGCAACAGTCTCATCAAATGGAAGGGCAAAAATTCTGTGATTACAATTTTGCTCTGTTGGCTTCAGTCCCACACCATCACACCAGTGCCCTCATCCCACCAGCACTCAGCTGTGCAGGGAATGGCTCCCCTGTGTTACTACCCAAGTGTTTTCCACTCTGATGCCCAACCTGAACAGGTCCCTGATGAAATACATTTATAGAAATAGCAAGATTGATATTTCTGAGGTTACTGAGCAGGAGCAAATAACTCTCCTTTTGAAGCTTCCAAAACCCTGCTCTTTGTTTGGACACGTGTCACTGGCATTACATCTCTTGTAAGCATGTGTGATTATGACAGTGAGGCAGAGAAGTCTTGCATACTGTGGGCTGGTTTTTAGAGTATAATTCATCAAATAAATGAGGTTGAGTATATGTTTGAGACCCAGGATTTTTCCCATTCTCCATCTCTAAAGATGAGCTCAGAAATGCTCAGTCTGCAACATTTAAAAATATGTGCTGGTTTTGGCTGGGGTTAATTTTCTTCACAGTAAATGGTGGTTTTTGGAGTTGAGTTGGACAGTGTTGATAGCACAGGGATGTTTTGTTACTGCTTATAAACAGTCAAGGTCTTTCTTGCTCCTCACCTCACCCCACTAGCAAGGAGGCTGAGGGTGCACAAGCAGTTGGGAGGGGTCTCAGTCAGGACAGCCGACCCCAATTGATCCAAGGGACATTCCACACCATATAGCATCATGTTCAGCACATAAATCTGGGGAAGAAGAAGGGGGACATTTGGAGTGATGTCATTTTGTCTTCCCAAGTCACCGTTGCAAGTGATGGAGCCCTGCTTCCCCGGACATGCTGAACACCTGCCTGCCCATGGGAAGTAGTGAATCGATTCCTTGTTTTGCTTTGCTGGCATGCACAGCTTTTGTTTAGCCTTCAAATTGTCTTTATTTCAACTGCAAGTTTTCTTCCTTTTACTCTTTCGATTATCTCCCCCATCCCACCCAGAGACAGTGAGTGGTTGGCTCTGTGAGGCTGAGTTGCTGGCTGGGGTGAAACTGTGACAGAAGAATAAACATGTTACCTAAATCCACTCTGACAAAAATTAAAGTATATGTATCTCCATGAACAGCTAAACCCCATCTAGTTCCTAGTTACCAAATGGAAAGGAAGTTGTATAGCAAAATCATCAGAGCACAAAGGCATCTGGCTTGAGTACTGCCTTCATTCCTCCCAAAACCCACAAAGGCATCTTGTTTGATCACTGGTGGCCATGGAACACAGAGGAGGAAGCACATCACTACATGCCATGGGCTGTTGCTGAACTCAGCAGCAGGTGACATTGGCCATCTCATCCTTCAGATTGTCACTTCTGCAGGACACTGTGCCAGAGACTGCCTGGCCTTCTCCAGCACCCTGAGCCCAGCAGAAGCCTGGGCCTAGGGGTGTTCACTCATGGCAACTAGCAGGTTAAACAGAGACAGTTAGAGGAAGTGCTTCCCTCAACTACCTGTTTTGTTCCCTAGAGATCATGGAACTGCAGAAGTTACAGTCAAACTTCGTGTGTGTGTTGCAGTTCCCAAACCA
The DNA here is from genome assembly GCA_018881555.1 of Amblyornis subalaris. Classification (NCBI taxonomy): domain Eukaryota; kingdom Metazoa; phylum Chordata; class Aves; order Passeriformes; family Ptilonorhynchidae; genus Amblyornis; species Amblyornis subalaris. The sequence goes on along the minus strand of JACAXG010000017.1, from coordinate 3,523,569 downwards.
TCTCCAATCATCTACAATCTGGGTGATTTTAACAGAGCAGATGCAAATGGCTGTAGTCCAAAAGTTACTTCACATGCAACTCAGCTTCCAGGAAAACGAAAGGCTGCAACCTTTGGGAGAAGAGGGGAAGGAAGTACTGGGGAAGGCAATTAACTCTGCCATCTATGTTTTATCTTCCTGTTCTTATGAATCAACATCCTTAGGAAAAAATCCACTTGGAACTTTGAACTGTCCTACTAAAAACAYGCCATGTGTTATTTTTTCAGCAATGTGTCTAAGCACATTATTGGTGTCCTCTTAGTTGTTACTTTAATTTTTAAAAACATTTCATTTGAAATGAGTAAAGAAGAAAAACCTCAGGCTCTTTTTTTGGGGGGGTTCATTGTTTCTAGACTGAAGTTGTAATATATAAAAATCACTTCAGCTGGTTTTTGTCATTACTAGAAATAAAATAATGACTTAATGATTTACTATCACATGGCATTCAGATTACAAAAGCAGCACTATATAAAAACCAATACAGCACATATTAAATGGATTAAAATTGAACTAGATTTCTAATAGTAACTGTATGATGTGGTTACTTGAAATAGCTGAGGATTAGACTCAATGACCCAGGAGGTCTCTTCCAGAGTTATACTCCTAAAAAGCAATTGTTAATAGGAAATCATCATCAAAGGGGGGTATTTTCTGTGGGCCCTACAGAGATCTCCTTTTGTCAAAACTTATTCAACATCTTTAGCCAGGATGGTGAAGTTTTCAGAGGACACAAATGCTTGGAGAACACTAAACAATAATGGGAATGGGTCAATTGTCCTCAAAGCTTGGTGAACACCGTTATTCTGAACATTACCCTGCAGTGAAATACACTATTTCTACATCTCAGAGAGTCACTCTAAGAGCATATTCAAAAGTAGGGACTCCCAAAATCCCTGTATACTGTCCAGTAAAACAGCAGATACAATGCTTGGATATACAAAGAGCATGTTGTGCCAAATGGAATGTTGTTATTACCTCTGCATACAGTGCTGGTGAGTCCATTACTCAAATAACAGTCCAAGGAGGTAGCTGAATTACTGGAAGGGGATCAGAAAAAAGCTACAGCAATGATTCTATGTCTGGAAATTCTGCCTTAAAACAAAAGACGTAAGACGCTCAGCCTCTTTAACTTCTCTTCGAAAAAATTGAGAAGCAATGAAATCACAGTCTGTATTTGGGACTGGAAAATATTTCTGACAATAAAAAGTTGCTCGATTTAGCAGACAAAAGGCATGCAATGTCTGACCAGCTAGAGTTTGAAATCACACAGGTGAGATAAAATATACATTTTATATATACTGAGTTCAGATAATCACTGAAATAACTTGCCAATAACTCACCAAGGAAAGCAGTAGACTTCCAAACCTCGTGACATCTGAAAGGACAGTTATCTTCCATAGTGCCATGGCCTAGCTGAAGCAAGTATTCACCTTGATATGGGGATGACTAAGGCCCTTGCTGAGAAGAAAGCAGCATGGGAGATCAAAGCCTCTTTACTAACTTTAAAACCCGTGAAGAAAGGTAATCTGCCCACTTTATGAACCATCCCATACAGCCTCATGGTCATCACGTAGAATGTCTCAGGAACGTCTCCATCCAAAAAACCTTTTTATTTTGACTTCGGCCAGCCAGCTATTAGGCCTTTATTCTTTCTAAACCTTTCTATTCTCTGAGTATGTTTTCATATCTTCTTTTAATCCAATGATTCCTTCTTGCCTTCCCATAAAGTTGTCATTTCCTTCAGATGCTCAGACTGATGAAAGAGCCATACTGAAATAAAAACTAAATGAGGTGAAAATATATCCCATAAAAACCCCCATTAAGGACTTTATGGAGAGATTTCCTACTCCTCTGGCTCAGATAGCCATATTTTATTCCTTCTAGGAAACAGAAAACCCTTAATCCCAGAAGAATGCAGCCAGAATCAAAGAGCAAGAGGAGGCATTAAGTTGCAAGAGGAGGGGGGAAAGAAAGAAGAATTTTATAGTCAGCCCTTCAACACAATGTGAATGAATGGGCTATCACCAGAGCTACTGCGGAGCACAGGCAAAGAGCAGAGAAAAATATGATAAACTGGAAATCTACACAAAGTCCACGGTCAGATAGCACTGGGTTAACATCGTGCAATAGGCTGTTGAGTGCTTAATGAGCCAGACRCTGTTAGGAAAAATGTCTATTAGAGGAAAAGAGCAGAGCGAGAAGAAAGGCATGAAATGCTTGTGTATGGCCATGATTAATTAAGAAATTGAGAGAAACAGTAAATTTGATAGCTTCTCATCCCTTACACAAGAAACTGATTCTTCTTCAGAGCAAAATGTATTCTGTCCCCAACCAGCTCTCAGGTTACTGCTTCCCCTGCCTGATTTGTTCATTTGTTTGTTCTGTGTGTGTGTGTGTGTGTGTGTGTGTGTGTGTGTGTGAGTGGGTAGGTGTTTATTCTTTTGTATTGCCAGTTGGTCAGTGGTCACACAAGACCAGCAACAAAGCAATATAACATCCCAGGTTATGGAAAGCTGGTATTTTATGAAAGGTGGCTGGTATAAATACCACATCCTTTTTTCAGTCTGGCCAAGCAGTTACATGGTTTCGTGCATTATTTAATTTCCATTTTTGATCAGGGTATCCTATGTGTTTTGGTTTTTATTGTTAAACATTCGTTCACATTACATAAGTAAAGTTTTTTCACTTACAGGTTTCTAATCTTCTCAATTTAGTAACAGACAGAGAGGTTAAACCTGTATTTACATTTCAGTGAATCAACATGACATTAAATTATAGATACAGATTTTCCTGGACATTTTCATACATTTCTGGAAAAAACCCTGCCAGAACCTCTAGCACCTTCTGCTCAAGCCGAGTCAGGGATTGAGCAATTCAACATCACTCAGGATTTGGGCTAGTATCATTTCAATTATTTTTCCCTAAAAAGGAGTCCTCATTATTTTTGCAATTTTTCTTGTCTTAATTGTTGTCAAATTGCTTCTAAGAGATGAACACATGGAATTCATCGAGCATACAACAAAACCCACATTCAATTAGATATTGACGGTCTCGAGGGATAACAGCAATAAAATGTGGCCAAGGGGAAAAACAGTTCATGAGTCCTGGTACAGTGGCCCAAGCGCTGTGGGCAGAGGGGAATGTTGCATAACCAAAACAACAATGAGGCGAGCATGGGGAACCACATTGTCTTCTCCACACCCTGCCACCACAGCACTGTTCCTGGAACCAGCCCTTCTGCTTGTGAGAAAGCCTCTTTGAAAATCAAACTCCCAAATTTTCAAATCACTTTCAGCCATGTGGGCCAAAGATTCATCTGAACAGAGCCTGGCTAGTTCTCGGCCATAAGTACAACATGTTTTCTCACTCTGTCTTCCACATCCACCACACCAGTCAGAGGCCAGCAAAGTGAGATGTCATCTGTTGAGCAGTTCTGTAGGAAACCATGCATTTTGCCATGTTATGGACTACTCCTGAGCAGATCACCATATCATAACTTCTAATATATCCATTCTGTCATCCATCTTTGGCTGTTTATCCAGTCTGTTATTTGTCTGGACTCTATCCAGTCAAAGAAGAAGGATTCATCTTTGCGTAACTCATCCACCCCGGCAGAGGTGTCTCAGGTTGATGCCTATCTTGCTCTATTGATGATATATGCAATGAATGTGCCATGCTAGGTGGACTGAATTCCATCCATACTTGTGACTTCAGAAGGCAGTTTTCAATGGATGTGACAGTAAGCTTATTGAAATCCAATTTATTGACTTAATTTGGCTTTGAACCAGAGCGAACATGAGCTAAGAGCATGAAGAAGGATGCTTATTCTTTGTGAGACTTGTATCCTTCCCTGCCTTCATTGGTTATGGAAGTGGTCTAAAGTTGCTAGACTCCCAAATGAGACACTTCATTTGAATAGCTGAAACGAGGTGGCCTAAATCTCTGCTTTCCTGATGTTCTCTGCAGTTATTTCTTTGTGGCACCTGGATCTGTCATATGTACAAATCCTACAGAACACATCCCGATCACAGTCCCAAACCTTTGCCTGCTTTTGCACAGATACATTCTCCCACCAAAAGCTGAAATAGCACAGGCAACCATCAGGAGTGTCACTCAAACCCACACCTTAAAGCTCCAAGTGTATTTTCTTCTTTATTCTCCTGCTTCAACTCACATTTAATCCTTTCCTCTCCTCTGACATTTTCTAAGTCTATACGTCATGAAGTTCCCACATCATGCTCCTTCCCGCTCTCTCCTTTACCATGCCTATAGGAGTTTACATTAAAGATTTCAGGCCTGTTGTACTGTGGTCTGAGCCACAAGAGAGACATAAGTCATGATCTGTATAAAATGCTCTCCTTTCCTGGAATTCACTCGCACTTTCTGCATTTGTTTGCAGAGAATCTTCTTTGGGAAAACATAAATAATTTCCCTTTCGTCCATACTGGCTTTGTACCATGGTTGATAAAACCTACTAATTTCCTTTCTTCCCTTTCATGACACACCACATCTGAACCAAAGCAATTTGCACCAAAGGAAAGGTCTGTTTTTGAAACAGCTAAGTGTTTCTGCCAGTATTCATTACTTGCTTTATTAATTCACGAACAGGATGACTTCATTCTCTGGGTGTTTTGGGGTACTTTTTTTGGTCTGCTTTGGGGTTGAAAGCATGGTCTAATTACAAGCAATGATAAGTTCCACCCAAAAATGTCTTTTCTCAGAGGTTTCTGTGACCAGACCTGGTCTTTGGGAGTTTTGCATATGTCTACCATGGCTCCAACGTTCATCTCCAAAATATATGACTCATCTGGAACTGTCATCCACCGGAAAAGAATTTTACATTCCCATATACTTTAACACAGGTTGTACAGGATGAGGATATACTGTTCACTGACATGATTTCACACATCTCTCCACTGTGCAGCCTGCGTGGATCCAAGTCATAAAGCTGAAAGACTTCAAGGATATTTCCCTGAAGGATGTGTGTGAGTGAAATTCATTTCCCTGCTGCAGACTCATCTTTGGAATCAGCAATGCCTTCGCATCCTGTTTCCCAGAGGCAGACTATGGCCTCTCCACCATCCCACTCCACAAACCTGAGACATTGCCAAGGATATCTGCAGCCAAAGGAGGGGAATGCAGTTTCCTACCACAAGAAACAGAGCTGCCAGTGCAGATGTTTAATGTGTACTCTTCTCTGCAGATCTGTGCTAAATAGGGAAGCACAACCCAGTTCACACGGAAGAACTGATGTGAACCTTCATCCACAACTGGTCTGAAAAGCATGGGGAAATGTGGGCCAGAAGCAAATACCCTGGCACGGGACACAGCTTTGTGTTACTCCACTGCTAACATTGCTTACTACTTACACCACACTGCACAAGCCACTTCAAGGAGTGCCTTAAAACTAATGCTAAAACATTACAGAACAAGAATGACGTGGGAGATATAATTTAACCATGCACTAGAGCAGCTTCATTCCACAGTCAGAGATACAAGACACCACCAGTGGTTTGCTCACGCATGCAAGTTACCAGCAACACCTTCTACAGCCAGGCTAGGGCCCAAATTCCTGGGATGTGTTCCACAGTTTGGTCTCTTCCTCTGTAAAAGCAATCATAGAGGTAAGCATTGCTCACACTGTTTGCAGCCAATATTCCTGTATTTCAATTTAAATTCACTCACTGAGATGCATGACTGCTTCTTTTGGTCATGCACTGTGTCTGTGAGTTCATGTGACACCAGTAAATTATAAAGCAACACTTTCTAGGCTGCTGTGACATTCATCTGTTTGATGAGTTCAAAAAACCTCTGTTCATTTGTTCATGAAAATCTCAGTTTGGGGCTCCACACTCCTGGTCACAGGATATAATTACTCACAAAAAAAGCACATCAAGAAGACATGAAGAGCCCAGACTTATCTCTAGTTTAGCAAATCAGTTAGAAATGGAGCTTTTTTCTTTCCAGGTGTCCAAATCATATGCTTTCACCTTTTCTACATATCCAGAGTCTCATACCATGAGACAACTTCTCTGAGAATATTAGCTAACACRTTAGATTATATGTGGATATAGCTGAGACCAACACCTGTTGCCTTCTGTACAGAGTTCAGACCTTAAAAACAAGGAACAAATGTCATAAAGCATCCCAGCTAAACTCACTGAAGGTTCATTTCTTAGACACTTTATAACCATTGAAGCAAATTTTCTGAAGCATACAAAAATCTACATATTAAGATCTGCTGTCAACAAACAAGTGTTTTTAGAAATCCTTGCAATCTGGGCTTGCGTAATCACTCTTTCTTGCAGAGCAGATACTTCATTCATAATCCAGTGCCTGCTCATGCTGAGGAAACAGCACTTCTTCAGGTATCTCATTATTTTTTGTTAATTTTGCATCACACATCAACTTTTAGAGACTGATCCTTCACTATCACATCCTGCTGACTACCATTATACACAGAGAGAGTAGATGTAAAACTGTTCTGAAGCATAGAAATTGTCCTTCTGCATAGAATATGTCCTTCTGCCGTCATACCCCATCCCTTTCCCACCAGCACTGGATGCAAACCACCACCCAAATAATTAATACGCTTGCCTCCCTTTGGGTTGACTGATAAAATGGAATCAGACAAATGAATTTTTGGTCCCCACTGATCTTTGAGTACCCTGTGTTATGACAGGGTGTGAGATGACATGTCAGATAATGTATAGTGTCACACTCCCCAACTATTTGATGCCATTTAATGTAATGCATCCTGGCATGCCGTGATGGGATGACACAAAATGAGAAAGAAGCCAAACTGGAAATACCAATTACCCACTCTTAACCCTGAGGCAATAGGGGGAAAATACGCCTGTGTCTGGGTGACCCTTGCTCTGCTTATTGCCTAAGCTTCATCATTCAGGGAGTTTGTTTCGGGTAGTCCGAGGTCCGAGGTCATTACTAACCATTCAGATGGTCAAAGTGTCTGTAACCCTCCACTTCATCGGAAATCCAGGAGAAGCAGCAGAGAAATCAACTGAAAAAAAATTGTAAATCGCGGTTCCCAGAGTGTCAAGTTGAGCTGATATTTTGTGTCTAATGAGCTGCAAAGCCACAGGGTATAAGGAATAAAGAAAAGGCAGGAGAGAGCAGGGAGAAGGGAAAGTGTGCTGGCAGGCAGGCTGAGTCGAAGATCAGGCTTGCATCCAAAGACTGCAGAGACAGACAGGGTCGAGGCTTGTGAGCTGTCTAGCAGAGTGGAAACAAGCAGGACGTAGGAATAACGCACCCTGTTCTGCTGCAGGTCAGCCCTGGAGAAGGTTGCTCTGCCAGCCTACCCTGAGAAGCTCACTGTCACCTCTCCCTCCATCTGAAACCAACTCTCTGATCTACCAATAACCTGCTTGGGTATTTGCTGCCTAAACTGGTTTCCTCAAAAGATCTGAGTCAGAGCATTGCCTCCTGTTTGACCCCTTGAGCTCTGAATGAGGGTACACTGTCACACGTGGGAATGTTGGCGGAGTGGAGGGAAAGCCAATCACCCAGCACAGAGGCAGAGGTGATCCTGTGGGATCCCACGTCTCTCTGCTGCACCAGAACAACACCTGTGGCCAGCATGAATTAAAGTGACAAAATACTCCTGGCTAGTGGCACAAATAGGGTAATACAGAGTGATATTTTCGTTATAGCTCAGCTTAATATCACAGACAAGGCAGAAGTCAACAAGGTTACAGAAGTTTTCCTTCTCAAAATCACCTTCCAACTTCACATATTCTTGCACCCTCACTGCACAGCTCTAAAACCCACAATTTCCATCCACTTGTCTAGACCCCAAATTTCAAATACATCACACCAGGAATGAGTTCAAATCAAGGAGACAGCTTCCACTTGACCCAAATCTAGCACACCCTGTTTCATAACTCTGTGTGAGGCTGTGCTGTCCAAATAGTCCTCTGCCAATCTCAGTGGCCTGTCCTTTCTCGTCTCAGCAGTCTTTTTGCCCCCATAACCAGTTCACGTAACCCTCCCAATAACTGTGCAGCCCCATTGCCTGCTTCTTCAATCTTCAGCATGAATATCTACATAGGGTTGCATATGCATTGCCATTATTTGCTCATCATTTTCCCAAAACCCATTAGGATGGGTTGAGTGAAGACACTTGTTTCTTCGCATTTTTAAATGGGATTAAAGGAAGTCAAACATTTTGGTGTGATACAAAATACTTATTATACAAATGCTGCCCTTAACATGTTCTTTGTTGAAACTTCTAAAATAAAATTCGTATTTGTGAGCTTATTCATAATATTCTTTAAAAAAAAAACAAAAACAAAACAAACACAAAACAAACAAATAAATAAAGAAATCCCCACCACAATTCAAACCAAAATTACACCCCCATGAATAATGTCATAAATATACAAGACATGAATTCGAAATATCTGTCAGAGCCTGCCTTGGTCTGTTCCCACTCAGACTTGCAGCACTCTAGAAACAAACTGACAGTATATTTTCATTAATTTCTTCCATGATTGATGAAATATTATCCCAGATATTGCAAAATATTTTAGTAATATTCTAAGAAAGATGGGGAAATGCTTCAGAGCACAATGAGCACATCTTCTTATATTAATTAACAGCTAGCAACTACGAGTATGATATGACAGCTCATAGCTACACTGGACTTACATAAAGACTAATTCCACATTGTTCAGAAAATTGGGAGATTCCTTATGACAAAGCCGACAGAAATACAGATTTCTCAAAAGAGGAATTAATTTTGTAGGGTTATTTACTGTAGTTTATTTTATCTACTTTATTTAACTTCTTTTTTTAAACATAAGTTCCCTGTTTGTAAAAGAGAAAAAGCCCAGTCAGTCTCCAACAGAGTGGCAAAACTGAACAAATTGCAAAATCATACAGTGTAATTGCCAGAAGAAAAGTGCTAAAAGGATGCAATCAAATTCCAACTGATGGAATACTGAAAAAAATAAACCAAAAAACAAAAATCCAGACACCTGAAACTGTTGTACCAAATCAATATGGCAACTGCAGGGTGTAAGTGAGGTCTCTGTGTGAGGTTCTGAAGAAATGGTTGTGAGCAGGAATTTGGGCATGAAACACTCCAAGTTCAGACAGAAACACAGAATAAGCCCCATGAACAGCTCGCTATAAATAGTATATATAGGTGAAACAAGCCTCATCTACTTTCCCAATGCATGTTTAATGTATTTATGAATATTTCTAGTTCATTTTTTTCTTTTGACTCCAGACCTCCCTGTGTTGTGATCCTTCTACAGTTTAAGTAGCTCACTCTTGTGTTCAGTACTTAGATTTCACGCTTTATAGACTATAAAAAATACAGTTAAACCTTAAATGACAGGCACTATAAGAACAAGAACGGTCATAAAGATTTCACAGGAGCCTCTCAATTGCCTTAATTCCTTACTTTTTTGCAGAAAACCTTTGCATGTTTGAGTCATTCCAATCTCAACAAATTGGTAACTGCAGGTAAGCAAAATGCTTGAACAGTTTGGATAGTGACTAAAATCTCAGTCCCGCCAATGACTACATTTCTGTTGTTAGAGAAGTGCTGGTATTCTGTGAAGCTAAAACTCTGCCATTCAGAGGTCAAGTATAAAAGCAAAGAAAAGGCATTTCCTGGAGAGTTGACGAACCTATGAGCATTACAATATCCCAGAAATTACTCTTATGAGCAATTATGTTTTTCCCTGGAAAACTCTTTTCTCTAATGTTCAGCACTTGATCAGTTGACACAGAAAAGACTCATCAACATCCAGCATGAAAAAATGCACTGAACTCTGCAGGAACACTAACCCAATATCTCCTTCTATTGGTAGAACATTCTGGAAAGGCTTGGATTTCTTTTCAGTCAACCAATATTCCTTGTGGTTTAAATCAGGAGCATCTGTAGATGTCACCCATATACCAGGCATTACAGCTGAAAGGGCCTAAGACACTTGATTAGGAAAATCTAAACCCAAAGTTTGTATTTCTTTCTAACTTGGCTCCTTGAAGAAATAGGGCTTAGATTAATTATATCTTCTGCCAGACAGTCCTTTACCAATAGCTTGAAGATGTCAATCCACATCAATCACATGTGGCAAAGGAATAGCAGCCTCAGAGGTGCTGCATTCCTACAGTTTTTCTGGATACTGGTAACTGATAGTACAAAGGCTTATTACCGACAGCAAGGTCAAAGTGCAGAAATTTATTTTAATACCAAGAATTCACCTCTCATGCCTGCCAATAGACAAACACATTAGAAAGAAGATTTCTGAAGTTCTATTGCTTGTGGTGCTTCTCTCCCTCCATCAGGCAGTAGACAATACATAAAGACCAAGAATCAAACTCTTTGTGTTAACCCAAAGCGGAACATCTTCCTTTACAACTAAATTTTATAAATTGAGGAAAACCAAGATTGAGATTATAAGGCCCTTATTCACAATGACAAGCAGCTGTTAAGACATGACTTTATGCGACATTGCAGCTCATTCACAGCTGACTAAAGGGAATAGTGCATCCTCTGGAAAAAGGTATTACTCAATATTCAATTGAGTGGTGCTAACCCACAAACTACGGCATCACCATCATGAGGTGTATATGGGTATAAATGTAAAGTAGTTCTAAATGAAGTCTTGAGCAGTGTAGCTATCAGACTTAATAACTCCTATATGGAGTGCTATTACCTAGCATTAAAAGGATTTTTATTTCAGTACAGTAAACAACCAGTCTTTACTAGCTAATAATCACTGAAAGAACAAATGTTACAAGGCAAATTAAGAAACAGTAGACACAAAATATTATTCAAGGCAAGATTTCTATAGGTAACCCCACCTGAGTAATTAGCAACACCATCTCTGTCCCTCAGGGTTTCAACAGACAGGGATATACAGGGGTACATGTATAGACAGGGATATACAGGGGTATCATCTCCCTCTGATATTACTTTGAAAAACTAATGACTTGGCCAAGCAATAAACTGATGGAAGTTAAGGGATTCTGAGAAAAGCCAAAAAGAACATTCAATACCCTGCTAAGATTCCCTAATTATAGTCTCCTAAGAGGATGATCTTCCTCACACTTGCAACGGCTTTGGGGAAACAACTTACCTCAATACTCCTTATAGAGATGTATCTGATGACAGGTTTTGTTATTGAATTGTTGTTTTCGTTTTCACTGAAATGTTGGGAGCTAGTCTAGGAAATGATGCTGTAATATTCCAGGAAGAAATTGAAGAAGTAAGGAGTCCTCCTCTTTTCATTCCCTGCAAAGCAACTCACAAATTGTATAACAGAAGATTGAGCCCTGAAGTCCTGGGGACCTGTGGTTAGCCTTGGCAGACATTTTCTCACCTTTCTAAGCAGAGATTTTGGCAGCACTTTGAGAAGTCAGAAAAAGTATTCTGCTTCTCAGTGGACATAAAATGTAATCAGAATATGCCAAGAAAAGCCCGGGAAAAACAGCTGAAAGAAACCATGACCCAGTGGAGCAAAAGTCCAAACAGATCAGCCATGCAGTTTTCTCCACTTTCACTAAGGCACCTGCAGAGGAAAGATTTGTAAGAGAGAGTATGACTGGAAGTTTTCCTATACAATGAACCTCCTGATACACTTAGGAAAAAAATAATTAAATAGGAGTAGAGGATCCTCTGAAGCACACAAAGTTTAGGTGAGAAAGAAGAAAAAAACTCAACATAAAAAGAAAAATCTTATTTTTAAAACCATCCTTTCAGCATAAGCTAAGCASTAGTGTGGAATTTTGTTCTGTTTATTATTTGTACATCAATAGGACAGAGATCTCCAAGATCAAAGTTCCTTGTGTTAGCTTCCTCACACTGTCTTTCTACACAGATATGACAAATATGCGGAGAAAGTAGCGTCATAATTTTCTGCATGAGGAACTAAAAAGAAATTTCAAAACATGCCCCAGGACATTGCAGAAATCACTATCAAGGGGCTCACGATCCCAGCTCTTTGGTCACAGTCACTAGCATATGAGTGCTGATACAGGAATCACCCGACCTAACACATTAACCACATGTTAACCCTCCCTGACTACAACCCACTCTCTTATTCAGTCCTCCAGTGCTTGTAGAAAATGGAAAGTAAAGTACATACAAAGCACTTTAAAACATCTGATTTTTTTAAAATTATGAACATTAAACTCCGAAAAAATAAGAAAACTGCCACTTAATTCTAACAAAACCCGCTTAAGCATGTTCTCAGATGCCTTGATTCCTGACCCTAAGAACTCTGATTTCCTATTGACTATGGGCTCTTTAGGTGCTCACAAGTTATTCCTGCTTACTTGAAACACTTTCGTCCCTTACCTAAAGTCTGAGGGATCTGTCTACCTTTTCCAGATGACTGGTGCCAGTGCAGTGTCTGGACTGGCTGGTCTGAGGAAAGCAAGAAGATTCACACCCTTGAAATACACTTTTCAAAAGGCAATAAAAGATCACTATGAGGACAGCCAAGCACTGGAACAGGCTGCTCTGAGAAGTAGTGCTCCCTCCATCCCTGGAGGATTTGAAAGCCCAATGGGATGAAGCTCCAATCTCACAGCTGACCCTTCTTTGAGTAGGAGGCTGGGCAAAAAATTTTCTGAGGTCCTTTCCAACCTGGATTTATCCCATGATCTCATGATCTAACTGTGCCAAACATATTCTCAGCAGTATTGGAAGTGGATTCTTAATTTAAAGATGTCCCAAATTCTGCAATATGATTCAGTTTAAATTATGTCTCACTGGAAGAAACAGAAATAATAGTATCTCTTCTTTCTACATAGATTTGATACTAAACAAAAACGTCATTTGTGTCATTGACACCAGCAGCGGTGTTTCCAACAGCAGTCAGAAATGCTCAGGTGTATAATTCTAGGAAATCTGATAGCAGTGTGATAAATGAGTTATTGAAACCTGATCTCCTGGCCCATCCTGGATCTTGTGCCTTCTACCTGGAGTAACAACTCACACCACCCAGCAGAGACACTTGAAGCATCATGAACTCTATGCCCTGTGCATGTAGCCAAGCATGATGGTCTCAGATGAAATATGTGGAATTTGCTGAACAAACTTGAACTGCAAAACACATGGGCAGTAGGGGCCCAGCTGCATCTTTTCAATGAGCAGTCAGGGCTGGGCAAGGCAATGGGATACAAACCCATAACAGAAGATAGTATTGGTGTCTTACCCTACTTAAATCGTTTGGGGCAGAGAGACTTTGTCCTTTCCGTATGTTTTTGAAAGATACCTATTATAAAGGGTCCCACATTCTAACTAGGCATATTCATTAATATTCAACACATACACGGAGCACTTAAAAGTCCCTAATCTACAAAATTATTTTTCTTGGTTGCAACCGGAAATTTATATGTTATATTTTTCCGGATGTGGGATATCACTTGACTCTGAAAACTTTGATTCTGTTATGACTGCCTTCCCAAAATTATATGCCCCAGTGGCTTGGCACATTTGAATAATACAGTGTTTGCTGGATAATGTGCTATGAGCTGTGACACAAGAGTTTATAGAATACACTCTGATCGAGTTCATTACTTACACCTTTGGTTGGTGACTTCCAAATTGACTCAAATCCATCCTCACAACTTTGACTTCAGTTTGCTGAAATGTGAAACTATCATCCTTTCCACTGGCACAGTTTAGTCTGATGCTGCTGTAGAATCATTCTACAGCACATTAAAACAGAGAACATGGGCTACTGCTGTGACAACCTTGAGGTTTTACCACTTCACAAAAGCCAGTGGCCCTATCAGGTACTAGTATCACCAAGGACTTGGTGCACACAGTTGAGAAACAGTGGTTTCATTAGTTATCACTGATCAGCTGAATTGTGGAGAGTGTCCAGATGATTGCTTATCTCCAGATATGTGGAAATATAATGCAACTTTAATGCTCTTTATCAAAGTTTAAGATAAAAGACTTGACCTCATTTTCAGGTCAAGAGCATGTGCTCTGAGGGTTGTGGAGAGCTACATCAGCTCAGCCTCTACAGTTCACTGGGTTTAATTGCCACTTCTCTGTTACATGTTTGAGCCCTGTGTATGCTTGATTTAAGCTGATTGACCCCGTTCCCTGAGATCCCCGTGCATTTCAGGGATCTAGACCTCCACAGCTTCCATGATACCTGTGCAAAACCACAAACACCAGCTTTCAGTTTATAAGAACAGCAAAGGAACCTGTAAACATAAAGATACTTGAAGAAAAACCTGGGACATTCCAATAAAATCATGTTGTGCAACTGGTTAAGGCTAATGATGATCTACAGTCAAGAATCTGCAAGAGCGTAACAGCAATTAGAGGCACTGTGCTTTCTGTTCCCCTGAGCGTCAGAAAACACATCAGATACGCAGCAACAGTTATGTAATAGGAAGCAATAATTTCCGGCAATTTCCACATCAGCATATTATATAATGAACACATTGATGTGGAGCAGACCAACGACCAAGCCACAGGAGGATGGAACACTGGCAAGCAGATTTATAACTCTTAAAAAAAAAACTTTAAAAAGCAGAAGAAAAAAGGTATCAGCTCCAATACCATGCCTTTTCAACTAGAAATCTTCCAGGAACCCTACAAACATTGTGCAACACAATTCCACAGAGTCCCAGGAAGGATACTGAACAGGTATAAGAGCCTCTATTTTGATTCTGTGTAAAGTAAAGCGAGAATGAGAAGTTGTAAGGTAAGAGAATGAGACTGCAGGAATTTGGATTCCCATGTCAGTCCCAACAGAAATATACAAGGTGAAATTAGGAAAACTACCTTGGACCAAAATCCAAAGGTATTTTAAAAAATTTAGTTACCCAGAGAAAACTTTAAATACTCTACAGCTGGAGATTATTGCTTTTATGGGAAGTTAGTGTGAAATTTTTCAGGAATCTTTGGAGAATAAAAACCAGCTGGCACCTCTTGAACCTGGCACTGGTGATTAGCCCTGGAAACTATGTGTGTACTTCGTGTTATACATATGCCAATTTGTTACCTTGTGCTTAGATCTCTCTCTGAAAACTAGACTTGTTAATATCGTCTTCTCATGCATTTGCATGTTTAGGAGCTTTTTGGAGCAAAGACAGTCAGCCTACATTTTACTGGATTGGTTGAAAGAGTCCCTTGGGAGGCACTCCTGGAACGGCAAAGGAATCCAAGAAGGTTGGACATTCTTCTAGAAGCAAATTTTGAAGGAGCAGAAATACGCTGTCCACCTGTGCCAAAAGATGAGCCAATGGGGAAGACTGGCCTGGCTGAACAGAGAGTTTTGTCTGAAATGTCAGAAAAAAGGGAGCTTATGGTGTTTGGAAGAAGGGGCAGGCAACTCAGGAGAACTACAAGGATGTCATGAAGTTATGCAGGGAAAAAATTAGAAGGGCCAAAGCCCAATTAGAACTTAATCTGGCTACCGTCGTACAAGACAATAAAAATGTTTATATAAATACATTAACAGAAGAGGGCAAAGGCGAACCTCCATCCTTTATTGGATGAAGGAGGAAACATAGTAACAAAGGATAAGGCTGAGGTACTCAATGCCTTCTTCTTTAGAAGTAAGACCAGTTGTTCTCAGGGTGCCCAGCCCCCTGAGCAGGAAGACAAGGGCAGGAAGCAAAAAGACACCCCCATAATCCAAGGGAAGTGGACAGTGACCTGCTACAACACTTAGACACACACAAGTCCATGGGGTCAGATGAGATCCACCAAAGGGTACTGAGGGAGCTGGTAGAGTAGCTGACTAAGCCACTCTCCATCACCTACCAGCAGTCCTGGCTCAACAGGGAAGTCCCAATTTACTGGAGGCCAGCAAATGTGACACCCATCCACAAGAAGATCAGGAAGGAGGATCTGGGGAACTACAGTCCTGTCAGCCTGGGCTTGGTGCCCGCGAGGGTTATGGAGCAGATCACCTTGAGTGCCATCACACAGCACATGCAGGACAACCAGCGGATCAGGCCCAGCCGGGAGGGATTTAGGAAAGAGAGGTCCAGCTTGACCAACGTGTTCTCCTCCTATGACAAAGTGACTGGCTTGAAGGATGAGAGAAAGGCTGGATGTGTCAACCTGGACTCTAGTAAAGACTTTGACACCATTTTCCACAGTATTCTCCTGGAGAAACTGGCTTTCCATGGCTTAGACAGGTGTACTGTTCTCTGGGTAAAAATCTGGATGATCAGGCTCAGGGTGGTGGTGAGTGGAGTTAAATCCAACTGGTCAGTCATCAGTGGTGTTCCCCAGGGCTCAGTATTGGGACCAGTTCTATTTAATATCTTTATCAATGATCTGGACTAGGGGATTGAGGGCACCCTCAGTCAGTTTGCAGATGATACTAAGGTGGGTGGGAGTGTTGGATCTGCTGGAGAGTGGGAAGAGTCTGCAGAGGGATATGGACAGGCTGGATCAATGGGCAGACGCCAATTGGGTGACATTCAACAAGGCCAAGTGCCAGGTCCTGCCCTTGGGTCACAACAACTCCCCTGCAGTGCTGCAGGCTGTGGAAAGAGTGGCTGGAAAGCTGCTCAGCAGAAAAGGACCTGGGGATGCTGGCCAACAGTGGCTCAACATGAGCCAGAGTGTGTCCAGGTAGCCAAGAAGGCCAATGGCATCCTGGCCTCTGTCAGCAATAGTGGGAGCAGAAGCAGGGCAGTGGTTGTCTCCCTATGCTGGGCACTGGTGAGGCCACATCCCAAATCCTGTGTCCAGTTTGGGGCCCCTCATTGCAAGAAAAACATTGAGGAGCTGAAGTGTGTCCAGAGGAGGACAATGGAGCTAGGGAAGGGTCTGGAGCACAAGTCTGAAGACGAGCAGCTGAGGGAGCTGCAGTGTTTAGCCTGGAAACAAGGTCTTCGTGGGGAGGCCTTATTGCTCTCTACAACTGCTGAAAGGAGGTTGTGGTGAGGTGAGGAATTGGTCTCTTTTCCCAGGTAATAAGCCTCAAGTTGTGGAAATCGCCTCAAGTTTTGCCAGGATGGTTTAAATTGGATATTAGGAAAAATTTCTTCATGGAAGGCATTACTAAACATTGGAAGAGACTGCTCAGGGCAGTGGTTGAGTCACCATCCCTGGAGGTATTTAAAAGATGAGTAGATGTGGCACTTAGGGACATGGTTTAGTGGTGGACTTGGCAGTGCTGGATGAACAGTTGGACTAGTGACCCTAAAGCTATTTTCCACTCTAAATGATTCTATATTCATTCTATGCCTAAAACAACAAAGTAATACCAAACCTATAAATAATTACTAGTAATATAAGAGGCAATATTAAAAAGTAATCTTTAAAGGGACAAACTTAACTATGCTTATGTTTCAGCTCAGGCCATCATAACTTTCCTAAGGTGAAAGAAGGCCTGATTCAAAGCAGGATTAAGGTTCATATATGTCCCCTCAACTTCTTGGGATAGGAACACTTCCCAGGACATACCATAGGAAGCCACAATCTTTCTAACCTCAGTCTTGCATAAAGTACAGTTTACTGTGACCAATAAACACATGAAAGGGTCACGGTACTTCTGCTAGGAAAATCAATTGAAACTTTGCACAAACATCAAAGAAACCACCTGTGGCCCAAGTAAAAAATATCATTATCACTGGTGGGGGGCAGGGGGGCGTTCCAGCAATGAAGTCTACAGTCAGGGCATGATGAACCAAAATCAGCATATGAGTATCTACTCAGAAATTGCAGCACTGGGTTTTACAAGTGACCAACTGAATCCAASAAGTCTTTGATTCTGGCAGGCATTTTCTTTCCAGAGTCCCGAAGGTTATGTAGACTAGGAGACAACTGTTTTTATATTCAGTCTGCAGAGTCAGGACTCCAGGGAAATTTTTTGTTTTGCTTTAAAGTCTTTGGAACATTAAATTTTACAGACACAAAATCACATCTGCYTCCACACTTCTACGACATTTACAGGTGATCTGACCTCTTTTCAGCCTCATTAGACTCACCAAATAATTGCAAGCAAACAATTAGACCCCCCTGGACAAGAAAAGCGTCCAGACTGAGCAAGCAGGATGCACTCTTAACTGGCACATCCATGCACCACTGAGTATTGCTCGGCTTGTTGCTGCTGTGTGATTTAATGCAGGAGTCTGTGCTTTCCCCTGGGTCTGTAGTAATGTGACAAGGGATTTTAAAATATATGCGTCTGGGAAACATAATAAAGTAAAAATACTAGGGAGAAATCAAGGGAGCAACTGTATATTTATAATAGATTTTGTATAAACAGTGCCAAATCACAGCTCTACCAAAGTTTGGAGTTGGGGAGAAAGTGTAAAGGGGCATTTGGATAAAAATTCATGGCTAAAATGTAACAGAACCTGTGGATGTTTGGACTCACTGAAAATCATAGAACCCTAGAATGGTTTGGATTGTAAGCGACCATTAAGGGTCGTTTAGTCCTACCTCCCTGTCATGGACAGAGACATCTTCCACTAGATTATGTTCCTCAAAGCCCTGTCCAACCAGACCTTAAAGAGTTCCAGGAAAATGAAACCTAAGTGTCTCAAATAGGGAACCTAAAATGGAGGAATAAAAATCCTGAGACTCCTTGAAGACAAAAACACAGATACTTCACTGCTTGGAACCTGACACAGGCATAAGAATTTGCACAAAGAGATGAAATACAGGATTCTGTTAGTGTTCTCAATTTAACCCAGTAATATTTCTACAGTCACGTTTCACTCCTATGTCATAGGTAACTCAGAGGTGATAACAGAGGCAGCACTGTGCCAGTTCTCGATTTTTTCTGTTCTTCATTTCTTTGGTTCTTAATTTCTGCTGATCTCCAAAACATTCATCATATTCCTGGAAAGAACAAGAAGGAGCTTAAAGAAGTGACACCTGAGTGGTCAAGAAGCACTGTGTGAAAGGCAGTCTTGGCAGTTCCTCTTCTCACTGTGACACATGGCCATATTGACCAAGGGAAGTATTTGCTCAAGTTATGTCAAGTCTCCAAACTTTTCTCCTCCTTGGGAGAAATTTTCTTCAGTTCATTAAGCAGGCTTTGGTGGCAGTCCCTGAACAAAATGCYTAATGTGCCAGAGTACTAAATTATCTTTCCATAGGCATAAATGTTGATTTACAAGGTTCTTTATGGTGGGCTCACACTCTAGAAGCGGCCCAAAAGGAAAAGACTAGAATATGCTCCGTAGGAACTGAAGGTAGAAGGAATATCCTGGAAAAGTCTAGTTACAAACATGTGCAACTTTAATCCTAAGCGTTTTGAGATCTCTCTAGAAAATGAAGCAAGCTCAGCTACTAAAGGATCAACCGTGCCTTTAACTTTTCCCCCAAGTAGCTAATGAAGGATGTTGATTACCCACAAATCTGGTCCAACAAAACCGCATCAGTGCTGCCCCCAGAAACACCGCAATGACTGAAGGAGGAGTTCACTTTCCATAATCAAGACTCATCAAGRTCTCTGCTGAAAGCACAAGCAGTGCTGCTAATGTAGCTCCACAGGACTGCTGTACCCCAGGGTGAAAACAGGTGTGATCACTGAAAGGTGAGCAAACCCCACCATCTCATTTTACTTTCCGTCATCGTTTGACCCGGTGTGAGACAAATTTGATTGGTCAAAAACAGGTAAAGGACAGTTCTATGAGCCATTTAGTGTTCCTGTGACGTCTCTCTGAAAGGAATGTTAAAAAAACCCTAGGAAATGACGCAGCACTGGCTCTCACTTCTTCTCTTGCTCCCTTGCTGCTTGCTGACCCACGAGAGGCTGTGGCTCTCCCCCAACCCCTGAGCCATGGGCCCACAGCCCGAGGGGGCTGGTGGGGGCAGCCGGCCTCACCCCTGCCGGTCCTGTGCCGTTCCGGACCTGAGAGGAGCTGGTCTGACGCCATCTGGACCAAGGCCAAACAGAGAAGCAGCTAAGCTAGGCCGAGCCAGGAAAGCCAAGAAAAGCCAAGCAGAGCCGGGCTAGGCAGAGAGAGCCGAGCTGGTGAGATCAAAGGGTGACCTTGTTGTCGCAGATAAGAGAGAAGTGCAGTACTTAATAGCAGCCAAAATACTTACTAATATTTAGATGGCTGCCAGTGCAGAGAAAACAGAATGGAGGAGGAAGGAGCCTTGCGCCCAGGAAAGCAAACCTCATTACAGTGGGAGCATGTAATTGTTATAAATACTTTTGTAGGCATTTTCTGCAAATATTAACCTCTTCTCTAAGCTAGAGGGAAAGGAAAGCAGTCACATGAAAGACTAAATATGGAGTCCAGTACCCCAAATGGAAGAGAAGACAAGGAGTGGCAGGAAGTGCCAGAGAAGCCATCTTTAAAAGCATCTTTACCACACCTTTTTTCTGTGAGCTRTGCTGTGTGATCTGAAGTAATACCAAACTAAATATCTTTTTAAAAATCACAATTTAGATGTGGGGGAGTTTGAAACTTACAGCCTAAAATAAGAACATTTTATGTTGTGTGCAGATGAAGCTTGCAGCCTTTGGAGATTATGAGTAAAGCAGGAGCCTGTTGCCTTTGGTGCCTTTAGGCTGGAGTGACTTGCTCTTAAAAGGTTTAACCCCAACAGACTTTTCTTGTGACCCACAAACTGTGTTTGTGGGAGAGAGGATACATCACTGCAAAACCTGGGCGGGCTGTGGTGT
This sequence comes from Amblyornis subalaris, assembly GCA_018881555.1. Taxonomy (NCBI): domain Eukaryota; kingdom Metazoa; phylum Chordata; class Aves; order Passeriformes; family Ptilonorhynchidae; genus Amblyornis; species Amblyornis subalaris. The sequence goes on along the minus strand of JACAXG010000017.1, from coordinate 3,502,915 downwards.
TTCTGGAAGGTTTGGAACCACGCTGAAGATACTTCTTAGGGAACTGTCTTCCATGGGATGGATCCCACTACACTGCAGAAAGAACTCTCTTTATCCGATGAGGTGGCAATAAGAACTCTTAGTCATAAGATCAGAATCTCATGTTTATGTCCTTATGGATCAGTGAGAAGGATTAGAATGTATTGGGAAGGGAATGATATTTGTATATTATGYCTTAATATTTTTAATTATTTTTTATCCTKTCTATTCTTAGCAGAGTTAGTGAAATAAATAATTTAATCATTTTTCAAGTTTGCAGCCTGTTTTTGCTGTCTCCTCTCCTCTGAAGAATTAAGCATGGGGATCTGGAGTTTGCCTCCAGATGAACCCTTGATACTTTCCATTTCCACTTTCCAGGGGAAAATTTGACTTCCTGGAAGGGGTTGGTGCAGGCTGCAAAAAAGAGATATCCACCCAGTTCTAATCCTATGTGTCAGCTTGCTCAGGAGTCACCTGATGGCAGGGACATCTCTGCACTTATGGACATGAGCATCAACCACATATCTCAAAATTTCCTTCACCTCTCATCGGCACAAGGAAAGTTAACGGTAAAATTCTGGGAAGCCCACACCCAGCATTGAGGTTCAACAACTTCTAGACTGGAGCAATAAGAGGCTAGAAAGAGCTTACTCTGTTTCACATAGATAGGGAGATGTGGAACATTTAGTCCAAGGCATGACCTTGTGCCCCATCTTGGACAGCAGCCAGAAGATGTAGTCTGGGAAGAAGGCAGGAGAACCAAGCTGGTTCATGGATGTGGACTAAAATGCTACCAGAGGAATGTGTGGTCCTCCACTTCCTCACAGCAACTGCATCACAAATCAAACCCTGTCCTGTCTCCCTAGAGCAGCAAGATTCATTCTCAAGTCAACTCCACCTTTTTTGCTGATATTATTTCTAATTCTTCCAGGGATTTGGAGCAGAGTTAATGTGTTTTATATTCTCTTTTTCAAAGAAAAATATCCAAATATCACTGAAGTCAAAAGAAGCTTTTAGCCCTTGATGGAATCTGGATAGTGAACAACAGAGAAAAGCTTTAGTTCAGGGGAGACCCAGCAGGTACTCACTGACAGTGATCAATGGCTCCCAAAGCAGATGAGAGAAGACTGGGAACGCGGATCTCATTTGGCATGCAGACAGCATCTCCAGTTCCCTGCATGTCCAGCTCAGTGGCAGAGCAATGAGTAAAGGTCGCCCTGGTGACCCCAGTCTGGGTAGTGTCCCCATATGGTGCACTGACACACAGACCTGTACAATGAGCTGTCAGAGCAGAAAAGACTGGACACTTCTTCACATTCAAATTGCACTGTCAAAAACTTAAGAGAGAAGCATGTATTTTCAGTCTTAAATCACACTGCTCAGCACAGACTGAAAAAAGTTGGTGCTTGGAAGGCTTTTCAGAGTCTTCTTTCAGTAAAACAACAATGAACTCTGTACCAGTTCCCTCATTAAAAAAAATCATAACTGATACTGTAAGATTTATTGGATGAGATGACACAGAAGCATAACGTCATTTATAAAGATTACTCTTAATAACTATGAAGTTACTTCAAGAATGACATCCTTAATAAGGGTTGCTGAATTCATTCTGGAGAAGTCAATAACAATACAAATATCAACTTTTCAGTCACGTAGCATAGCCACCAGGACACTGCAGACATTAAAAGTGCTCTCCTTGGCTGCTGGAGAAGGTTCTAATTATTTCCTCAGTGGAAGTTGTTTGTGATCTTCTAATGTGGTAGGCCAGGCCTGAAAGAGAGCCTGGAGATTTTCCAGACTGTGTGTATCCAGTCTAAGCACCAGAGAGCAAGGCTTTGTGCTCTAGACTTTGCATCCCCATCCAGTACCTTACACCACAGACCAAACAAATCCCACAGAGCTCAGCCTTGATAGACATTGCTGAGGTCCCCTCTCAGTCATCTCTTCTTAAGGCTGAACAGGCCCAGCTCCCTCAGTCTTTCCTCATTAAGAGAGATGCTCCTGTCCCTTAATCATCTTTGTCGCCCTCCATTGGACCCACTCCAGGAGCTCCATGTCTCTCTTGTCCTGAGGAGCTCAGAATTGGACACAGCACTCCAGATACACCTCRCTARGACTGAGTAGAGGGACAGGATCACCTCCCTTGACCTGCTGGTAACGCTCTTCCTAATGTGCCCCAAGATACCACCGATCTTCTCGGATGCAAGGACAGTGCTGGCTCATGGACAATGTTTTGTCCACCAGGACTCCCAGGTCCTTCTCCTCAGAGCTGCTTTCCAGCAGGTCAGCCCCCAGCCTCTCCTGGTGCCTGAGATTGTTCCTCCCCAGGTGCAGGACCCTGCATTTGCCTTTGCTGAATTTCAGTTGGTTCTTCTCTGCCCACTACACTCTTTCTCCAGCCCCCTTGTCATTTCCACCACCAGAAACCCCATCATCTGAGTGTCTTTGATACCTGTGAAACAGTTTTGCCAAGGGAAAATTTGGCACATGCATAAGTGCCTTCTGCCCTGGCTCCTTTTTACTGTTACAAGTTACTGTCACTGAGAGCAGTGGCTGAGATCAGGTGCTGGGGGAAGTATTGGCCTGAGAGCCATGCAGATGCTTGACACAGACCTGCACATCTCCTTGGCTGAACACAGGGAGGAGTATGTGACCATCTGATGGCACTGTCCCTTTTTCTGATACTACAGGTTTGGAGACAGTCCTTGCTGCATCACCTCCCAACAGACTCTGTGGCACATTACACTCTTGTTCATAGAATCTCTTGTCCTAGAAGGCACATGTGTTGTTATAAATAAAAAAACTAATAATAATAATCCTGGATGGGTTTTATGGTCCCTTGCAGTCGTCCTGAAAGCATGGCGTTTGTCCGGCGGTGCTGTGACGCATTCGGCGGCACACACACACACACACACACACACACACACACACACACACTTAGTTGAGGCAAAGAGTCGGAGGGGTTCTCCTTATGTGTTCCATGAAATAAGTTTATTCCATGAATCGTCAGGGAAGGAGAGAACACAGAACAATGGAGGGGTCAGGGTTTTATCCCAGGGGCAGTCGGGGCGGAGAGACAACAGGGGCCAATGGGTTGAGGGTCAGAGGGCAGAGAGAAGGCAGGGTAATACAACTTCAACCGATAGGGGCAAACGAGGGGAGGAGTGGGGTACAGGAATAAATGGGATGCTGAGTAAGGCAGAACACTCTAGAACTGAACCTTATAAGGGAACAAGGAATAATAGGCTGCTTGGTCACTCCTGCAGCTGGCTCAAACACTGCAGCACTCTCTGCTGCAGGTTCAGCTACCTCTACACACATACATGGTGGAGGGAGCTTTGGAATTCCACAGTGAGACAGTGCTGACAGGGAGAGTAGCAATGGGGTATTCAGGGAACTTGGAAAACCCAGACTCCTGCCTCTGGATGTATCAAAAGCACTGTGAAAACCCTTTAAGTTAGCAGGACCTGAAGATATCCCTAGTGCCCATTTCTTCTGGGGAACCTAGTCCCACACCTTGCTAAATCCTGCCTGGAACACACAGGCATGGCAGAAGCAGTGTCTCTGCCTTCCACAGGCTGAAGCAGAGCTGGTCTCYTGGTGGCACCAGCCAGGACATTTCTGCTGGGAGAGGAACTCATAGTACYTTGCACCCAGGAGGGGCTAAGGATGAGGAGCAGCTATCAGCCTCCCATACACAGGGAACATCCTCTAAAATAGGACTAACCTGCACCAAATCCATCTGCTGGCACATGAGAGAGAACATGGTACCTTTTGTGTCTTTCTAAACCACTGGCAAAGGCTCTCTGTGAACTGGACCACAGCACCCTCCTTGGAAGAGCAGGCTGGAGCCACCTGCCCTACATGTTCACTCTTCATCATGATTAACTCCTCCGTCACAGAGAGGGACATGAGCATCCATCTCCRCTCAGCCAACTGGAATCACTGGCCAGCACACCCCGTGCCATTTATCACCAGCATTTACGTGGGAGAGGATGACAGCAGGTGCCATTTGTGTCAGCGTCACTACGTGAGTCGACTGGTTAATTAAAGCCACACGGCCCCCAGGCTGAAGGGAGGGCGAGGAGGAGCAGGAAGGATCATTTGTTAGCTCTCCCTTAGCCCTCGCTCTCTCCATCAAAGRCCCTTTGAGCAGGTGAACAAAAATCCCACAGCACCTTTGGACATGGAGGTGGGAAAGGTGAYATCCTCTGGGAATGGCTCTTGGAGGTCACTGTTAGTGGAGGTCCATACTCCAGGAGCGGACATGAGGGCTCCATGGACTCACTYCATCTCCTGCAACCTTGTTTTTCAACATGCTGCTTTAAAAGACGTGACAAAAAGGAAGAAAAATGCCAGCAAACACTGAGATAATTAAACAATTGTCCCACATCCTGTAAACAAGTAATCTCTATTATTCATGGACCAGAGCTGAAGGGTGCAATACCATTTCTTTTTGTTCTCACACTACAATGCATCCATCCAGTTTCACCAGCCCTCACATGACCCTCAGTTCAACCAATTCCAGTAAGTCTGGACAGATACTGATGTAAGTGAGACCAACACTCGCCTGTGTCATGCAACTCCCCAGGCTGTCACAGAAGGGTTCAATGACAGACCCCAGAACTCTCCTTGCCCRTTTTCAGCTAGGCTGAGTTTTGTAACTGCGTGAATCTAAGTGACAAGATATGTCATTTAAGAGTTGCCCAAGGGAAATTCGGGTATGAGGTGGGTCTGACTCACAGGGGATGAAGCTACCCATTGCGCTGAAGCACCCATTTGGGATTGCCATCCATCCTGGGTACAGACATGCCAATCTACTTCCTACATCACTGCTACTGCTCATTCACCCACAGTCAGACATTTTTCCTCACTGCTCTGGGATGAAAAACTCTTCCTGATCCTGATCACTGGCCAAAACCCCTTCCCATACTTTGAGACTGGAAAGAAGACACATTTCACTGTGGAGAGACATCAGCCAGAACCCCACTACTTTTCAACGCTTGCTTACATCTCACTGGAGCAAAGGACATTGGTTTCTCTATTATGTATTGCAATCAAAATAAAGAAAATTCATGAACTTTTAGCACCCTAGAGGTATTGCCTATTTCCCAGACTCAAAATAGCCAGTTGGCACAGCTTAAAGGTGGCTTGCACTCAGCCTGCCAAGTAATGCTACTTCAGTGAAAGCACTGCAGCTCTCACTCCCCAGCACTTGTGCACACCCTCTGCCCTAGTCCTACGTCAGCCAAAGCTAGAAGACTAAAGATTTAAAGTGATTTTGCTGGAGACTGAATGTGGATCTTTCATTGGATTGTCCAAGAGGAAAACCCAGCTTTTCATATTATCAAATACGCATGCTGGCCCCTGATCAGTTTTCTGGGGCACTGCAACTGAGAGCTCAGGGAAGAGTTTGTAAAGCAGCAGTCGAGTGGGTAAATTCSCTCTGCTCCCCAGCAGCAGTGCCAGGGACGTCATGGTCAGGGTCAGGCTAAAAAGCCAATATCTGGGATCACCGAAGAGCATTTATCTGGATGCATTTCTCCGTACCTGCATCTCCCAATCCTCTGAGTTTAAATGAGAAGAAGACTCCCAACTTGGTTACCCTGAAGTGAAGGTATAGTGTGGGGTTAATGCACCAAAGCTGATGCATCACTCAGGAGAGCCAAGAGAGTTTACCCTTAAACCAGGATGGGCATAAGCGATGCTCCCAGAAGACTCGTGCAGCCTCATGTGTCAGATGTGACACACTGATCATTACCCCCAGCTCAGTTAGAAACCCTGTCTTTTTTAGGAGCAAATATCAGGGAGTTCACCCCAGAGCATCCCTCTCCCACTTGTTGGCTCTTTGTCCAACTGAGAAGACAAGAGCCAAGCAGCCACAGAAGCTGAGATACTACAGGTGCAAATCAGGGGAGACTCCATAATTTGCACTCAAACCCAAAACTTTAACATCTGCATATGCAGTYGGGCACTATAATTGAAACTGGGAAAAAAAGTTGTTTAGCAACCATCAAAGCAAAGCAGCATGACAGATGATTTGTTGTGCTTCCTCCACTGTCCCCTCCTGTCCCCAAGCAGTGGATGGGTCCCTTTGCACCTGGAGAGGAAGCAAAGCCCTCTGGCCACTACGTGCAGCACCAGCCTTGTACATGGGCCAAGAGAGGGACTGACAACAGCAAAGCACAGGTGGGATTTCTCCTCTCCTCTCCTCTCCTCTCCTCTCCTCTCCTCTCCTCTCCTCTCCTCTCCTCTC